>ML660787.1:10870599-11073798 GCA_007570785.1 Antilocapra americana | reverse complement strand
GGCTGTAAACAGAACTGATTTACATAGTCAAATTAAATTGAAAATGATATTAAAAAAAGCATGAGATGGCTCTACTAGGAGAGCAGGGGAAGAAATGTTATTTGATGTGGGAGGTAAAGAAAGCTAATTCTTCTCTCCATGGTGGGAATGGATAATGCACAAAACAAACAAAAATCAAGAAATAGCAGTATAACTGTGTTATTCAGAAAGGTGGAAAGAAGTATAACCAAAGTTGAAATGGGTGCTTATGGGAATTAGTATTTGAGCATTTGGGGATCTGTTGATTTCATAATAAAGCTATAGAACTATTTGATTATTTAAAAAATTATATAAATGCTTGCATAAAAAAATAAAATGCATGCATACCTTTGATAAATGTAAAATCTAAATTAAAGAAAACCTCCATTTTGCATGAGGTATGATATGTATCCAGTGCTTCAGGAAGGGGGACAGAAAAGAAATATATTCTATCACTTGATGGTCTGATTCCTTCACTCCTTCCCTTCCTCCTCTCCCTCTTCTCTTCCTCCCCTTCCTTTTTTCCATTTATGTGCCTCATTTTCCTCTCTTTTACCTCCCTCAGTCTTTCTCAATTTCTCTTCACATTTGCCCCCTTTTTTCTCCTTTTCTCTCTTTCTGGCATAATACGCAGCCAAAATATCTTTATTATTATTACTTATTATATTTATTGAATATAATGTTTCCTGTTCTTAGTTCTTAATATGAAAAGCATGCATGGAATGTTCTTTCCTTCCCCCAGCCAAAGTAATCTAGGCAGAAAAGTCAGTTTAAGTTCCTTTTCAACAAGGCAGAGAAAGTTTTCACGTAAAGGTGCTCATAGGACTTGGGAGAGATGTCAGAGGTCATTGGCTCCAACCAGCTGCCTGGTGTAGGAGACCCCTGCATGGTACTTCCATTAAGCACAGGTTACCCAGGCTCTGATTAAACAATGTGAAGTCTCCATCACAAGCCGGAACACCGAGATCCAAGCAGCTGTTATGAATAAGAGCTTCTATAAAAACCTACACTTAGGCAGCACTGTGAGGCATGTGTGGTAAGTCGCTCAGTTGAGTCTGACTTTTTGTGACCCTATGGACAAGCTCCTCTCTGTCCATGGGATTCTTCCGGCAAGAATACTGGAGTGGGTTGCCATTTCCTTCCCCAGTGGATCTTCCCGATCCAGGGATTTAACTTGTGTCTCTTTCATCTCCTGCATTGGCAGGGGGGTTCTTTACCCCTAGTGTCACCTGAGCTTCTATATGTTGAATACGAATCTGCTCCCCTCTCTCTTGGATTATTTAAACAAATCAAAAACACTGCTCCCCATGACAGCTCTTCGTGTATCTGCCAGCAGAAAACATATCCTCTTGAGTGATTTCTGCTCTGGGCTCAATACTTCTCTTTCCTATTGGTTTCTAGACCCTTCTCCATCTAGTCACCCCTGTAGGCACCCTCTAAGCTGCAACCTACTCTTTCAATCGGAGGCACCTTAGAGCCGAGTGTACTTCACCAGGTGAGAGCTCACCGAGAGGGACTCCAGGTGCTGTCATCTCCGTTTTTCTGCTCACTTTACTTCTGTTGATGCACCCTAAGTTCTGAAATAGCTGAATATCTGTTTCTTTCAACCCCTGCTGACTTACATCAACCTCGAAGTCATTTAAAATCTTATGATTTTTTCTTATGTGCTCCCGAGAGGCTTGCTATCCTATATCCTGTATGTAAACAGATGAGTTTCCCCAACACTGCTGTTTTACATTTATCCCACTAAATCTCTTCTTCGGAGTTTTGGCCCCAATTTTCACCCTCTTTTGAGAAGTTCCTTATGATTCACTTGAATGAACATGTTTGGCTCCCAATTACAAATTGCTCACATTAAAATTACTTCATCACTCAATTCCCAAACAAAATTTACATCATCTCAGCTCCAAGACAGATCCCCTTCAAGTCCCTCACTATGTGACCCATGCTGGGTCCCCCCGGGCTATTGACAACAGGAGGTGGTCCGGGCAAGCCCTGCTCTTGGGTCTCTGGCCTATGCACATGATGGGGAGAAGCACCCACGGCCTTCAGTGCCTGAAACCCTGGACCAGTGTCAGAAAACTTGAGCTGTCTCCTGTAATCCATCATCCCCGCACCTTCTGGGAAATGAATGAAAATGAGCCGAACACAAGGGGACTAAGCAGATGGTTGGGAGCATTCCATACTGAATGCTGAGCAGGGAACTCCATGAGGCGGAGGCCCTTGCTCTCACTGTCTCGGACTCTGCGCCAGCTGTCAGCAGCTGGACACCAGAGAGAGAACCACATCATGATGAATACTCCATCTGTCAGGAGCTATCAACCCTGAAAAATGACAACAATGGCTAACATTTGTGAACTGCTTTGAGTTTTCAACATTCTTCTCCCTTGTAGTAACCCTTGTAGACAGGAAGGCCAGGGAGTAATAACCCAGTCTGACAGATGAGGAAACTAAGATTTGAAGAGGTTGGGAGATTTGTCCACACCCACAGCGCTTGGGAGGTGGAGGCAAGGTCGAGTGTCTTGCCTTGGGGTCCAGTGTTTTTGGCATCTTTAAGCTGACTGTCGGGTCATCAATTAGTAAGTGCCAACCTCCCACTGCCCTGGGGCTGATGCTGGCTGAGATGCTGGAGGGCTGACACACAAGAGTATAACACATGAACTCTGACCTCTGTGAGTTCGAAAAATCTACAGTACTTTGTTCAGGGACCTGAGGGGGTGGGACAACCCCTGAGCACTAGAGCCACCGAGAGAAGAAGAAGGCGGAGGATACTTCCAGTGAGGGGCAGGGCTTGGGCTGGTCCTGCTGTGAGCTGTGTTGGAAAGTCTGGGGCACCAGTGCGAGGGAGGTGGGTGAGGGGTGAGAAGGGACTGGCCTCAGTGGGGATCAAGGTGAAGAACACAGGATGGAGAGTGGCAGTCACTGGCCTTGATCAAGGAGGTGAACCCATGCTTTAGGCATCCAGCTCTCAAATATTTACCAGGCTCTGCTGTAGGCTGGTGTGGCAATGGCAGGGGGAGCAGGTGGGACAGGGTCTCCCCCCACCCCAGGAAGGGGACAGACAGGACTGACCATCTCCTCCCCACACTCCAGTAGCATAAGCTGTCTTTATTCTTTGACACTCAGAGGAATAAGCCTTACAGTTTTCTGACATTTGTTTTTAACTAAATTGTAAACAAAGTCTTTTCACTACCTTAGCTCAGAATTTCCTTCAGCATCAGCTGTGGAGCACTAACTCTGTTCTCTGTGTGCATTTAAAAAAGGAGAAACCTTAATATTCCACCCCCCACCCACTTGGGAAGGCACCATGCTCAATACCACCTTCAAGGCTCTGATAAGTCCTGCAATAAGAGGACATTTTGGTTTGACTAGGGAACCCTATTTCAAGGGATTCCAAGGAATATCTCATGAAACCAGTGGGCTCACAGCCACTGTTCCATCCCATCTGACCCTCACAGCTGTCCTGTGAAAAGGGGTTATTATCTTTACGTCAGGTGAGAATACTGAGGCCAAGAGCTTAGTGCTTTGCCGAAGGACACACACACAGCAGTTCTCAGATTAAGGGCTAGACTCAACAATATGAATCTACAACTTTGTCCGGGTTCAGCCTTCCAGTGTCGGAATCATCATTTAAAAATGATTACTGGATTTTTCTGATTAACAAAGTATATGTACTTTTTGGGGGGCAGATACAGAAAATTGTGCAGGAAGAAATAAAAGTCACTACACGATACCAGTCTAATGGCAGAAAGTGAAGAAGAATTAAAGAGCTTCTTGATAAGCATGACAAAGCTGGTTTAAAACTCAGCATTTAAAAAACTAAGATCTCATCACTGCATGGCAAATAGGGAAAAAGTGGGAACAGTGACAGATCTTACTTTCTTGAGTGCCAAAAATCACTGCGGATGGTGACTGCAACCATGAAATTAAAAGGCTCTTGTTCCTTGGAAGGAAAGCTACATCAAACTAAATATATTAAAAAGCAGAGAGATCACTTTGCTGACAAAGGTCTGTCTGGTCAAGGCTATGGTTTTTCCAGTAGTCATGTACAGATGTGAGAGGTAGACCAAAAAGAAGGCTGAGCACCGAAGAACTGATGTTTCCGATTGTGGTGCTGGGGAGGACTCTCGAGAGTCCCTTGGACAGGAAGGAGATCAAACCGGTTAATCCTATAGGAAATCAACCCTGAATATTCACTGGAAGGACTGATGCTGAAGCTCCAATACTTTGGCCATCTCTTTGATGCAAAGAGCCGACTCACTGGAAAAGACCCTGATGCTGGGAAAGATTGAGGGCAGCAGAAGCAATAGAGGATGAGATGGTTGGATGGCATCACCAACTCAACAGACATGAGTTTGAGCAAACTCCACGAGATGGTGAAGGACAAGGAAGCCTGGCATGCTGCAGTCCATGGGGTCACAAAGAACTGGACATGACTGAGTGACTGAACAACAACAACAAAGGGGGACGTAAAGCTGATCAGACACAGACTCTCCCGGAGGCCTGGGCTGATTCAGAAGCCCCCTTCCTTGGGTATATCCTTCCTCCCCCAACATTTAGCTCCTATCGGCAGGGGCAGTGAGGCCTGTGGCTGGAGGTGGTTGATGGATTTCAGTTAAGATCAGATGGGTGCTTTGAGATAAACAATAAGATGACAAGCCAGAAAGCATTTATGTTATTGATCAAACAAACTTGTAGAGACCACACAAGCCAAATTCCTACATCATTTCCTGTGTGTAGAATAACTGCCGCTGCTGCTGCTAAGTCGCTTCAGCCGTGTCCGACTCTGTGCGACCCCATAGACGGCGGCCCACCGGGCTCCCCTGTCCCTGGGGTTCTCCAGGCAAGAACACCGGAGTGGGTTTCCATTTCCTTCTCCAATGCATGAAAGTGAAAAGGGAAAGTGAAGTCGCTCCGTCGTGTCTGACTCTTGGCGACCCCACGGACTGCAGCCCACCAGGCTCCTCCGTCCATGGGATTCTCCAGGCAAGAGCACTGGAGTGGGGTGCCGTTGCCCTCTCTGGTACAATAACTACTTTTTACAAAAACTCTGCTGAACAAGACCTAAATTGATTCAATTCACTGTATAATTAAACAATGTTTTTTTTTAAAGGGTAAATGTAAATTCTGGGTTTTGAGAGATTATGTACTTTTTGTCAGGACATTCCTGCAAAGCCTATAATGACAAAGATAAACACTGGTTTGTGAACCATGGACAATTTTTTTTTCTTTTATTTATATTTCACCTGAACCAGGTTAAAAAGAAATGAAGACTAAAGGTAAAAATTATAAAGCATGTATGTTCGTAGAGCAAGCCACAAATGAAGAAATAAGATATCTAAGATTGTCACATTCATGGAGACAGAAAGTATAAATAGATGCTGGCTTCCAGGGACTGGGGAAGGGAGTGAAGGGTTATTTTTGATGAGACTTGCAGTTTTGCAAGATAAAACAGTCCTATAGATGGGTCACACAATACTGTGGATTTACCTAACTACTATATACACTAAGAATACTATGTATACTTAAAAAGTCAAGATGGTGTATTTTATATTATGTGTGAAAGTTTTAGTTGCTCAGTCATGTCAGACTCTTTGTGACCCCATGGACTGGGGCCTGCCAGGCGGTCCATGGAATTCTCCAGGCAAGAATACTGGAGTGGGTTGCCATTCCTTTGTCCAGGGTATCTTCCTGACCCAGGGAATTGAACCCAGATCATTTGTATTGCAGGCAAATTCTTTACCATCTGAGCCACTAGGGAAGCCTCATGTTATATGTGTGCTGTGCATAGTTGCTCAGTCATGTCTGACTCTTTAAGACTGATGGACTGTAGCTTGCCAGGCTCCTCTGTCCATGGGGATTCTCCAGGGACGAATACTGGAGTGGGTTGCCATGCCCTCCTCCAGGGTACTATAGCACAATTAACTTAATTTTAAAAATAAATTAGGTGCTTGGGATTAACAGATACACACTACTATATATAAAATAGGTAACCAACAAGCACCTACTGTATAACATAGAAAACTATATTCAATGTCTTGTAATAACCTATAATGGAAAAGAGTCTGAAAAAGAATAGATGCACATGCATACATGTATATCAATATATATATAACTAGATCACTGCGCTGTGATATATATAACATTTCATGCAAAGATGGGCTCAATAAAGGACAGAAATGGTATGGACCTAACAGAAGCAGAAGATATTAAGAAGAGGTGGCAAGAATACACAGAAGAACTGTACAAAGAAGATCTTCACGACCCAGATAATCACAATGGTATGATCACTCACACTCACCTAGAGCCAAACATCCTAGAATGTGAAGTCAAATGGGCCTTAGGAAGCATCACTACAAACAAAGCTAGTGGAGGTGATGGAATTCCTGTTGAGCTATTTCAAATCCTAAAAGATGATGCTGTGAAAGTGCTGCACTCAATATGCCAGCAAATTTGGAAAACTCAGCAGTGGTCACAGGACTGGAGAAGGCCAGTTTTCATTCCTATCCCAAAGAAAGGCAATGCCAAAGAATGCTCAAACTACCGCACAATTGCACTCATCTCACATGCTAGTAAAGTAGTGCTCAAAATTCTCCAAGCCAGGCTTCAGCAATACGTGAACAGTGAACTTCCAGATGTTCAAGCTGGTTTTAGAAAAGGCAGAGGAACCAGAGATCAAATTGCCAACATCCGCTGGATTATTGAAAAAGCAAGAGAGTTCCAGAAAAACATCTACTTCTGCTTTATTGACTATGCCAAAGCCTTTGACTGTGTAGATCACAATAAACTGTGGGAAATTCTGAAGGAGATGGGAATACCAGACCACCTGAGATGCCTCTTGAGAAACCTGTATGCAGGTCAGGAAGCAACAGTTAGAACTGGACATGGAACAACAGACTGGTTCCAAATAGGAAAAGGAGTACATGAAGGCTGTATATTGTCACCCTGCTTATTTAACTTATATGCAGAATACATCATGAAAAATGCTGGGCTGGAGGAAGCACAAGCTGGAATCAAGATTGCCGGGAGAAATATCAATAACCTCAGATATGCAGATGATACCACCCTTATGGCAGAAAGTGAAGAGGAACTAAAAAGCCTCTTGATGAAAGTGAAAGAGGTGATTGAAAAAGTTGGCTTAAAGCTCAACATTCAGAAAACTAAGATCATGGCATCTGGTCCCATCACTTCATGGCAAATTGATGGGGAAACAGTGGAAACAGTGGCTGACTTTATTTTTGGGGGGCTCCAAAATCACTGCAGACAGTGATTGCAGCCATGAAATTAAAAGATGGTTATTCCTTGGAAGGAAAGTTATGACCAACCTAGATAACATATTAAAAAGCAGAGACATTACTTTGTCAACAAAGGTCCATCTAGTCAAGGCTATGGTTTTTCCAATGGTCATGTATGGATGTGAGAGTTGGACTATAAAGAAAGCTGAATGCCCAAGAATTGATGCTTTTGAACTGTGGTGTTGGAGAAGACTCTTGAGAGTCCCTTGGACTGCAAGGAGACCCAACAAGTCCATCCTAAAGGAGATCAGTCCTGGGTGTTCATTGGAAGGACTGATGTTGAGGCTGAAACTCCAATACTTTGGCCACCTGATGCAAAGAGCTGACTCATTGGAAAAGACCCTGATGCTAGGAGGGATTGAGGGCAGGAGGAGACGGGGACGACAGAGGATGAGATGGTTGGATGGCATCACCAACTCAATAGACATGGGTTTGGGTGGACTCCGGGAGTTGGTGATGGACAGGGAGGCCTGGTGTGCTGCGGTTCATGGGGTCGCAAAGAGTTGGACATGACTGAGCGACTGAACTGAACTGAACTAAGATCACTGAAGTGTACACTGAAACTAGCACAGCACTGTAAATCAACTATACTTCAATTTAAAAAAATAAATAAATAGTAAATTACAGTGAAGATATACATAAAAAAAATCTCTAAATATATGATCCGGGACCTTAAAGCTCCCTGGATAAAGAGGATATGAGAAGAGCAATGGCCCCGGTTCAACCACTGTGCTCAGATTCACCCAAGCCGTTCCTCCTGCATTCTCAGTGCTCAGCCTGCCCTCCAGTGTGTCCCCTTTGCCTCCATACTGGGGTCTGTGAATCTGCTTGTCTCTTGTGTCTAGAACACATTTTCAACTCCAGATCTTCACACAATTACCAAGCCCAAGCTCACTCTGCTAGCTGCCTGATCGCATCCGTGACCGAGGTGAGGCTGCTGTCCGAGAAGACGGCAGACTAATATCTCAAAATAATCTTCTTACCAGGGTCTGGATGCCAGTTTCTTTTATGGATCCCAGATTGGGGGGGCAGTGAGGAAACAAAGTAAAAAGGTCTTCAATTTTGCAAACATCTCCTAGAATGGCAAACTTCTAGGAGAGGAGGATGTGTTGTTCCTTCCTGCCATCCACAGGTGGACAGTGTTCTGAACAAAGGCACTTTAACAGTCAGGCAGAGGGGCAGGATTCTCTGAGGCAGGCCATTATGTATGATTATAATAAGAAAACCAATGGAAAGCAAGTCAAACAGTTCCAAGATGGAGTCAGAATTGACTTCTCCCTACAACAACCATGCTCGCCTGTGCAGCCCTAGCTGTTTGTCAGGCACTGGTGAAGGCATTTGGTTTGCATGAGTGAGCTGCCTGCACAGAGCTGGTGTTCCACAGAACATCAACAATACAGTAATAATCATCAGCAAGCATAAATTAAGTCTATGGGGTAATGAAAAAAAACAAGGCCAAGGGTATGAAGAATCTCCAGGCAGGTCCTGGAGAGTGATTTTAAACAGGAACCTCAGGGTCAGCTCTGTTGAGAGTGAGACATTTGAGAAAAGACAGGAAGAAGGCAAGAGTTCATCATGGAAACACGTGAGAGAACCACTCCACACAGATGCAAGAGTCAACACAAATCCATCAAGCAGAGACCTGCTGGTATAAATGGAGATACACAGACAGCTGGGAATTCAGGCCTAGAGTCCAGGTTAAAAAAAAAAATTCAGAGTAAATAAGTATAGTTATAGGAGCTCAGCTTCACTGGTCATCAGGGAAATGCAAATTAAAACCACAATTTGGGACTTCACTCATGGTCCAACAGCTAAGACTCCAAGCTCCCAATGCAGGGGGCCTGGGTTCCATCCCTGGTCTTATTTTAGATCCTGCTTGCCACTAAGAAGTCTGCATGCCACAGTGAGGATCCTGCAAGTTGAAACTCAGACCTAGCACAGCCTACATAAATAAATATTAAAAAACAATATACAGTATGTTTGCGTAGGTGCCTGCTCAGTTGTGTCTGACTCTTTGCAACCCCATGGACTATAGCCCACCAGGCTCCTCTGTCCATAGGGATTCTCCAGGCAAGAATACCAGAGGGGGTTGCCACTTCCTTCTCCAAGGGATCTTCCCAACCCAGGGATTGAACCAACATCTCCTGCATTGGCAGGCAGATTCTTTACTAACTGAGCCACCAGGGAATCCCAAAACACAGTATGATGCCTCCACAAAAGATAGATGTCACTAACACAGGCATGGATGTGAACCATCTAAATCCTCATGCTTTGCTGGAGGATGGTACCAGGCGGTACAGCCACTTTGCAAAGTTCTTGGGCAACATCTACTGAAGCTGAACACGGGCCACCCGATGACCAGGCAATTCCTTTCCCAGGTCTATACCCAAGAGAAACGCACCCATTTGTTCACCAGGAGACATGCAAGTGGATGGTCATGGTAGCACTCTTTAGAATAGTCAAAATCTGGAGCTTACCCAAATGGCCATCCACAGTAGAAAGGATATTCACACAGTGGAGGACCTACAGCGGTGAGAATGAATGAACCACTGCTAAACACCAGAAAAGGGAACAATCTGAAATGTAATATTGAAGCTAGACAAACAGTGAATGAGTCCATGTATATGAAGTTCAAGAACAGGCAGAATTATCTATAGTGATGGACTGTGGGATGGTGGTGACCAACGTTGGGGGGAATTAGGGACCAGGAGGGCCAGAGAGGAACTTCCGAGGGAGTGTCTGTTCTGCCCTTGACTCAGGTGTTGGCTCCTATTCAGTTTGTGAAGAATGGACAAATTGGATTATGTTTGTCCATTTTTCCTTCAGTATGTTAAACTTTTACGAGTTTTTTTGGTTGGGGGAAAAAAAGAATTTCTTGGGCGGAGGTGGGGTGGGGTGGGGTAGGGGAAAACAAAGTCAGGCTTGAAGGTGAAGATTTGAGATTCATCTAGCCTGAAGCCATGAGGAACCCCTTGAGGGCTGCCAGGCTGTGATTCTCAGCTCTCAGACCTTCTCCCCCACCGGACTGAGATCCTGAAGGAAGGGGCTAGGTCTAACTCATGTTTGTGAAAACATTCAGGATTTGCTGCAAGAAGGTTACACAACAGATGTTTGTTGAATGAATAACTGAGTGGACGGAAGGAATCGCTGCAGATGAAGAGGCTCCAGAGTAGAGGACCGCTGTGGATGTTTTGTGTCTGAGAGCCCAGCGTTGTGACCTTCAGTTTCAGCGTTGCTGGGTTTCTCCATATGAAAACTAAGGGAGATAACTCCCAATCTCCACCCTAGAGAGTTGTTGGGACAATCAAATGAAATCATTCGGAGAAAGCGGGAAGCACTTGGGCACATTGATGGACCTCACTGGCTTCCACATCCACAGATGCAGCTACTTCAGAAGTTTATCCCACTCTCCTTCAGGCAATCAGTTTCCTAATACTGTCTGAGTGGGGGAGATCCCTATTATAAATGCCTTCTCTGGGGCTTCCCTCGTGGTCCAGTGGCTAAAGCTACGAGCTCCCCATGCAGGGGGCCTGGGGGTTCGATCCCTGGTCAGGGAACTAGATCCTGAATGCAGCAGCTAAGAGATCCCCCAGGCTGAAATGAAGATCGAAGAGCTTGCATACTGCAACTAAGACTTGATGCAGCCAAAAAAGAAAAAAAAGGCAACCAGAACTCTCATATTCTGCTAAAAAAAAATCATAAATGCCTTTTGTGATTGAATGGAAGCAAGCCATGTTGTGGGCCATGCTCGGTTTAGGTGACCAGAAGTTATCATCTGAGCTATGAGCTGCCTATGAAGGACTCTCACCCACTAGAAATCTTGCCTCACAGGTCAGTCCTATACTTCACGATCACAAGCTCTTTGCTGTTTGGGTGGCTGTATTCATAACAAAGATTGGAAGCAACTCAAAAGCCCATCAAAAGGAGAATAGATGAACAAATCATGCTCTGTGCATAAAATGGAATGTTACTCAGCCAAAAAGAAGAAACAATGAACTATGTTCCAGGCAACAATGTAGACTACTCTTCTCATTGGAAGAAGTGAAAAATATCTGAAACGAACAAGGGAAAGGCACCTCCTCTTGCCTGAAGCTGAGTTTAAAAGTGTAAGCTTCATTATTCCTGCAATTTTGTTAGCTTAATGGTTCTATAGCCATTCATGGGTCTCACTTGCAGAGAACTCCCTGTCTGTGTCCTCAATTGCCAACGGTAAAGGAAGGCTCAGCCAAGAGCCTGGGCTTCACTGGGGTCCCCGTTCTTCCCTTTCTCTGTGGCCAGGGCACAGCAGTGTAGGAGTGTTAAGAAAAACGCACTGTACCCTCCTACACTGCTGGTAGGATTGTAAATTGGTGCAATCACTATGGAGAACAGTAAGGAGATTCCTTAAAAAAACTAAAAATAGAGTTACCATATCATCCAGCAATCCCACTCCTGGGCATATTATCTGGTAAAAACCAAAAAGTCTAATTCAAAAAGATACATTCTCATCAATGTTCATAGCAGCAGTATTTATAATAGCCAAGACATGGAAGCAACTGAAATGTCCATCAACAGGATGATGTAGTGTTATATATGTGTGTGTGATGGAATATTACTCAGCCATACAAAGAATGAAATAATGCCATTTGCAGCAACATAGATGAACCTAGAGATTATTATACTAAGTGAAGTCAGAAAGAGAAAGACAAATACCATATGATGTCACTTACATGTGGAATATAAAATATGACACAAATGAACTTATTTTTGAAGTAGAAATAGATTCACAGACATAGAAAATAAATTTATGGTTACCAAAGGGGAAAGGGAGTGGAGAAGGGATAAATCAGGAATTTGGGACTAGCAGATACGTACTATGTATATATAATAGATAAACAACAAGGATCTACTGTATAGCATAGGAAACTATATTCAATATCTTATAATAATGTATAACAGAAATGATTCTGAAAAGAATATATATAAGTGAATCACTTTGCTGTACACCTGAAACACTGTAAATAAACTATACTTCAGTAAAAATAAAAAATGCTTTATTTCACATAAAGTAGGACTAGGGTCTCATCAATCACTGCATTTATTGCTAATAAATACATTCTCTGCAATGAGATGCTTGGATATAACACTCTAAGCACATTTCCTGCTAGTTGTAAGATGACATTCCTAGGAACACCGGTGACTTGATGGGTGACTGATACACACTCTTTCTCATCAGAGGCAGTTAGGGAAGGGGTCAGGGGCACAGACTCTACAGTCATACTGCCTGGAGTAGAATCAAGCTCTGCCACTTGCAGGCTGCTTAACCTTGGACAAATCACGTATCTCCTCTGTCTCTATAAAATGGGAATAATAGCAGTGCCTGGGCTTCCCTGGTGGCTTACTGGTAAAGAATCTGCCTGCAATGCAAGTGATGCTGGTTTGATCTCTGTCCGGGGGGGAGATACCCTGGAGAAGGAAATGGCAACCCAGTATTCTTGCCTGGAGAATTCCGTGGACAGAGGAGCCTGGTGGGCTACAGTCTATGCGATTGCAAGCATCGGACATGACTTAGTGGCTAAACCACCACCAATAGCAGCGCCTGCCTGATAGGGTTGTCATCAAGGTTAAATGAGTCAATATATGAAAAGCACTTGGAATTGCCTAGCACAAGGAACATATGATGAAATGTTTTTCTCTCACTTCTTTCCCTTTCTCCTCCTCCTCCCCATCCTCTCCCCTCTTTCCTCTTCCTTATCCTCCAATTATAATTATCATCATCATTACGATATAATTACTGCTTTTTCCAGTAAAACGGGGCCTCAGAGCCCCACACTGTAGCTCCTTCCCAGGGACGGTCAGGAGGCAGTCACTGATAGTGACTAAGACTTCTGTGACTCAGCTGTGGTTTGGTGGCTGCGTGGGATGGGGGGGAGGTTAGAGCTGAGCCCTGGCAGGCTGTTCTCAGGTATGAGGTCTGACCCTCCAGGGTGAAGGCTCAATTTGTAACCAAAAAACAGGCACATGTTCATGATCGTTACCCTCAGAGCTCTGTCTCTGGGGTGGGAGGCAGGGGAAGGGGCATACATACAAACTGACCATATACCATGGTTCAGATAGTTTTCAGAATTTCTCTGGTGCTTCTTCATCACCATCTCAACCTGAATGAAGGTAATCACCCCCGTAACATTTTGGTGAGAGCTCCTGTTTTCTTACACATTAAACATAGCTATGCTGAGGTTTACAGGTGTGTGGTCAGACACTCAGTTGTGTCCCACGCTGTGACCCCATGGCCTGTAGCCCGCCAGGCTCCTCTGTCCATGGGATTCTCCTGGCAAGAATACTAGAGTGGGTTGCCATTTCCTCCTCCAGGGGATCTTTCCAACCCAGGGATCGAACCTGTGTCTCTCATGTCTTCTAGATTCTTTACCACTAGCACCACAATTATTGTGTCCAAGCCTGCCTCTCAGCCTGGGTTGCGACCCCCTAAGGACAGCAGCCTCCTCTTACTCACCCCTGTAGCCTAACCCTTGTACAATGTCAGTGCTCCAGAAACCCTGGCTTCCTTGATGAATTGCATTGAACCTGACTTTGGGAAGTCCCTTCAGCACCCTCACAGTCCTCTTCAGAATCTCCCCAGCGTGGGCAGTCTCTGTCCTAATTTACGGGTAGATACGGCTCCAAGAAAACACAGAAAGTAGTAATTCTACCCCAAGTTTGGTGAATGAACTGAGCAATGCCAATCCTGTCCTATAAATAAATTTACAAGGCTGGGTTCCTTGCGCAGCTCCTAAGCCAGGTCTAGCTGCCATTCCGCTAGAAGCTTTCCAAAAAGTATCTCGAGCAGAACCTTTAGAACAGGAGGGTGGAGTCCCAAGACCAAGGCTCCTCTGGACGAAGCCGGCATTCCTGTGTGAAGCTGTAATGCGGAGATTGGCCACTAGAGGGAGGATGCGTTCTAGGCCCCCGGGGAGCCTCGCAATTGCTCCAAGAACTTTATAAAGCCTGGCGGCCAGAGCAGCTGCGGTTTACGGCTCAGTCAGTACCTACCGGGCTCCACAGAACATCTCGAGCGCTGCCCGCGGCTGAACGAGGCCAGACACCAAGACAGGGACTCCCACTTGGGCACAAGGCTGAGTCTTGCCTCCTGATCTGATCCTCCTGGAGAAGTGACCCCCGAGACCCTGGGCACCGTGCAGTCTCTTTCTATGACTCCATCTGGATTCGGCTGGCGGTGGGCACAAGTTCTGAGGGGCTGCCTGGGTCTCGGGGTGCGGGCAGCGGCCAGCTCTCCAGCCACCATGGCAAATGCCAGGAACTGAGGGGGCAGGTTCTGCAGCTTCACTGGGGGCACTCAGGTGAGTCTGGGCTCTGACTGTCCTAGCACCTGGGCACGGCTTCCTAAAGGCAGCCGGAGGACACAGGGCACGAGTTTGGGCATTGCATGGAGGTGCAGGTCCTGGGAGGGGAGGTCCTAACTGTCAGCTGGGGGGATCTGCCAGGTTTTCATCCATCTGCCTGGGCTGGTGAGTATGGGTATTTGGGAGCCAGAGGAAGTGATCACCCTAGTGGCAACTCTGCCTGGCTAGTGTCAGAGCTCCAGAGCCTCTTCACGGGGCAGATGGTACAGGTGACAGTCTCTCCACGTGTGTGGTCAATGTGTGTGCTTGCGTGTGCCTGTGGGTGTGCCCAGCAGTGGAATGTAGGAAGGCAGAGGTTATTTATAAACCATCTGCACCTCTCTAGTTCTGAGTGATGCTTCAGATGAACTGAATACAGTCAGAGGAGGAAAGGGCTGAAAATCCTCCTTAGCGATTCTCTCTCCAGAGAGGATCTTGTTCACGGTGATCCCTATGTGACTTTGAGGAGTTATGAACCCTGTAGAGTTAAATGCTGGAACCCAGCAAGGCTGGGGCCACCCCTCTGCAGGAAGAATTGATCGAGTCCTGCTGCTGCCTGGGGTGGGTGGTAGAAGGGGTTTTAGAATCGAGGTGCGGCTCTCAGGTCTGGTCTGCATTCACCACTGTTTTTGGGACTAGCTAGGTGGGAGGGAGGCTGAGGGAACCCAGAGGCCCCTGTACCAGGCAGCTTGGCAGGATTAGAAGATGCCAGGGGGCCGTGGGTTGTCACCAGGTTCCACCACCATCTCCCTACCTGCTCCATCCATACAGCCCTCCTACATGCCATGTTCCACATGAGACTCACAGAGATCGTGTGGCTGGTAGGTGTGTCTTCCCCATCACAAAGGTGTTGGGCTGAGGCTGGGCATGTTAGTTGACAGACCAGTCTCCTCGGGGATAAGATGTGGCACCAGCTTTGGACCCCATGTTCTCTGAGCCCCCACTCCCCACAGGTACTTTGGTGTCTACACCCTGCCCAGGTCTCCATGGCACTGGCTCCCTCCCTTCCAGCTCTGTTGGCTCCAGGGTCCCCACCTGGCCCTCTTCCCTGCATCACCTTGGCACTGAAAAGTAGCCACCCAAAGGGACCGACATATGCATCCTGGCCAGAGCAGCCTCCTGCGGAGCCAGTGCCCTGAGTGCGGAGCCTCCTCCTCTCTGACATTCTTCAGTTCCTGCTCCTCTGGGCTTCACTTGGCTTATCTTTAGAACGGGAACAACGGGCCAAGGCCACCTGCCCCCTCGTAGTGCCCCTGGGAGGTGGGGAGCTCCTGATGCCGTACGGTCTGTACGGAGTGGGACGAACATATATACACGTGTTCCAGGGGTGGGGGGTGGGGGGTGGAGGCATTGCTCTATCATCACCACACTTGGCAGTCAGTTGCTGAGACTTGGCCCAGAGGCTATACAACCAGTGATTGGAAGGTCTAAATTCCTGCCCCCCATTCCTCAAGAACGAAAAACAGCCCCAAGTAAAACCTGGGGCAGACAGAAAGCTCTTGGGTTTCATTCCCCAGTAACAAACACTAGCAGAGGCGGCTGAGCACTTGCAATCTCAGCCGCTCACATCTGGCCCCTCTCCCTCTCCCCCGCCCCCGGGCTCCAGCTCCCCCAGCTGAGGGGTGGGGAGGCGGGGCTGGGAGGGGCTGCATGGACAGACACATTCCAGATAAGGAGCCCTGCCTTCCAGCTCTGGTCCAGGAGCTGATGGGCAGAGAGGGAAGGTGGAAAGGCAGATGGGGAAACTGGAACACCCCCAGCCCTGCATCCCCTCCCCTGGCACTCAGTGCCCCCACAGGCTCTGGGCGGCAGCTGCTGTTACCTTTGGCAAAGAGAGGGTTCCCCCTCTCAGAGGAGACACTGGCCTCCTGCTTCGCCGCTCCCCAGGACTGAGGCCAGAGGGTGGGGTGCCGCACAGAGCGCTCGTGAAATGAGGGCGCGTCCTCTATAGCTTAGCAGAAGTGGAGCTGCCTGGGGCCCCACCTCGAGGCCCTCCCTGGGTGGAGGACTTGGACGGAGCACTGGCAGTGGGAAACTCGAAAACTGGACATGACTGCAGCCCAGGAGAAGCTGGGTTCAGGGCTCCAGGAACCCCAGGGGACAGGGAGGAGAGATGCTGACAGGGCTGTGGGCTCCCCTCCACCCCTTCCTCCCAGAGGCTGGAGGAAAGGCCCACAGGGTCTAGGAACACCCTGAGTGGGCGTGTGCATACATGCGTATGTGTGTACACGTGTGCAAGGCATGTGGCTTCTCACCACTGGAGGTCACAAGCAGACACCCTATGCATCCCACCAGGGCCAGTGGAAAGACAGGTGGATGGCCACTGTAGGCTCTGGCCTCCTCTTGGCCCTGAGGGCATAGGTCCCTGGAAAGAAAGGTCAGGTCATAAAAATAGGGGATTTGTGTTTGCTGTGTCTGGCAGAGGGATCCAGCCAACCTCTTCCTTCACTGTCCCCATTTACTAGAATGGGGGTTCCCTCTTCCCTTCAATCAGTGGCCGGTGTCCACTTACAGCCACCTGCCAGGCTCTACCCCCTCTCCCAGCCGGCTCTCTGGTCCTCAGGGTCAAGTTGGCTCCAGGCTGGGCCTAGGACCCACCCATCCTTCCAGGGCATTTTTTAAAAATATATTTATTTATCTATTTTCTTTACATTATCATGTTGATTTTGCCATACATTGACATGACTCTGCCATGGGTATACATGTGTTCCCCTTCCAGAACCCCCCTCCCACCTCCCTCCCCATTCCATCCCTCTGGGTCATCCCGGTGCACCAGCCGTGAGCATCCTGTATCAAGCATCAAACCTGGGCTGACGATTCATTTCACATATGATAATTTACATGTTTCAATGCCGTTCTCCCATATCATCCCACCCTTGCCCTCTCCCATGGACTCCAAAAGACTGTTCTATACATCCGTGTCTCTTATGCTGTCTCGCATACAGGGATATCATTACTATCTTTCTAAATTCCATATATATGTGTTAGTATACTGTATTGTTGTTTTTCCTTCTGGCTTACTTCACTCTGTATAATAGGCTCCAGTTTTGTCCACCTCAGTAGAACTGATTCAAATGTATTCTTTTTAATGCATTTATCTTCCAAAGAATTCACTCTTCAAAAGTGGATTTTTTGGTTCAATATCCACATAGCTATGGGCTTTCCTGGTGGCTCAGTGGTAAAGAATCTACCTGCGATGCAGGAGACCTGGGTTTGATCCCTGGGTTGGGAAGATCCCCTGGTAGAGGGAATGGCTACCTGCTCCTGTATTCCTGCCTGGAGAATTCCATGGACAGATGAACCTCGTGGGCTACAGTCCATGAGGTTGCAAACAGTTGGACACAACTTAGTGATTAAACAACAATAATCTACATAGTTAAAGAGTATCAGAATGAACATCAACATAAACTAATGACTGGAAATGAGCTAAAAGCAGAGAGTCATTTGTGAAATCACCGAGTGTCTATGTGGGAAAAGGATATCCAGTATTTTATGTAAATAAACACTTTGTGATCTAGCCCCACAAATGAATTCTTCTGATTATACAAAGAACGCAAACATATCATAGAAAACCCCAAAAATACGGAAAAAAAACAAACGCAAATCCCCACAAGCCCCACCAGATTCCTGTAACACGTCTCACTCGGAGAAACCCAGAACATCTCTGCATATAATCTCGCGTTGTGTACTCAGGAATGTGTAGATATTGCAAAATGGGATCGCGTGGCGCGCACTTGTGTAAATGGGGCTGGGTCATTTCGAAGAGCAAGGCACTTCCCCGAGTCGAGGGGGCATTCCTGGAATTCCACGGGGTCAACTCAAAGCCCCAGCCACCCAGGAGACCATCCGGACACCAGAGCCCTCTCCTGGTCTAGGGCTGCCCAGGCTTTAGTGTCTAGGGGACCCCACCAAGGCCTCCTGCTCCCCAGGCTCCTATGGGGTGTCAATCCTGGCTGTGGCCCTCTGAACCCAGCTCCTCTGACCATGCCAGCCCAGCCAAGTTTGGGAACAGTTTTGGTTTTAGCTGTGTTGGTTGGTGGTCTCTGTACTCTGTTTCATGCCTAGTTTCCCCCCCATTTCCAACACAGAGCAGAAACCCCAGTCTCCCTGCCATACCCAGGACTCCAGAAGCTTGGAGAGTCTTCTATTTGGGTCAGGAGGTTTAGCTCCTCCCAGCCCCACCTGGCATGGCCCTCAGTGCCCTCCCCTGCCAGCTGAGGGCTCCAGCCACACCCAGAGCTATGAGAGGGAGAGGATAGATCCCATGGTCAGAAAAGTCCCCAGGACCGTGACCTCTCCAAGCCAAGGAAGTTGAGGATGGGATTTGGATCCTGGTGGCTGACGTCTGCTGATGAGGGAGGGTCCCTGTGTTCGGGCTCGGGGTCATCACAGTGATGCCTTGCTCTACAGATTCATTTCCATCTCCAACTACAGCTTATTTTCTCTCACCTCTATCTGCCCTCTCCTCTCCTGCTGCAGGACGCCATGGAGAACAAAGCCATGTACCTACACGCCACCGTGAGTGATCGTGACTCCAGTTCCATTTTTGAGGAGCCCTTTGATGGCAGGAGCTTGTCCAAGCTGAACCTGTGTGAGGATGGTGAGTGTCGTGGGCTCAGTCTTGGCTGTGAGGTCGGCCTTGCCCTCCCCCACCTTCCCACTCCACCCCACACCGCTGCCTAATACTGCATAGGTTGAACTTTGTGCTCGGAAAGGTCTTTTCTCATTCACGCATCTCAACACACCAATGTGAGCACAAAATAAGACCCATTTCACAGATGAGCTAGTGCATGCTGAGAAAAGCATTAGGCATCACACAGCTTGGGACTCCCTGGTGGCCCAGTGGTAAAGAGCCTACCAATGTAGGAGACTCGAATTTGATCCCTGGGTCAGGAAGATCCCCTGGAGAAGGGACTGGCAACCTACTCCAGTATTCTTGCCTGGAGAGTCCCCATGGTCAGAGGAGCCTGGTGGGCTACAATCCACAGGGTCACAAAGAGTCTGACGTGACTGAGCAACTAAACAACAACAATCACTCAGCTCTTCAGTCCCAGAGCAGCCCCAGCCCTGAGTCTCCTCACTCCTAGTGCAGTCCTTTTGCCTCTCTGCCATCCTCTCCTCTTCAGTGAGGCTGAGGTCATGCAAAAGGCAACTGAACCAAGAAGCCCACATCCCTTCAGGTGGCAGATCTTTAATTCACTCCCCAAAGCTTTTGCAAGGAAGAATGCTTTCTCTCCAGGGTGCTCATCCTCCCCCAAGACTAAGGCCCCAGGTCATGGCACAGAAAGGGACCCCCTCTCAGTGCACTGCAGTGCATCTCTGGGGGCTAAAACCCTGGAGCAAATGGATGCAGCTTCCTCCCGAGGAGCTCAGAGCATCTTGCCAACAGCTGACTCCTATGCATCCAACACAGAGCTCCACACTTAGTAGGTGCTTAATAAATGCTTGTTACCTGAATGAACACATTCCTCTTTGCAGTTAGTATAGGAGAGGAGAGCTTCATCCCCACCTCAAAGATGAACTGAAGGAAACTCACACGAGAGATTTGTGAAGATTTGTGATCAATGAGATGGAGATTGGCTATCTTAGTTAGGCTTGTTCAGGGAAACGGAACCAGTATGATGTCTACACTGATGATGAGGAATTGACTCACCTGGCTATGGAGGATGGGAAGTCCCATTATCTTTCCTCTGTAGCCTGGAGACCCAGGAAAGCCAGTGGTATAGTTCAGGCTGAGTCAGAAGGCCTGAGAACCAGAGAAACCAATGGTGTCAGTCACAATCTGAGGGCCAGAGAGGATAAGATGCTATGTCCCAGCTCCAGCAGGCAGATAGGAAGTAAAAAGCAAATCCCGCCATCTTTTGTTGTATTCAGACCCTCCCACCCACATTGGGGAGAACAGTCTGCTCTGATTCCACTAATTCAAAAGCTAATCTTACCCAGAAGCATCCTCAGAGACACCCAGAATGTTTAATCTGGGTACCCCAAGGCCCACCAAGTTGACATAAAATCAACCATTCCAGATGCCTTTATTCAAACTTTTTCTCAAGCACTGTTTCACTGTGCTCCACTCTGCCAGCTGCCTTTGTCTGGAAATTCTTCAAAATTAGAAATGACTCCTCCCTCATTCAGCCCCATCTTTCCTCCCACTAGGTGCTGAGTGCAGGGAGGGAAGATGGGTGGCTGAGGCAGGGGCTGGGGATTGTCTCGGCAGGAAGAGGAGAGAGGAGATCTGGGCTCCTTTCCAGGTGGTGCTAGTGGTAAAGAGTCCGTCTGCCAGTGCAGGAGACATAAGACACTCCGGTTTGATCCCTTGGTCGGGAAGATACCCTGGAGGAGGGCATGGCAACCCACTCCTGTATTCTTGCCTGGAGAATCCCAGGAACAGAGGAGCCTGGCGGGATACAGTCCATGGGGTCTCAAAGAGTTGGGCACAACTGAAGTGATTTAGCATGCATACACCTGCCCTAGTAAACTTCCCACCATCAGAACTGTTTCTCTGGATTCCAAGTAACAGACCCATTTTGAGGACCTACAATGTGTCAAGCTATGGGTTAGATGCCAGAGATGCTCCAGAGAGAAATTAAACCATTCTTGCCTTCCAAGGGCTTCTGATCCCAGTGGGAAGGGACTGGTATGCAGACCGTTATCCACCATGTAAAGGAGGTAAAAATATGTGATTATTAAAGTCAAGAAGGATGAACACTTTCTGGTAAAGGCTTTGAAGACCGAATACCATTTTGTAAGAGAAGAGGTAGATGGGAATAATATTACCAGCTGAGCCGCATTGAGACAGGCCAGTGTTTCCGTCAAATTAATGACTCCTGGGAAGAGATGAAGGACCCCGGGGTGCTGATTCACTAGTCAGTGCTCAGCTGTTCCCCATCATTGCATCAACAAAGGCCAAGGTGGCTTTTACATCCTTCAACTACCCTCTCTCCCCAACAGCCCCTGAATAAACAGGCCTGGTTTGGCAAGAAAGTACTGGGGTACAGCTCAGAGGGGTAATTGTAGGACCATGAGGGCCAGTATTGGGTACCAGTGGGGTAAGTCATTGCAGGGAGACCCTGGGGTGGGAAGAGGCCTGGGAGGCTGTTGTTGGGTCATCATTTCTCCTTCTCTTGACCTCATCGTACCCCCCCTTTTCTGAACCTGGGATTTAAAAGGCCATTTGGGGCTTCCCTGATGCCTCAGATGGTAAAGAATCTGCCTGCAGTGCGAGGGACCCGGGTTCAGTTGCTGGGTTGGGAAGATCCCCTGGAGAAATGGCAACCCACTCCAGTTGCCTGGAAAATTTCATGGACAGAGGAACCTGGCGGGCTACAGTCCATGGGGTTGCAAAGAGTTGGACACGACTGAGTGAGTGAGCACATGGATGAACAAAGACAGGGATCCTTGAAGTCTAAGGGAGGCAGAACAAATCAATTCTAAACTTGATTTCCACATCATCTGGGCCTCCTCCACCCTCATTCCTGGATGCCAGAGGTGGGATGGGGGCGTGAGGATGCTGGAAAGACTGGAGTATTGAGATGAAACAGCCACCTAAAAGCTCCTGGGTTTCTGGTTGGAATTCCCCCTTCCCTGTCATTTCTAAGAGGAAAATGGTGAGCTTTGACTTGGGGAAATTCAAGCCAGATTTGGTCTATTTCCCCAGCACTTGACTTCTTTGACCCTCATCTCTGGAGAGGGAGGGAAGGATGAGGCTGGCAGAGGCAGAGAGAGGTGGACGGGAGAGCAGAGGGGGGACAGAGGTGGGGACCTCCCCCCCCCAGGCTTTGAGTAAATGAAAGCAGAGTTGTTGGGGCTCCAAGTCCCTCCCAGTATTTTCCCCCTTGAAAGAAGGGAGGTGGAAAGAGAGGTGGTGCCTCCCCTTGGCCCCAGGGATCTTAGGATCAGCGGAAGCAAAGCTGAAAACCTGCAGCCTAGATACTGAGATGTGCATTCGTGTTCAGTCATGTCCAACTCTTTGCAACCCCATGGATGGTAGCCCGCCAGGCTCCCCTATCCATGGGGATTCTCCAGGCAAGAACATTGGAGTGGGTTGCCATGCCCTTCTCCAGGGGATCTTTCCCACCCAGGAGTTGAACCCACATCTTCTGTGTAGGACTCAGGCTTTAACGTAGGAAGGACTTTAAAATGTTAGGGTGTACAGGCCTTATTTTCAGGCACTGGCAACCCCTCCCGCCTCTCCTCCCTTACTTTCCTCTCCATCTGTCTTTTCCTCCGACTCTGCCTCCATCCCTTCCCTTCTGTTCAAGCACCAGGTGAGAAGGAAGCTGAGGAGCTATTCAGGCTGCAGCTCCCCATCCCCACCGTGACCCTCTCACATCCTTCCAGCCTCTCTCCCTTGCACCCTCAGCTCCATGGTGACACCTTTGGGACCTCTCCATCCTCTGCACCCCTTGCCCCGGCCCCCTCTTAGGACCCCACCTGCCTCCTCCCTGTGTCTGAGCCCCACTGTGGACAGAAAGGCATCCAGGGCAGGGGCTTCCTCACCTCTGGGTCTCCAGTGGGGAGCCCCATGGGTTTCACCTGTGTGGTTGGAATTCATGGGCAGGCTCATGGCAGAACGTGACCTCCAAGGTCTTCCAGCCAAACTCTCTCTGACCTTGGTGCCCACTGACACCTCCCAAGGAGGAGAAATCCAAAGAGAGGCCGTCTGGGCCTTGACCCCTTTCCCCTAGCTCCCTCTGTGCCTGCCGGCTCCTCGCTTACCTCCGTGGTCCAGCCTTTCTCTTCCTGCCTGAACAGCTGAAGCCTCTCCTGTCTGGCGCCAGTAGGCGGAGGGCGGGGCGTGGGTGATGTTTGGCAGGGCCTGGCTCCTCCACGGCCCTCTCCAAGGGCCAGCGAGAGGTGTTAGTGGCAGAAAAATATTGCAGTCATCCTCGGGCCCTCCACCACGCTCGGAGCAGCATCCACCGGCTGCAAATGGGCGGCCCGCGGAGGTAATGAGTCACACATGCTATGCCTGCAGCCAGGCCGCTTGCTGAGTGTAGGGTCCGAACTCCCTGTTCCGGCATCCCTACCCCATAAAATTAAATTATTCTCCTCGGGGAACCCCCACGTCTACTTTCTCAGCCATCAAACCTCCTCAGTTCTTCCGGCGTAGCTGAGAGCTGGTGGGCGGCTGCCCAAGGGTGGGAGTGGATTTCCAGGGAGGCCCCCAGCTATATTGGTCCGGCCCCCGCCACAGGTTGGTGAATCAGGCACCCAGGCCAGAGCGCAGAGATGTTAACCCGTGCGGTGCCGCAGTGCGCTCAGCTCCGCGCGCGCCGACTTCGGCTGTGCTCACTGGGGCTGGTGGGTGAATGCGATCCTGGGTGTCTTTGGCCCCATCTTTCCACAAAAGGGAAGGACAGCCAGGGAAGGTCCTAACAGCCTGGAGAGTGAACTTTGGCCAGCCTAGGATCTGTGCAGGGTGTCTTCCGTTGCCTCTCCACGTCCACCCCGTGCCACTCAGCCGTATGCCTTGTCGGGAGTCACCACAGCATGGAAGATGGGAGATTGCCGTGTTTATTTCCCAGATCCTGCCCTATGGGGTCACTTTGGGCTGCTGTGTCCTTCCGCCTGAGTTCACAGCTCCTTGTAACCAGGCTCTCCACGTGGCTTTCTGCTTCCAGGCTCCAGTAAGTGATGCCCTGGTAGGCTCTGAGGGCTCAGGACATAAGCCTAAGGGCACCACTCTGGCCCTTGTGGGCATCTCACACCCTTGGCTACACCTTTGCACATATTCCCTTTTTAAAATCCTGTGACATTCTCTGATTTGAGCGGGCTGTCTGCCTCACTGGGGTCCTGATGCCCCCATCCTCAGTGTTCCCATCTGCAAAATGGGAATAATGTTACTCAGCTCCTGGGATCTTGGAGGAATCAGGTGATATAACCTGAATGAAGCACTTCGGACTTAGTACCCCCTCAGTACACAGACACTTCACCCCCCTGCCCTTTAGGGAGGCCCCTGAACACCTTGGGGAAATGGAGAAGGACAGGGGGAGACAGAGAGGTCAGGAGCAGCGGCCGTCACCCAGGGTCTCCCATGAAGCACTCATGCCACTTCTCGGAGACCCCTGGCCCAAACAGTGTTTTAAGGTTGGTTCCTCCTTTTTCTTAAAGAAAGGAGTGTTTGGGTTAGTGGGCTTCCCCGTGAAGCCTAGATACTCAAGGAAACTGAGCAATTTCTTTTAGTCCTATTCTCCAAGTAGTAGAATCTGTAAGGAATATTCTGGGTCCCCAGGGAACCTGGTTCTGTGGCAAGTCCGTGTCTGTCCACTCCCCACCTCTGTCAAAGTCACTAGGTCCCTGAGATTGCCTACCGGAAGAGTTAGGGATGTGTTTCATTGTCACTGGGTGGAATCTGGCTTTGGTTCAGACCACACAGCCTTGCTCACCCTGGGCACCTGGGGGCACATGTAACATCTCTAACATCCATAATAGTCTGCCTCATCCATTACAGGGATGGCCCTGCAGGGTGGCAAGAAGCACTGGCCCTGGAGTCCCATGGACCGGTTCCATGTCGAGCTCTGACACTTACAGGTTGTGTAATCCTGATCGAGGGCTTCCCATGTAGCTCAGGAATAAAGAATTCTCCTGCAAAGGTGGGAGACACAGGAGATACGGATTTGATCTCTAGGACAGGAAGATCCCCTGGAGGAGATCACTCCAGTATTCTTGCAACTCACTCCAGTATTCTTGCCTGGAGAATTCCATAGACAGGGGAGCCTGGTGGGCTACAGTCCATGGGATCACAAAGAGTTGGACATGACTGAGCACGCAGCATGCAACCCTGTTTGAGTTCTTAGCTCCCTCTCCTCTGTAACATGGAATCAGTTCAGTTCAGTCACTCAGTCGTGTCCAACTCTTTGTGACCCCATGAACCGCAGCACGCCAGGCCTCCCTGTCCATCACCAACTCCTGGAGTCCACCCAAACCCATGTCCATCAAGTCGGTGATGCCATCCAGCCATCTCATCCTCTGTCATCCCCTTCTCCTCCTGCCCTCAGTCTTTCCCAGCATCAGGGTCTTTTCCAATGAGTCAGCTCTTCACATCAGGTGGCCAAAGTACTGGAGTTTCAGCTTCAAAATCAGTCTTACCAATGAACACCCAGGACTGATTTCCTTTAGCATGGACTGGTTGGATTTCCTTGCAGTCTAAGGGACTCTTAAGAGTCTTCTAAAAAGGGATAATAATGGCTCAAGACTCAGAGTCCTTGCCAAGCGACGTGAGTTATTCCGCATTTAGTCCTTGCAGTGCCTGGTGTATGCTGAGTGCTCTAACCATCAGATCTTAGAGTGAGTGTTGTCGCAGTCTTTCTGTCTGCCTGGGTCCACCCTGGGGCCCACCCAAGACATTCCACTTCCTCCTCATGCTCTGGTTTCAGTCTTCAGGACAGAGAGCTTCCTCCCTTCCTCGTTCTAGGTTTATCTGGGATTGATTCCTGGTGTCAGATAGCAAGCAGTGTGATGGATGCCTCCTGGTTTTCTCCATGTCTTTCCCGGGCCATGGACCTGGCCTCCCTGGCCCTGGCCAGCCTGTCCATCCATAGTCATGCTGAACTGTCTGTACTACGTCCCTTCTGGTTGGCACTGAGTGCCTTAGATTCATCCAAATGTCCCAGTACCCAGTGCTGCATCTTGCCCGTAGAAAGTGTCTTTACTTGATGAATGATCAAACACATCCCTGTTTACCAAGCGCAAAAGTATCAGCATAAAGGTCTGAGAGAGTTGAGTTTAAGACATAATGAACTGGGACTTAAATCCTCCAAAGAGGACAGGGTTTTATAGTGCTGCTGATACAAACAGAAGTGAAAGATCTTGGTTCCTGCCTTCAAAGGGCTCAAAGTTCCTGGAAGACACTAACGTGCTAACAGACCCTGCCTTACAGTGTGATTCATTCTCTAAGGGAAGTGCAGTTAGAGGGGAGAATTTCACAGTCTGCCTTGGGGAGAGAGGAAGTTCTCCTGTAACATAGGAGTGTGGAGGTGTGGACAGGAGCAGGTGGTGGAAAGGCAGTGGGGTTCACGGTTAGTAGGTCCAGGTGAGATCAGGGAAGCCTGAGGGGATGGAGAACATCGGGAAGACGGGAGGGGCAGCTCTCACCTGGGATGTGTAAAGTCAGGATTAAGAAAGGGCCTCACTTATTGGTAGAGCCAATCAGAGTGTAATGTGAGCCACGAGAGCAATTCTAAATTTTCTAGTAGCCACATAAAAAGATACATCTGAAAAAAAAATTTAAATACAGGAACATATTTGATTTAATCTAATATATTTAAAATGGTTGGGCTTCCCAGGTGGTGCTAGTGATAAAGAACCTGCCTGCCAGTGCAGGACATGTAAGAGACACGGGTTCAATCCCTGGGTTGAGGAGATCCCCTGGAGAAGGGCATGACAACCCATTCCAGTATTCTTGCCTGGAGAACTCCATGGACAGAGGAGCCTGGTGGGTTAGGTCCATAGGATTGCAAAGAGTCAGACATGACTGAAGCAACTAGCACACAGCACACATTCAAAATATTATCAATTTGATATGTAATCACTGTAAAATTGATGGAGATATTTATATATCCTTATTCGGGCTGAGCCTTCAAAATCTAGTGTGTATTTTTGCATTCCGAACCTGGCTAATCTTTGGCCACATTTCAAGTGGGTCAGAAAAGATGGGATATCAGAAGAGAAAGAGTCAGAACTGGAGATTGAGAGACAGCAACAGTGATTGCAGAGAGGGGCAGGGAAGCAGGTGTCCCTTAGCAATGAGGAAAATTGTACAGTCATGTGATGTGGGAGCTGGGGCTTTTAGGAAGAAGAGAGAGAAGGTTCTGGAAGTAACAATGAGGAGCAAAACCCGCCCCCCCCTGCACCTTTAGGTCAGTAGCATAAGCATAGGAAAGAGAAATCTACACTTAAGGGAAGCAGGTTTCAGTTAAAACAAGAAAGAAAAAGCAATCTTCCAAGCAGAGGTTGGGGAAATCAGGGATTTTTTTGGACGACTGGCTGGGAGGTCCGGGGCCACAGTGGGAAGTTTTCAGCAAAGGAGAGGGAGATGTTAAGGAGGATAAACAGGGCTGCCTGGGGATTAGAGTGGGTGAGGGGGAGCCCTGGGGCTTCATGGAACTGATAGAAGCCAGGACCAAGGACTAGTGAGGCTGCTCTTGGGGCAGAGCTGCTGGCAAAGCTGAATGTTGGTGATGGGGGTCTTGGCAGGAGTGCACAGAGTCCTAGAACTCCAGCACCCTGCCCTCGTGTGTGGGCCAGGGGAGGGGAGGATTCTTGTCCTGGAGCACCAGGAGCCCTGGAGATGGTTTTGGCTCCTATGGAGGCAGGGAGATCGGGGGAGGCCAGGGCAGGTGATGGGAGGATGGCAGGGGTCCAATAGAAGTGATGATACGGTGTGATATATACAAGGATCTCAGTACAATGGCTCCCCTTGATGGAGCTCATGGCACAGGCAGGGGCTGTGCCTGGGGCTTCGATACATTGTCTCCAGTAAACCTCAGGATTAGTTCCAGTTTGTCAATGAAAGGATGAAGTCTTAGGTGAAGTTAATTGCCCAAAGTCACCCTGCTAGTCAGAGGCAGAGCCTGGATTCCAGTCCACAGCTGCCTGATCCTTAAAATCCTGACCTTCAGCACAACTCACCTGGTTCACTGCAGTTCCAGGACTCAGAGACCCTGTGCATTCAAGCACCAGGCTGCTCGTGGTGAAGGGCTCTGAGAGGATTCTTGGGAGTTTCAGAGGTGGAGCTGTCCTGGGTTATGACATAGCTAGGGCAGGGCCGTGGGAATAAATGGCTGTGATACAGGAGACAGATGGAATGAATTATTCTAAAAGGTGCCACTGGCAGGGAATAGATATAAACCCAAATAGATTTGGACAAGAGCATAGGACAGGTCTTTTTTTTTTTTATTTTCTTTATTTTTATTTTTTAAATTGTTTTTGCCATACATTGTCATGATATCACCATGGGTTTACATATGCTTCCCCTCCGGAAACCCCCTTCCTCTTCCCTCCCTCCCTGGGAAATCTCCCTGCACCAGCCCCGAGCATCAATCCTGGGCTGGCGATTGATTAGACAAGGGACAGGTCTTAAGTGGCTTTGGCGGGAAGCCTGGGACAGTAACCTCTATGGACATTAGGTCAGAAAAATGCCGCTCCCTCCCCAGCATCCCTCCTTCTCCCTTCACTCCACCATCTCCTGGGGCTTCTGGAGTCCAACCTGCCCATGCAGAGTTCAGTAGGAGGATTGGAAAGACATAAATACAGCAATGAAGAGGCGGCCCAAAGAGGTAGGGTTGGCAGGGACCCTGCCCTGCAGACACATATGCTGGCTAACCTAAGCTCCAGCCACAGAGCTGATGGGGACCTGTGATGGTCCCAGCCTTCTGCATGGTGTCCTGAAGCCCACCTGCTCCCTGATCCCTTCCAACTTCCAGTTATCTGGCTTGAGATAGAGTTCAAGTCAGGACAACCAAGATGTTCACAGCGGGCAGAAGAAGCCTTGTCTTTAGGCAAGAAAGAAAGAAAGTGAAGCCACTCAGTGGAATCCGAGTCTTTGTGACCCCATGGACTGTAGCCTACCAGGCTCCTCTGTCCATGGGATTTTCCAGACAAGAATACTGGAGTGGGTTGCCATTTTCTTCTCCAGGAGATCTTCCCAACCCAGGGATTGAACCCGGGTCTCCTGCATTGTAGGCAGACACTACCATCTGAGCCACCAGGGAAGTCTTTAGGAAGTCTTGTTAAAAGAGTCTGTCACACAGAGTGAAATAAGTCAGAAAGACAAATATCATATATTCACCTATATATGTGAAATCTATAAAAATGGTAAAGTTGAATTTATTTGGAAGGCAGGAATGCAGACATAGACATAGAGAATGGTCTTGTGGACACAACAGGGGAAGAGGGTGGGAGAAATTGAGAAAGTAGCATTGACGTTAATACATACACTTGGAATCCTTCAGGCAAGAATACTGGAGTGGGTTGCCATTCCCTTCTCCAGGGGATCTTCCTGACCCAGGGATCAAACCTAGGTCTCTCATACTGCAGCCAAACTTTTTACTGTCTGAGCCACCAGGGAAGCCCCTAATACATGTGTATTTATGGATACATTATGTATACATTATGTAAATACATTGTGTATTTACATAATGCTTCCATGTTTAAAATAGATAGCTAGTGGGAACCTGCTGTATAGCACCAGGAGCTCAGCTCCATGCTCTATGATGTCCTAGAGCGGTGGGATGGGGGTGGGTGACAGGGAGGCTCAAGAGGGAGGGGATATATGTACATAGACATATAACTGATTCACTTCATTTTACAGCAGAGACAAAGCGAACATTTTAAAGCAATTGTATTCCAATTAAAAATAAAAGGAGAGGCAGCTACAGGGACAGGGCTGACTCTAATCTCGGAGACGCAACAGTGAGTGGTGGCATGAAGCAAGATCTTAATTCTCTGCCCAGGAATTGAACCTGGGTAGCCTGGCTGGAAACCAGGAATTCTAGCTGTCAGATTAGCAAGGACTAGAGGCTAGAAGTTGTTTTTCCCTGGATCTTTTTCACCAGTGAAAAATGCATTTGTCATGGAGGCAGAAACTGTAACCTGCCTGCCTGCTAAGTTGCTTCAGTCGTGTCTGACTCTTTACAACCCTATGGACTATGGCCCACCAGGCTCCTCTGTCCATGGGATTTTCTAGGCAAGAATACTGGAGTGGGTTGCCAGCCTCCTCCAGGGGATCTTCCCGACCCAGGGATCGAACCCACCTCTCTTACATCACCTGGATTTGCAGGCAGTTTCTTTACCATTGGCGCCACCTGAGAAGATCTAGAAACTGTAAATGCAGGTACGAAGTTTATTACTAGAGACATAGCTCAACAGCAAGTGGGAGAGAACATAGAGAAATGGCTTGTTTAGTTAAGAGATAGAAGTTTAGTTAAGAGATAGAAGCAAGGCAGAGATGCACACCCAGAGAGAAGGGGTGTGGGTGTCCCCCTGGTGAGAAGGAGACCAGTAAAGAGGCAGTAAAGTCATTTATACAGGGCAGTTCTTCTGGATCTTTGTCTTCCTTCAGGCCGATTATCTGGCCTCTTTTTCCACACCTGACCTACCCTGGGACACTCCCTGGGTGCACTCGTACCCCTCAGGCAAGATGCATCTCGAAGTGAAGGCTGCTAAGAGGAGCAAGACTCATTATCACCTGGTGTTATCCCTTGACTTCTGACCCACTGGGAGCCTTTCTGCACTTATATAATGTCTCCCTTCTCCCAAAAGAGGAGGGAGCAAAGATCCTTTAATCCTTTACTCAATCAGGGTTTTGCCCCTCTTGTCCCTGCCATGACCATTACCTTGACTTTTGCCATGACTATCCCCTTAAGGTGTCTACAAGAGACAAAGCCTGGCTATCTACCCTGTTTCTGTTGGTCATAACTTTCCTTCCAAGGGTAATGTTACTTCCATTTTGGAGGGCAAACAGGAGGCTGATTGTAAATGCCTTAACTGGAGCCCACCTATCTCAAGAAATGTTGACAGTTGTAAGTATCCAGCCTGAAGATCACTTCTTCCTTCCCCATGAAATGCAAACTGGAGGCCAGCTGTAAATATCTAACCTCAGTTCTGGAGAAGGCAATGGCACCCCACTGCAGTACTGTTGCCTGGAAAATCCCATGGATGGAGGAGCCTGGTAGGCTGTAGTCCACGGAGTTGCGAAGAATCGGACATGACTGAGTGACTTCACTTTCACTTTTCACTTTCATGCACTGGAGAAGGAAATGGTAACCCACTCCATTGTTCTTTCCTGAAGAATCCCAGGGATGGCGGGACCAGGTGGGCTGCCATCTATGGGGTCACACAGAGTCGGACACGACTCAAGAGACTTAGCAGCAGCAGCAGCAGCAGCAACCTCAGTTCAGTCTCTCAGGCGGTCCGACTCCCTGCGACCCCATGAACCGCAGCATGCCAGTCCTCCCTGTCCATGACCAAATCCCAGAGTTTACCCAAACTCATGTCCATTGAGTCGGTGATGCCATCCAATCATCTCATCCTCTGTTGTCCCCTTCTCCTCCTGCCTTCAATCTTTCCCAGCATCAGGGTCTTTTCAAATGAGTCAGCTCTTCACATCAGGTGGCCAAAGTATTGGAGTTTCAGCTTCAACATCAGTCCTTCCAATGAACACCCAGGACTTATCTCCTTTAGGATGGATTGGTTGGGTCTCCTTGCAGTCCAAGGGACTCTCAAGAATCTTCTCCAAAACCACATTTCAAAAGTATCAATTCTTTGGCACTCAGCTTTTTTTATAGTCCAAGTCTCACATCCATACATGATCACTGAAAAAAACCATAGCCTTGACTAGATGAACCTTTATTGACAAAGTAATGTCTCTGCCTTTTAATATGCTATCTAGGTTGGTCGTAACTTTCCTTCCAAGGAGTAAGCATCTTTTAATTTCATGGCTGCAATCACCATCTGCAGTGATTTTGGAGCCCAGAAAAATAAAATCAGCCATTATCTCCACTGTTTCCCCATTATTTGCCATGAAGTGATGGGATCAGATGCCATGGTCTTAGTTTTCTGAATGTTGAGCTTTAAGCCAACTTTTTTATTCTCCTCTTTTATTTTCAGCAAGAGATTCTTTAGTTCTTCTTCACTTTCTGCCATAAGGATGGTGTCATCTGCATATATGGGGTTATTGATATTTCTCCTGGCAATCTTGATTCCAGATTCCACTCTGCATATAAATTTAATAAGCAGGGTGACAATATACAGCCTTGATGTACTTCTTTTCCTATTTGGAACCAGTCTGTTGTTCCATTGTCCAGTTCTAACTGTTGCTTCCTGACCTGCATACGGATTTCTCAAGAGGCAGGCCAGGTGGTCTGGTATTCCCATTTCTTTCAGGATTTTCCACCGTTTATTGTGTTCCACGCAGTCAAAGGCTTTGGCATAGTCAATAAAGCAGAAATAGATGCTTTTCTGGAACTCTCTTGCTTTTTCTATGATCCAGAGGATGTTGGCAACTTAATCTCTGGTTCCTCTGCCTTTTCTAAAACCAGCTTGAACATCTGAAAGTTCACGGTTCACATATTGCTGAAGCCTAGCTTGGAGAATTTTGAGCAGTACTTTACTAGCGTGTGAGATGAGTGCAATTGTGCGGTAGTTCGAGCATTCTTTGGCATTGCCTTTCTTTGGGATAGGAATGAAAACTGACCTTTTCCAGTCTGGTGGCCACTACTGAGTTTTCCAAATTTGCTGACATATTGAGTGCAGCACTTTCACAGCATCATCTTTTAGGATTTGAAATATCTCAACTGGAATTCCATCACCTCCACTAGCTTCCTAAGGCCCATGTGACTAACCTGTCTGACCCAGAGCCCATCTATTTCCTACATCAGCTCTGGTCTCCTCTCCTGGCCCTCAGTGCAGGCCAGTTTCTATCATCCATGGTCACCTTGGGGAGCACAGGGAATCCCACTAGGGGAGGAGGGAGTTGGAAGGTAGACAGTGCCAAGGACAGTCAGGTCGTGAGGTGCAGACTGAAGAGGATACTGAGTGTAAGGGGAGATCGGGCAAGCTTCCTGTCTGCAGCTGGCAGGATCCCTTTGGTTTCTGCTTGCCTTGCTCTCCCTGTATGTTGATTCATTCAACACTATTCACTTTTTTTTATTTTTCAAACTTTTTAGTTTGCATTGGGGCATAGCAGGTGGCTCAGTGATGAAGCATCTGCCTGACAATGCAGAAGATGCAGGTTCGATCCCTGGGTCTGGAAGATCCCTTAGAGGAGGACATGGCAACCCACTCCAGTATTCTTGCCTGGAAAATTCCACAGACAGAGGAACCTGGTGGGATACAGACCATGGGATTGCAAAGAGTCGGATGCAACTGAATGATTGAGCATGAAATAGTCAGTTTTTAACAAACAATGTTGTGACAGTTTCAAGTGAACAAGGAAGAACATATCCATTCTCCCCTAAACTCCCCTCCCATCGAGGCTGTCACATCACATTGAGCGGAGTTTCCTGGAGCACTGTTCACTGTTAACGGCATCTCTGAAAATGATCTTATAGTTTGTCTACAAGTAACCATGAGCTTGATCTTGTCCCTTTGCCAGGCAAGTTCTATCTTGGCATCTTAGTTCTCTGGCCCTTTTCTGACCTCAGTGTACTCTGCCAAATGTACGAATTCACTCCTTCCTTCTGGAGCTGGGAGCTTGAAGTCTTTCCTGATGTCCAAACCTGGATGAAAGATGATGTCCCAACCCTAAAAGCAGCTATTAAAATGTAAATGTGACATCTTAAGTGTTTTAAGCATTTCCAGGGCATCCAGGGGGAGCTGCCTTTTTTGTGTAGGTTTATGGGGCTGGGAATGGGGGTCTCTGAATGATGCTGCCAGACTAAAGATGAAAAGGACACTGCCATGCCAGGGGGGTGGAAGAAAGAAAAACTAGCCTTCCAGGAGCCTCAGCTTGTTGGGTATGTCCTTTCCCTGCCCTCTGTGAATGGCCCTCCTGCTAAAGGCATTTTGTGTTGTGGTCAGGAATATAAAAATGGTTGTTCTAGATAAGTTTTCAAAGCCCAAAGTTATTTCTAGATAGGTTAGACCCTAGGGGGTGTCTTTGGTGTTTCAGATGGTAAAGAATCTGCCTGCAATGCAAGAGACCTAGGTTCAATCCCTGGTTTGGGAAGATCCCTTGGAGAAGGGAATGGCTACCCATTCCAGTATTCTTACCTGGAGAATTCCATGGACAGAGAAGCCTGGCAGGCTACAGTCCATGGGGTTGCAGAAGAGTTGGACACAACTGAGCGACTGAACAACAACAATTAAAAACGCAGTGAAAAAATAAAAGAAACAGCACAATACCTGGATACAAAGATAAATTGTGTGCGGAGAGGAAGCTGTTTCTTATCCCAAGGCCCCAAGATGTCAAAGTGTCAAATACAGAAACTAGAATACACATTTTTATTTTATTTTATTTTATTATTTTTTAATTTGGCCGTGTTGGGTCTTAGTTGTGGCATTCAGGATTACTTGCCCCTTGGCATGTGAACTGTTAGTTCCCTGACCAGGGATCGAACCCACATCCCTGAATTGGAGGGTGAAGTCTTAAGCGCCTGACCACTAAGGAAGTCCTCAAATACAAAGCTAAGTCGCTCAGTCGTGTCCAACTCTTTGCGACCCCATGGACTGTAGCCCACCAGGCTCCTCCATCCATGGAATTTTCTAGGCAAGAGTACTAGAGTGGGTTGCCATTTCCTTCTCCAGGGGTTCTTCCCGACCCAGGGATCAAACCCGGGTCTCCTGCGTTGTGGACAGACGCTTCACCATCTGAGCCACCAGGGAACCCCTCCCTGAATACATGGTTATTGCAGAAGCCTAAACAATGGCTTGGAGGGCCCAGTGTATTTTTGTTTAGTTTAGACTCTCTTATCTACACATGGCCAACAGATGTTGGTTGAGTACCTGCTACATGCCAGGACCTGGGAGATCCAGAGATGAATCATAGATCTCATAGACCCTGCCCTCTGGGAGCTGACTCCAGACAAATCTGTATTTTCATTCTTTGATTTATTAGTGGGATTCCATTCCCGTTATTACCTATCTGATCATTGGCCAGCTACCAGTGAAGCTCTATGCATGACAACTGTTGGTTCCAGCCCTTACCAGTGGCAAAAGTTCAGTGGATCTGAGGACTGTCATCTTTGCTCAGACCTGCTCAACTTCCTTCAGTGGCCCAGCCTCTGCTGCTTCCTGTGCAGAGGCCACAGCGGGGCGGCGGGGGGCTTCTGAGCCTGGAGGCCTCAGAGATGGCTCTAGTTCAATTCCATACAAGTGGTATGGGCTGTGTTCTTAGGATTCCTATCTTCAAAACCAGATCCCCAAGCACCCTAGATGTCCATCAACAGAGGGATGGATAAAGAAACTGTGGAACATGTACATAATGGAATATTACTCAGCCATTAAAAAATAACACATCTGAGTCAATTCTAGTGAGATGGAAGAACCTAGAGCCTGTTATACAGAGTGAAGTCAGAGAAGAACAAGCATCGTATATTAACGCTTATGTATGGAATGCAGGAAAATGGTATTGATGAACCTATATGCAGGGAAGGAATGGAAGCACAGAGGTAGAGAACAGACTTGTGGACACAGTGGGGAAGGAGAGGGTGAGATGAACTGAGAGGGTAGCATTAAAATAGATACATTACCATATGTAAAACAGATAGCTAATGGGAAGTTGCTATATAACACATCAACTCGTTGCTCTGTGATGACCTAGAGGGTGGGGGGGAGGTTCAAGAGGGAGGGGACATATGTATACGTTGAGCTGAAACTAATACAACATTGTAAAGAAGTTGTCCTCCAATTAAAATGAAAACAGAACACCCCCCTCCCCACCCCTGCCAGAGACATAAATGGCCCTTCCAACTCAATTGGTGGTAGGAGTTGGGGGAGTGAGACGGGGTAGGGGTGGGATATTAAAGGTATCCATTCCTGCCCCCAGGACTCACCAATTCATCAGACCAAGGCAGACCAGGGCATGGGCTGGATGTTGCTCTAGTAGCCAGGAAAGAGTAGTGATTTAAATGTGGAGATAGCTGAGCCCTGACCTCCACATTGCAAATAAATTGTCAGATGATTTATTTCCTCTGACTAGGTGCCATGAGAGAAATTGGGAATCTTTTTGAAAGGGATCCCAGGGTTACTCCATTGAGTAGCATCCCTGGCCCCAATTTAGACCAAACCCTGAGCCCGCTGTTGTTTTTATATATGTTTATATATATATATATATACACACACACATACATATATATAATTTTATTTATTTATTTTTGGCTGTGCTGAGTCTTCTTTGCTTCAAGGGCTTTTCTCTAGTTGCTGAGAGTGGGGGCTTCTCATTGCAGTGGCTTCTCTTGTTGCAGAGCATGGACTCCAGGTGCTTGGGCTTCAGTAGTTATAGCTCCCAGGCTCTAAAGCACAGACTCAGCAGCTGTGGTGCACAGGCTTAGCTGCTCTGTGGCCTGTGGGATCTCCCTGGATTGTGGATTGAGCCCATGTCTCCTGCATTGGCTGGTGGATTCTTTACCACTGAGCCACCAGGGAACCCCAGCCCTCACCTTCACTCCCTTTGCTGTTTTGAGTCTCTCTGCATTGACACAGCCTTCCTTCCAATCCACGTACTGCCCATGTTGGATAAAAGTACAGGCATGTCCCCTGAGCCCCAGGACCTAATTCTTTTCCTGGGCCCTCCTCTCCTCTGGGGCTGCGGTGACCAGCCAGCTCACCTTGACTGCTGTTTGTCCCCTCCACCTCGCTTTCTCTCTCCCTCCCTCAGCCCCAGTTGCAAAATTATATGCACATCAGCCAGAGTCCCTTCCCACTGCTGAAAAATAAGCACGCAAGCCCCTGATTGTTCTCAAAACTTTCCATGCAGAGTAACTTGAGAAATAGATAGGGCTGGAGCAAAATAACAAATATTGCAAGGAAGTTACAAAATATCTCTAGGAGTACTTGGAGAAACTGTCCTAGGTCATCATAACATCTAAATTGAATTAGCTCCACCATCCCTCCCTCTCCCTTTCTTAGAAATGGGATCCCATCTGATCACATGGAATACTGTAGTTTCCTTTGTCTCACGCCATCGTGGGGCTGTCTGCCTCAAAAACTCAGGTGTGTGGTCCAGGGGGGCGGTGGTGCTGGGTGCTCACCCAGACCCCACTGGTGGTGTGGGACCCTCCCAGATTCAGGTCAAATGAAACTGCTCTGCCATGTCCTTGCTCACACCCTCCTCTTCTCTTTATTGAGGGAAAGTAAACAGAGGTCCCCATGAAAGCCAGAAAGCCCTGGCGGCTTCAAAGACAGAGGTCATTTGGGGCTCTCTATTACAATGAACAATGTGGGTGATGAGTAACCAGAGCGAGAATGATGAAATCAGCCTTGGGTGGGTATACCAAGATCCTTCGATGAAATGAGTGCCAAGGTCCCTCCCAGCCATAAAAACCTTATCTCCACCTGCTGTGTAGGAGCTGTGGAACCACAGAGAACAAAGAAGAAAAAGGCTGTTTGTTGTTGTGTGTGATTGTGCTCAGTCGCCTCAGTTGGGTCCAACACTGCGACTGTAGCCCACCAGGCTCCTCTGTCCATGGGATTCTCCAGGCAAGAATACTGGAGTGGGTTGCTGTGCCCTGCTCCAGGGGCTCTTCCTGACCCAGGGATCGAACCTGTATCTCCTGCGTTGCAGGCAGGTTCTTTACCCACTGAGCCATCTGTTTGTTGTTGCTGAAACTCAAGTAGGTGTCGATAGAATCATTTCATTCTTTTTCTTTTTTTATATATATAATTTAGACTCAGGTTCTTTGAAAAGAAGTTAATACCCACTTTTTTTCCTGTTTTTTAAATTTAAATATATATGAAAAAATTTTACAATGTTATGTTGGTTTCTGCTATACAATAATGCAAATTATACCCACTTTTGGTCAAATGCAATTTGTGAGTATTTTTTCAAACAGGAGTCAAATAAATTCAAAATAACTCCCCAAATGCCTTAAAGTTATATTTAAGAAATTGAAAATTCAGGGACTTCCCTAGTGGTCCAGTGGTTAAGACTTTGCCTTCCAATGCAGGGGGCATGTATTCAGTCCCTGATTGGGGGAACTAAGATCCCACATGCCCCATGGCCAAAAAACCAAAACATAAAACAGAAACAATATTGTTAGCAAATTCAATCAAGACTTAAAAAAATGTTCCACATCAAACAAAATCTTACAAGAGAAAAAAAGAAACTGAAAAATCAATTTTGCAAAGAAAGGCTAAATTGATGCAGAGGCTGCCTTGGAACGCTTTCTCAGGCTCTCCCAGCCAGTATGAAACAGAAGCAGGCTTTGAATCAGCCTGCTCAGAGCCCCATACCCATGTTTGTACCCCTAAGAGTGTCAGGAACCCTCACCTGCCTAATACAATATGTCCTCCAGGAAACAAAGGCCCTGTGGTTCTGGGGCTCCCACTGACATTGGGGGACCATCTCCAGACTCTTCCTCAGCTCAACTGTTTGGGGCTGAGTAGTTTTCAGATAAATTTTCCTTTTCTGTTCTTTAACCTTTGCTCCTAAGCACCTCCCTGCCCTCAGCAGACAGTATTTTAGCAAAAGCTCTTTTAGGAGGTCCTCTTATTCCCATGATTAAAAGTAATGCTTCACAGTTTTAACCTTGGGGAATAATAGTTTTAGGCAACCCCCTTTTTTATGTGTCTTGTTAAAGAGAAATCAAAGTTTTAAAATGAAGCTCTGATAATAGTGAGACTTCATTGATTTTCCAAAAATATGTTTTCAAGTTGTTTTGATAATGACAAATGCCTTACTCCAGAACTGGGTACCTGTTGCCATAGATATGTGATTTCATCACTGAATTGGAATCAGGACATCCAGGGGTACAGCTCAGGCTTCTAGATGTCTAAGAAGAGCCATGCCTGATGATGCTACTCAGTCAGGATTAAGTGTCAATTCAGTTCCAATGAATTTCTCCCACAATTCACCTCCATAAGCACTAAGTAGCAATTCCAAATCATGGGTGAATAAGGAAAGCCAAGATTTTATTTTTTGGGACCAAAATTTTGCTCAAAAACTATGTTTTGCAGCCAACAAAAATGTGTCAACTATTTGCATACAATAACTTTAAGAACCAGTCTTTGCACCAAAAATAAATGGATTACACATGTCTTTGTTCTTGCAAAGAAACTTATTGTGATGTTTCTCCTGTGTGCTGGTTGATGGATAGGGAGATGAGTGAGTCTCAGGAGACCTTTGGAAGATAGAGATGAAAATCAACAATTGTGAATCATGAGATTAGTACCAAAGATAAGGGCAAGGTTCTGACATGGTTATTTCAGTGGCACTTAATCTTCAACATTCCACCTTCTGGATTATTATCTTGAACATACAAAAAAGTTTTGTTTTGCTTCTCAATAAGAGAAATCTTCTGTGAAGTGCATCAACATTTTTTCCCCTGCAACTTTCATTGGACTGTGATTTAATTACTTTTACTAACATCAGTGATTCTCAGAATGTGGCTATATGCAAGTCAACAGTATTCAAAGTGACCTATTGGTGTGAATTTGCTGTTTTAATAATTAGATATTTATTTTAATGGAATAAATACCATTTACTTATTCCATTATTATTCCATTAGTAATAGTGTAATAGGAAGACACTAATTTTTCCATTTATGAAGATGATAGAAAATTCCCTTCTTACATAAATTTCAGTTTAAAAAAAGTAGAGTGAGGGCTTCCCTGGTGGCCCAGTGGTTAAGAATCCATCTTGCAATGCAAAGGTCACTGGTTCAACCCCTGATCGGAAAGATCCCACATGCCCCAGAGCAGCTAAGCCCACGAGTCACAACTACTGAAGCCATTGCATCTAGAGCCTGTGCTCAGAAGCAAGAAAAGCCACTGCAAGGAGAATCGAACACACCACAACAGAGTAGCCCCCATATGCTGCAACTAGAGAAAGCCCCCGTGCAGCAACAGAGACTCACAACAGCCGATAAATAAATTTTTTAAAATGAGGCTTCCCGTCTATATGTGTCCCTAGGTTTGAGGCGGGTCTCTTGTAGACAGCATATATAGAGGTCTTGTTTTTGTATCCAATCGGCCAATCTTTGTCTTTTGGTTGGGGCATTCAACCCGTTTACATTTAAGGTAATTATTGATAAGTATGATCCCGTTGCCATCTACTTTATTGTTTTGGGTTCAAGATTATATACCCTATCCATGTTTCCTGTCTAGGGAAAATCCTTTAGCATTTGTTGGAGCGCTGGTTTGGTGTTGCTGAATTCTCTCAGCTTTTGCTTGTCTGAAAAGCTTTTGATTTCTCCTTCAAATTTGAATGAGATCCTTGCTGGGTACAGTAATCGGGGTTGTAGATTATTTTCTTTCATGACTTTAAGTATGTTCTGCCATTCCCTTCTGGCCTGAAGTGTTTCTATTGAGGAGAAAAGGGAACCCTCTTACACTGTTGGTGGGAATGCAAACTAGTACAGCCACTATGGAGAACAGTGTGGAGATTCCTTAAAAAACTGAAAATAGAACTGCCATATGACCCAGCAACCCCACTGCTGGGCATACACACCGAGGAAACCAGAACTGAAAGAGACACGTGTACCCCAATGTTCATCGCTGCATTGTTTACAATAGCCAGGACATGGAAGCAACCTAGATGCCCATCAACTGACGAATGGATAAGAAAGCTGTGGTACATATACACAATGGAATATTACTCAGCCATTAAAAAAAATTCATTCAAATCAGTTCTACTCAGGTGGACAGAACTGGAGCCTATTATCCAGAGTGAAGTAAGCCAGAAGGAAAAACAAAAATACAGTATACTAATGCATATATATGGAATTTAGAAAGATGGTAATGAGAACCCTGCATGCGAGACAGCAAAAGGAACGCAGATGTATAGAAAAGACTCGTGGACTCTGTGGATGAAGGCAAGGGTGGGATGTTATGGGAGAATGGCATTGAAACATGTTAATTATCATATGTGAAATCAATCGCTAGCCCAGGTTTGATGCTCGGGGCTGGTGCACTGGGATGACCCAGGGAGAGGGGATTGGGAGGGAGGAGGGAGGGGGGTTCTGGCGGGGGAACATATGTATACCCATGGCGGATTCATGTCAACATATGGCAAAACAAACACAATAAAGTAAAGAAAATTTTAAAAAAATGAGGCTTCCCTGGTGGCTCAGATGGTAAAGAATCTGCCTGTAATTTGGGAGATCCAAGTTTGATCCCTGGGTTGGGAAGATCCCCTGAAGAAGGGAATGGCAACCCACTCCAGTACTCTTGCCTGGGAAACCCCATGGACAGAGGAGCCTGGTGGGCTACAGTGCATGGGGTTGCAAAGAGTCAGACACGACTGAGTGACTAACATACACGCACAATAGAGAAAGAAAATAACAGCCCTGGAATACTCAGCTCTGGCAAAATTATGCAGGCTTCATGTGGATGGGGTGTGTAGAGGTCAAGAAACCATCCACTGATGACTTCCAGCCATTCATCAGGAAGCATGACTCCCCACTGAGATAAACAACATCTCCCAGCCTGGCATGTAGAACCCATTCTGCAAGTCGCTTGGTACTTATTTTTGAGTTGCCCTTTGCTCTTTTGAAGCCTCGGTCTTCTCTAAGGCTCTTGAGCCTCCTTTGTTGGCTTCTTGGTTTCCTGAGATGACACCCTCCTTTCTGGAGGCCGTTGAGAGGTGAAAAACCTTTCCCTTGATTCTCCTAGACCTTGGAAGAGTCTTTGCTTTGTTTCAGTGGCGCACTTCTCTCTCTCGATCTGGTTTTGTGTGAGACCATGGCTCTAAACAACAACTATGTTTAATAACTAACAGCTTTGTCTGGTACGTTCCTCAGAACTGTTCTCATATGGAGGAAGAAAGTTTTCTTCTTAAAGTCATATGCTCAGTCACTCAGTCATGTCCGACTCTTTGTGACCCCATGGACCATAGCCCACCAGGCTCCTCCGTCCATGGGATTCTCCAGGCAAGAATACTGGCGTGGGTTGCCATTTCCTGCTCCAAAGGATCTTCTGAACAAGGGATTGAACCCTCTTCTCCTTTGTCACCTGCCTTGGCAGGTAGATTCTTTGCCATTGAGCCACCTGGGAAGCCCCTATTCTTGTCTGCTGTAAACCTACATCTTAAAGTCATAGTTTTCAAATTTATAATAGCTACAAATAAGATGATCAAACTAGAGAGAAAGAGTAAACTTCAGCCCATCTAAGAAGGCCTGGGCTTCAAAGCCTTGCTGAGTTACTGCCTCCTCCAGGCAGACCCTGGGGTGAGCTACCGACACAGAAAGAATCATTGCCTCTGCGGTACCACACTTGGCTTGCACCTTATCACCCCGCTATGCTACTTCATCGCACCTCTAATAGTTACCTGTTTGCACATCTTCTTCCCTTCGGATGTGAACATCTGAAAGGCTGTGATTGTATCTTCATCTCTCATTCAACACATGTTTTCTGAATGCCTACTATATGCCAGGCACTGGTTTAGAAACTGAAAAGTTGGACATAAATTATGCTGACAAAATCTTTCCCTCAAGCAGCTTGCTGTCTTTGTGTTTCCCACTGTCCATCATAGTTGTATTAGTTATCTACTGCTGCGGAACAAATTACCCCAAACCTTAGCAGCTTAAAGCAACAAAAATTTCTTGTCGCACCCCGTTTCTGAGAAAGCCACGGGGGTGCAAGGACATCTAAGATTTTTTCTTTCTCAGATCCAAAGTGTTGCTTAGAAATATGTGTGTATACATATTTATAATCCCATATATTTAATTTATATATGTATAATCCTATCTGGCAGAAGTCTGGGAGCAGCTTAGCTGGGTTGTTCTGGCTCAGGGTCTCTCGTGAGACTGCTGTCAAGATCTCAGCCAGAGTGTAGTCATCTGATGTCTTGATTTGGCTGGAGAACCTACTTCCAGACTCACTCATGTGGCTGTTGGCTGAAGGCCTCAGTTCCTTAGCATGTAGCCTCTCCATAGTGTGCTCATGACATAGAGGCTGGCTTCCCCCCAGATGAATATTCCAAGAGAGATAAAGAGCAGGCAAGAAGGGAACAGCAGTGTCTTTTGTCTCATCTCAGAAGTGACACACTATCACTTGTGCCATATTCTATTGGTCACACAAACCAGTCCCTGTAGAGTGCAGAAAGAGACTATGCAAAGCAGGGGTGGGGGGGTGGGGATCCTCTGGATCCATCCTGAAAGATGGCCGCCACAGTAGGACAGTGAATGCTTAATAAAAGTCTATGAGAGTTTTTACTATTCAGGGGTTTTCTCAAGGCAAGAATACTGGAGTGGTTTGCCATTCTCTCCTCCAGTGAACTACATTTTGTCAGATTCAAAGAGCCAACTCATTGGAAAAGACCCTGATGCTGGGAAAGATTGAGGGCAGGAGGAAAAGAGAGCAATGGGGGATGACATGGTTGGATGACATCACTGACTCAGTGGATGTGAATTTCTCAGTTGGTAGAGAATCCACCTGCAATGCAGGAGACCCTGGTTTGATTCCTGGGTCGGGAAGATCCACTGGAGAAGGGATAGGCTACCCACTCCAGTATTCTTGGGCTTTCCTTGTGGCTCAGCTGGTAAAGAATCTGCCTGCAATATGGGAGACCTGGGTTTAATCCCTTGCTTGGGAAGATCCCCTGGAGAAAGGAAAGGCTACCCACTCCAGTATTCTGGCCTGGAGAATTCCATGGACTATACTCCATGGGGTCGCAAAGAGTTAGGCACAACTGAGCAATGTTCACTTTTCTTTTTCTGGGAAATAGTGAAGGACAGGGAAGCCTGGCATGCTGCAGTCCATGGCGTCACAGAGTTGGACACAACTTAGCAACTGAACAAAAACAGAGTTTTTATCTCAACAATCCATAAGTCAAAACCTTTACTTTTTTTAAGTAGACTAATTTTTAGAGCAATTTTAGGTTTACAGTAAAATTAAGTGGAAACTTCAGAGAGTTCCCACATGCCCCCTGCCCCACACATGCAAGGTCCCCTTAGAATCAACATCTCCAACTAGGGAGGTTCACCTGTCACAACTGATGAACCTACATTGACATCATTATCATCCAAAGTTCATGGTTTACATTAGGGTTCCCTCCTGCTGCTCTGCATTCTGTGGGTTTAGACAAATGTGCAATGTTTTAGACAAATGTGCAATGATATCCATCCATCATTATAGTATCATACAGAGTGGTTTTACTGTCCTAGAAGTCCTCTGTGCTCTACATTTTCATCCCTCACCACTCCCAGCCTTTGGCAACCACTGACCTTATTATTGTCCTCATAGTTTTGCCTTTTCCAGAATGCCACACAGTTGGAATGATACAGTAAGTAGCATTTTCAGATTGGCATCCTTTGCTTACTAATATGGGCTTTCCAGCTGGTGCTATCAGTAAAGAACCCGCCTGCCAATGCAGGAGACATGGGGGTCTATCCCTGGGTCGGAAAGATCCCCTGGAGGAGGGCATGGCAACTCACTCTAGTATTCTTGCCTGGAGAATTGCATGGACAGAGGGGCTTGGCAGGCTACAGTCCATGGGGTTGCAAAGAGTCAGACATGACTGAAATGACTTTGCACACATCACACATTTAGTAATAGGCACTTAAGTTTCCTCCATATCTTTTCATGGCTTGATGGCTCATTTCTTTTAAAAAGTCAAATAAATGAGCATATTACTGATTGCATGGTTTTGGAGTGTTTTCAATCTTCCACTAAGCTTAAATAATTTGAAGGGTTTACTCAGTTAACATGCTGCTGCCATATTACATTAAAAAATTAATAAATGTGTTTTGGGCAGACTTAGTAACTCGTCTTTACCCTATATTGTCTTCTTTCTTTACCTTACAATCATATTCACTAGCCATCTTGCCAGAATCATTCAGTGGAGTTCTGCTTGTCTAACCACTGGTGGAAAAAAATCTGTTTGGAACCCTTGTTCTGTTTAGAACAGATTTTGTGTAATGTACAAAGTAACAGTTTGTTAAACGGACTGAGCTCTCTCAGAGGATGTTCTGTGTCGTGTGTGTTTGTGGATAAACGGATCTGTCACCAGTGGTGCTTATTAGACAGAAGCCTCAGGTAGAGGAGAAGGGAGCTACTCTTTTTGTTTTTTTTAACTAAAAAAGGTGTTTTTGACCAGGCGGGATCTTAATTCTCTGACCAAACATCAAACCTGTGCCCCCTGTAGTGAAAGTGTGGAGTCTTAACCACTGGACCACCAGGGAATTCTCTCCACTCATTTTTTTTTTTTGATGGGAAAAAATTAGAACTATATCATTGCAATTTGACCCATTCTTACAATGAGCTAGAAACCAACATGCAACAACAAAACAAGATGCAAGTCAGTAGTCTTCTTTGTGTGATTTTTTCTCCCCTTATTCTGCCAACATTGAAAGTCAGCACAGACTTGACAATCAAGGGATGATGTTCTAATTAGTGGGAGTAAAAGAAAAGAAGGTTTGCCCTCATAACTCATTGGTTTAGGAAGAGGCCCCGATTATTTTGTCTTCCTCCTCAAGCTGAAAAATTTCAAACTGAATGGCAATTAGCACTAACCCATCCCTTTATAAATCATGAAGTGGCCTCACTAGTCAATCCATGACTCTGTATTGTTTGCTCTTAATCCTTTACTGTATTAATTGCTCAACTTACTCAATGGACTTCCTCAAGCTCAGGCAAGGTATAATGTAGTGCTGTGCCTTAGTAAAAAAGTTATATGCAAAAAAAAAAAGACTATATCAACATCTTTTTGGGAGAATAGATTCTTTTCATAATGAACATAGAACTTTCCAGTGAAACTGGAACAGTTAACAGAATGTGGTTAAACTTAATTAAACCTTCAAGAGAAATAGGAAGGGATCAAACAAAGTCAACGAATGGAGCAGCCCACGATGAATTTGGGATAAATGTAAGGATAATGGCATCTCAGCCTGGGTATCTTCAGGTCCCTCCTGATAGCTAGGCTGCCATCCTTCTCATCATCGTCTCAAGAGGAAGCAGGGCTTAGAGCAGGAGAGCTGATACTAATATTTAGGCACTTCTCTGGCGGTTCAGTGGTTAAGACTGTGCCTTCCAATACAAGGGCTAGGGGTTCAGTCCCTGGTCTGGGAGCTAAGATCCCACATGCCTTGGGACAAGAAGCCAAAACAAAACAGAAGCAATATTGCAACAAATTCAAGAAAGGCTTTAAATTTTTTGAAAAATATTTGTGCAATACATGATGCTATGCCTACCACTCAGGCTCCTGAGGGAAATAAACATTTCTCTACTGAGTTGCAACTGGCCAGCCAGCTGTTCTCATGAGAAACAAACAAAAAAGACAAAATGCTACAAGAAGCTTGCGTATTTAGGAGCAAAACAAGTTATAGATCATACTGTGTGGGAAGAGATAGAACATTCTGGAAAAGAAGATTTCGGGTGCATTAAAAGGATGTACTTTGCGCAAGACTTAGTGGAAAATCAGGTTAACTCTTCAAAATTTGCTAACATTTGAGGGTTGATGAGAATGGTAATTGAATTTGTATTTCTCGACAGCTTGTTCCAAGTCGTACCCGATGTTTTATGGAAATATTATGTAAGAGTTCTACTTAGCTGTTTTAGCAACAGTCTTTTCAATAAAATAGAATAAATGACTGGGAAAATGTTCCTTACTGAACAATGCCTCTGGTGAGCTATGGCAATGCTACCTGATAGGTAATAAGGAGCCCCTGAAGCACCTCCCTGGTGAATCTCAAGGTACCAAGGATCACAAACATTACAGCATCTATTTTTTTAATTAAAAAAAATTTTGAATCTCTTTTGGCTGTGCCATGTGGCATGTGGGATCCTAGTTCCCTGACCAGGGATTGAACCTGTGTCCCCTGCCTTGGAAGCATGAAGTCTTCATGACTGGACCACTAGAAAGTCCTATCACAGCGTCTCTACACATGCTTTTTGAATACCAATTGTTTCAACATCTGTTGTCAACCTTTTGTGGCTCCCACATCTGCCTCCCTGTGCAATGAACAGTTCTCCAGTTGGCAGTACTCTCCCTTGCAGGGGGTGGAGACTGAACATAATATGGGCACATTAGGAAAAGAAAAAGCCTTCCATCATTTCTTATCTGCCATGCTAGGAGTCAGGGAAGGAGGGCATCTCAGTCAACCGAGTAGGTGGAGATGGGTGAGCTTGCTGGCTTCTATAGCAGTCATCTGAAGGAGGCTTGAAGAAGAATTCTAGTGGAAAGATGACCTGGGGTCAGGAGCTGGCGTCCTCACTCCAGGGTCTGTCGCCTACATTTGACAACCTGTATCTATTAACTGAAGGGGTTGAACTAGGCAATCCGTGAGGTCCATTGTGCTCAGACGCTTAGTCGTGTGTGACCCTCTGAAGCTCCATGGACGGTAGCCAGCCAGGCTCCTCTGTCCATGGGATATATCATGCAAGAATACTGGAGTGGGGTGCCATTTCCTCCTCCAGGGAATCTTCCCGACCTTTTGCATCTCCTGAGCTGGCAGGTGTCTTCTTTACCACTAGTGCCACCTAGGAAGCCCCGAGGTCCATTAGAACTCTGGTATTTTGCTGTTCCATTTTGACCAGAACCTGATGAGCCTTGAATAGTTTCACAGGATGAAGTTCTGTACTATGTTTTCCTGTAAATCTAAACCCAAGGTTGTAAACTGGTGGTCAGCTCTGCCGTATAACTGTGTTCTATTTTGCTTACGCTCCCGAGTGGTTTTTTCTTTCCTTTGTCTTTTCCCCCCCCTAATTAGTTGTCAACACATAAATCATTTCTGACTTGTCCTGAAATTTTTGGATCCATCAACACCTGGCCCTCATTCTGACATAGCAACCGCTTCCAGATGGGGCATGCGCTGGTGGGTTCCCCAGGCCCACCTGGCCCACCTCCCTTCCCAGCCACTGCTAGAAGCTGGAGTTTGTAACCTCTTTTTAAAATTCTCTCCATCTTCTCCTGATCATGAGGGACAATAACATTTTGTAAAGGGCAGCCTATCTTAGCTTTCTCTGCTACTTGCACTGGCTCCAGGAGGGTGGGTTTATGCGGCCATGGGAGCCGTTGGCATGCCTTCTGGCTCGTTCATGAGCATAGGTTGGGAGGAGAGATAGAAGCTGAAAAGTTTATCACAGTCTGAGACACTCTCTGCCATTCCACCTGCATTACAGATGTGCAGAAGGTGTGCATGGTGGGGGCAGGGTGGGGGCCACCACGTGAACATCCACATTCATCCGGGAGAAATGACACCAAAAAAGCAAAGTGGCTTTTGAAATTTTCAAATGTCTTTTTCCCTCTTCTTCCTACCCTTATTGTTAGGTTCATGCCACAAAGGACGAGCAGGTGGCTGCTGTACCCAGCTGGGCTCCCTGTCGGCCCTGAAGCACGCAGTCCTCGGGCTCTACCTGCTGGTCTTCCTGATTCTCGTGGGCATCTTCATCTTAGCAGGTAAGAGCATCCTTTGCCACCCTGGCCTTTAAGGAAGTGAGCAGGAGGTGAGAGCAGATGGGAAATGGGGAGTGGGAGCCTCTGCTCTTCATTCCCACAGTCAGGAGTCCAAACACGTCCTTGTTACCATGGAAACCACAAAGAAGGAAGCTGGCTGGTCTTCCTGACCAGGCATGATCCTGAGTAGCATTGCTCATGTCATGTTGGATGAGTTGGCAGGGGTTATGTGAGGGTGGGAAAACTCCAAGTCCTGGAGCAGAGACCTAGCCACTCTTAAGAGGCTTCTGCCTTGTCCTGACTCATCGTGTTGACACTGTGCATTATACTGGGCCTCCCTGGAGCTCTGTGCTGTGGTTTGTACTGAGCAGGCTGGTTCCCCTGTCCTGGGATATGATGGAAATAGTTACAAGAAACTTCATTGCTGAGGTCAATCAGAGTTGTGGTCCACCTGCGACCCCTCTGTGATTCCTAGGGATGGAATGAATTTGACCCAGGTCAGCTGGGCTCTTCTTCCCAGTTTCTGCTTATAGAATAGGCTGGTGATGGGCTGGATTTTGGACCACGTTCTCTAACCAGGAAGAAGCAGAGCTCATGGACCCAGGAAGGGATCAGGTGGATGATCCCTTGCTTTGAGCAGCCCAGCTCACACGCAGGTCATCCCACTGTGATAGAAATGGTAGAAAACAGGCACGGAAGCCATGGTGGCCTCTCCTGACTCCCAACCAAAGGGGAGGGATGCTCAATTCCCACCTATCTCTATGGAGATATGAAAGACTTGACAAAGTGAGGCCAAGGCATCAGCTCATTTCAGCATTATTCATCTTACGGGAGTACCTACTTTGTGTCAGATTCCATGCTAGGATTGGAGACACTGATAAATAAGACCAGAGGCTCCCCTCCAGGAGGTCCCAGTCTAGGGGACAAGGCAGGAGCACAGAGGCAGAGTCCTGCCTCATGGCAGAATGCAACAGGGACTATAATGGTGCCTGTGAAGTTGGCACACAAGTGCTGTGGTGATCCAGTGGAGATGCAGACAGAGGAAGTGAGGGTGTTGCATGGAGATCCTGGTGGGGAGTGTGTGTGGGGGTTAGTCAAAGAAAGTCTTCCGACAACACAGAGCTGACTTGGAGTGCCGAGTGGCGTCCTTGACTTAACTCTTTAATTCCTGCCCTTAATTCTTGGGCAGGAAAAGGGAGGCTAAACCTTTGCAGATGACCCCTTAGGAGCGATCCTGGTCTTGTGTCACCTTCTGTCATTGAATCTAATCACTTGGACCCTGTGCTGGGATATTCAGTGCTGCCTTTGCCCTCAGATTTCCACACTCAGAGCAGAGGGTATCACTAAGAGTGGTATCTGTCTCATCAACCATCAACTTTGACCCAGGGGGAGCAGCCAAGAGCAACAATGAGAGAAACTCATGATTCATCCCAGGGACCAAGAGATGATGTCCAGCCAAAGGTTTTTTTTTTTTTTTGCACATGTTCTTGGGCTGTGCAGTGAGAGATTGGGATCTGGGTTTTGTGGGCTTGGCAGCCATGACCATAACAAATTTCCAGAATTTTTGGAAAGTGTTTCAGTGCAATAGGAAAGCTGAGCTATGGTGTTACAACTACTTGGCTGATTGAGAATTTTTAGGTGATGGAAGAGGGTCTGGAGGTGAGAATCAGGCTGGTGGGGACCCTGGGGCAGGTCCATGGAAGGCCTGGGAGGCCTGGAAGGGCATCATCTTTTGGGCAGAGAAGGGTTGCTAGGGAATGAAGATTCCCTTCTAGTGTCTGACAGGCTGCCACGTGGGAAAGGGTGGGCATAGTTCTGTGTGGTCTCAGAGGGTAGAACTAAGTGAACGGGTGGATTTTGTAAAGAGACAAATTCCCATTCAAAACAGAGGAGGGTTTCTAACCAGAAGGGCTACCCAGCTTGACACAGAGAGTTTTTCTTCCTCCTGGTTTGGAAGTTGAATGGGATTTACGATGACCATTCTGGAAGTTTTGGACAAGAAGGTGGCACATGGTTTCCTAATCTCATGGAAAGGTTGCCTTGCTTCCTTAGTTATTCCATGTGGAAACCTGGGGAGGATTTTGATCATCATAATTACCTTTGAACCCAAAGTTCATGAGTACCAGGTTGCCTGTGGGGGATGAAGATTTAGGGGATGGATTGGAACCGATCCGATGAAGCAGAGTGTTGGCCTTTATCTCTTGGCTCTGTAGCCTAGCCACTGTGACCTTCTCAGGTTCTTGTCTGGGAAGTCATGTTGGTCTCTGGATGGGTTTCCCAGGTGACTCAGTGGTAAAGAATTTGCCTGCCAAGCAGGAGACTCAAGTCCTATGCCTGGGTGGGGAAGATCCCCTGGAGAAGGAAATGGCAACCTCTTGCCTGGAAAATTCCATGGGCAGTCCATGGGGTCGCAAAAGAATTGGACACAACAACAGCCAGTAAAGGACTACTGTCCCCAGCTGCCTCTCCCTTGGAGAGGGGACTGAGGAATGTGATGGATAAGCCTGCAGTTCTTCAAAGGGGATCTGCCTGAGCTTAGGTTGGAAGTTTCTTCTGACTGCCCTGATTGGAGACCTGATTGGAGACCTCCAGGGATGCTCCTTTTAAATCCCAAGGTGATGGGGGAGATTTATGGTTCAGAGTAAACCAGAGCCAGCCTGGCCTTCTGGTAGATGTCCTGCTGGGGCTGCTCCCTCCTTTGGGGCAGAATATATTCTCCATTGCCCTGCAGAGGTCACCTGGCACAGAATGGGCTATGGACTGAACTGTGTCCCTTCCAAAACGTATGTATGAAGCTCTAATCCCCAGTGTGATGGTATTTGGATGGTGGGGCTCTAGGGAGCTAATTAGGTTATGAGGATGGGGCTCTCATGATGGAATTAGTGACCATATAGGAAAAGAGGAGAGAGACACAGAAAGAAAAAGACAGAGATCTCTGCTAAGTGGGGACAGGGAGATAGGGCCCTCTGAAGCCTGTAACAGAGTCCTCACCAACAACCAAATCTGCCTGTAATTTTTTTTGGCTGCCCTGGGTCTTTGTTGCTGCATGAGGTCTTTCTCTAGTTGTGGTGTGTGGGCTTCTCCTTGCATTGCAGAGCATGGACTTTAAGGACATGCAGGCTCAGCAGTTGCAGTTTGTGGCCTCAGTAGTTGCAGCGTGTGAGCTTAGCTGCTCCGTAGCATGTGGAATCTTCCCAGACCAGGTAAAACTGGTGTCCCCTGCATTGGCAGTCAAATTCTTAACCACTGGGCCACCAAGGAAGTCTTGCCTACACTTTGATCTTGGACTTCCCAGGCTCTACAACTGTGGCAAATGAATGTCTGTTGTTTAAACCAGTGGCCTATGGTATTTTGTTATGGCAGCCCTAGCTAACTAAGACAAGAGGAGTTCTGTCTGAGCCACTCTTAGGCTTTAAAACCTCTTCATTGACACAAAGCTTATACACCTGACAACTGGATGCTAAAATCATCCACTGCAGTAACTGCCATGTTTGAATACCTAATGGATAATATCTGATTGTAGAACAAATGCTTGTTCTTACTTCAATATTACAAAATTAAAATCTCATTACATAAATTATTACTCTTTTTTAAAAGGTTTTTCCAGTGTGGACCATTTTCAAAGTCTTCACTGAGTTTGTTACAATATTGTTCTGTTTCATGTTTTGATTTTTGGCCATGAGGCATGTGGGATCTCAGCTGCCTGACCAAGTATTGAAACTGCATCTCCTGCATTGGAAGGCAAAGTCTTAACCACTGGACTGCCAGGGAACTCCCTATAAAATAGTAGTCTTATAAAACTTCTCATGGGCTTCTCTCAATTTCTTGGTTTATCCATGTATCAAAAATAAAAGGCAAATACTGTACCTGTGTTTATGCAACATCTCAGCATCCCCTCTCAGAAGGTTAGTCCAGCCATTACCCAAATTTTGTTCTCAGTTGAGCTTTCTACCCAATCTACCTAACCATCCACCCCCCACCAGCATCCTCCTGGGAGCTTTCCTCTGATTCTCCCACACCATCACTGGGTTCTGTGCCCATGGGATGCCATCATTTCCTAAGGAACCAGCATCAGTCCATTCTTCCCAAATTCCTCTAAGTCTGTCTATGTCTTCAACTTATTTTACCACCTGGGCTCGTGGTTCCCTATTATGTTTCCATTCTGTTCTGGGTTCACATTTTAAACAGTACAGACTATCAGGCTTTAAGTTCATGAACAAGAGAGTTGAGATTAGATGGTCATGTGGCTATAAAGTCCTCCACTTAGCACTTTAGGGAAGATGTCCCCTGTGATGGAGTTCAAGAGTTAGAGGAGGTTCTCCCTTATCCATGACTGTTGTGAGAGAGCACTGTGATGATACAGAGTGCTCATCAGGACCTACCTGTTCTTTCCCTTGTCTGCCATGGCTCCACTGAGAAATCTGAATTCTCATCACTGCAATGATACAGCAGAAAGGGGAACGTCTGGGGATCTAGTTTTGTGGAAAGAGGGAATGTTACATCAATGCAGACTGCAGAACTGTATCAGCAAGAACTCCTGGTGAAATATGGGCTCCACTCATGCCTTAATTTAATGCTTTCTTCATGTTAATTATCATATGTCTAATCAATCACCAGCCCAGGATTGATGCTCGGGGCTGGTGCAACGAGATTTCCTGGGGGGAGGGGGGAGGGAGGGGGGTTCTGGAGGGGGAGCATATGTAAACCCATGGTGATATCATGTCATTGTTTGGCAAAACTAATAAAAAGAAAAAGAAAAAAAAATTTAATGCTTTCTTAACAGCAGAAGTCAGTTATTGCCATCAACAGCCTCAGTAAGTGCTTAGCTTGTACATGAGTGCTTAGTGAGTGCGGAACAGAGTAAGCCCTGGTGTCTTCGTCTGTTCAGGCTGCCATGACAAACTACCACAGACCAGATGTTTTAAAAAAACAAGCATTAGATGTGGGCGCTGCGCAGCCGGGAACCGCGCGCGTCGCCATGGCGGAGCTGCAGCAGCTGCGGGTGCAGGAGGCGGTGGACTCCATGGTGAAGAGTCTGGAGCGGGAGAACATCCGGAAGATGCAGGGCCTCATGTTCCGCTGCAGCGCCGGCTGCTGTGAGGACAGCCAGGCGTCCGTGCAGCGAGTGCACCAGTGCATTGAGGGCTGCCATGCGCCTCTGGCTCAAGCCCAGGCCCTGGTCACCAGCGAGCTGGAGAAGTTCCAGGACCGCCTGGCCCGGTGCACTATGTATTGCAATGACAAGGCCAAAGATTCAACAGATGCAGGGAGTAAGGAGCTTCACGTGAAGCGGCAGCTGGAGACCTGCCTGACCAAGTGTGTGGATGACCACAGGAACCTCATCCCAACCATGACCAGGGAGATGAAAGAGTCTTTCTCTTCCATTGGGAAGTAGCTGTCTGCTCGTGGCCATCAGGGCTGAGGGCAGGAATCGATTTAAAAAGAGGAATGGGGATTTGGGTCTTTTAAGGAAAGTTGATGAATGAGGAAATTAGGATGGCAGCAAGTCTAAGGCCTGTGTTTCTTTCCTCTGGACGCTGGTTCCTTTGTGTTTCAATCCTAGAAAGTGAAATGGAAAAAAAAAAAAAAAACGGTGCTAAAATTTGGGTCACAGATAGCTCAGGAGGTTTGTTGTGAGCCTGAATTTCACATGGCAAGTACTTCTCCTGCCAATAGGGAGTCTCCCTTGTACCAAACTAGAGCCCTCCAAGGTACCAGATTCTGTTACTGCACAGATACCAAGAGGCCGGCAGGTTCATGTAACCTGCTTATGGTCTAGTAGAGTATGAAAAGAGGTGTTTCTATTTGTTGCCCACCTGCTGTTTACCAGAAAGATCACTACAGCATTTTCCACAAACTAATAAAATCCATTCAGTCAATAATGTAAAAAGGGGCAGGGGGCTTCCTTGGCGTTGTTTTGCTTGTTTTTCTTTTATAGACAAGGGCATGATGTTAAAATGTAAAGTTGGGAGATGCAGTTTGGGTAAAAACTTTGAAAGGGTCCCTGCAGGTCCTCATTTCTGACCATCAAGATGTGGATGTGCATTTCTTAAAATTCTCACACGTTACGTCATTCAGCCTGGGGACCTTGCAAAAATGTAAGAAGCGATATCACACTGGTAAGGGAAGCAAGTGGTCCCTCCCACTGGCAGCCATGGTGGGCCCTGAGGCCGCCTACAGCAGTCAGCCAAGCGACAGGACAGTGACACTCAGCCTTGAAGGGAAACGGGATTTTGACCGTACTATATGCTCATGTTCAGGAAAAACAGTGAAAGAGGAACTGTTAGCTACTTAAATAAGAGGGTTGTGAAGTATGGGCTTTGGAAAAATCTGTTTTTCATGAAACAGAATGAAAGCCTAAACCCAATGTTGCTTACTTTGCCTCCTGAAATAACAGAACTTTGTTGAGACAATCCCCTGGCAACGAAAAAAGTCAAGGGAGGAAAAGTAAGCAACTCAGGGATGAACTCTGGCTCCTTTAGAGTGATAAAGGGACTGCCCTCCGTTACCAGATACCACTTTTGCCAGGGCCTTTGCTACATGCGTTGTCCTTGCCCCAGTTCTGGCCCCTTATCATTTTGATAAAGACCTTGTCTTTTTACCAACTTACTACTTGAAATGATAATATTGTCTGTTTGCTCTTTCAAGACTGTGATATATTTTCCTAGTGGTTTGGTTTTCAAAATAAATAAGACTTAATTTTCTTGCAAAAAAATAAAAAACAAGCATTAGGGTGGGCTGGGGGGATAGGCAGGGGAGGAGAAGGTGAGAAGAATTGAGAGAGTAGCACTGAAACATATGCGTTACAATGTGTAAAACTATTAGGTTGGTGCGAAAGTAATTTCAGTTTTGCATTGTAGAACTTTGCCACTCGATACTGGAACACATTCTTAAATAAATGTGGTTTTGTTATTCAAAAAAGAAGAAGAAAAGAACAAATTAAACACAAAGTAAGGAGCAAAATTAGAAAATAAACAACATTAATTTCTCACAGTTCTGGAGGCTAGGTAGTCTGAGTTCAAGGTGCTGGCATATTCTGTCTGATGAGAGCTCACTTCGGGTTAATAGATGGCTGTCTTCTTGCTGTGTCCTCATGTGGAGGAAAGAGCAAAGAATTTCTCCGGGGTCTCTTTTATAAAGGCACTAATCTCAGCCAGAGGACCCCACCCTCATGACTTAATCATCTCCTCAAGGCCCCACCTCCTAATACCTTCACTTTGGGAGTTAGGATTTCAACGTGAATTTGGGAGGAACACAAACATTTGTCTATAGCTGGGGAGTAAAAGATGTAATTCTTGCTCTGGGAGGATTTAAAAACATAATACACACATGCATTAGAACAGTATGATGTAGTAGCTAACGCTCTGTGCCAAATTCTGCAGAGGAGAGCCTGGTTCTGGAGAGCTGGAGGGTTGGGGCAGCATCAGCTTGAGAGAGCTGAACACCAATTGACCCAAATGTTGTTTAAACTGAGCACTCCTTTTCTTTTTAACTTTTTGTATTGGACTATAGCCAATTAACAGGGCTTCCTTGGTGGCTCAGTGTAAAGAATCTGCCTGCCAATGCAGGGATGTGTGTTTGATCCCTGGGTTGGGAAGATCCCCTGCAGAAGGCAATGGCAACCCACTCAAGTATTCTGGCCTGGGAAATTCCATGGACAGAGGAGCCTAGCAGGCTACAGTCCCTAGTGACTAAACAACAATAACAGCCAACTAACAATGTTGTGATAGTTTCAGGTGGACAGCAAAGGGACTCAGCCATTCATAAACATGCATCCTTTCTCCCTTGAACTCCCCTCCCACCCATGCTACCACATAACATTGAGCAGAGTTCCCTTTGCTATACAGTATAGGACCTTGCTGGTTATCCATTTTAAATGCATCAGTGTGTACATGTACATCCTAAACTCCCTAACTATCCCTTCCTTATATCTTTCCCACCCAACCCACTGCAACCATAAGTTCCTTCTCAAAGTCTGTGTGTTTCTGTTTTGTAAATAAATTCATTTGTATCATTTCTTTTCAGAGTGCACATATAAAGGATATGACATTTCCCTTGCTTTATCTGACTTATTTCAATCAGTATGGCAGTCTCGAGGTTCATCCATGTTGCTGTAAATGGTATTATTTCATTCTTTTTAAAAATGTTTTATTTATTTATTTGACTGTCCTGGGTCTTTGTTGCTGCACAGACTTTTTCTCTAGTGGTGGAGAGTAGTGTGACTACTCTCTAATTGTGGTGCCCAGGCTTCTCAATGCAGTGACTTCTCTTCTTGCAGGAGGAGCTCTAGGGCATGAGGGCCTCAGTATTTGTGGCTCACGGGCTCTAGAGCACAGGATTAATAGTTGTGATACACAGGTCATTTACATCTGTGATGCACAGTTGCTTTGTGGCATGTGGGATCTTCCTGGACCAGGGATCTAACCCATATCCCCTGCATTGGCAGGTGGATTCTTTACCACTGAGCCACCTGGGAAGCCCTATTTCATTCATTTTTTATGGCTGAGTGATATTCCATTGTATATATGTGCCACATCTTCTTTTTTTTTCCTCCCTTTTATTGTTTTTGCCATACAATGTCATGATATCACCATGGGTTTACATATGCTCCCCCTCCAGAAACCCCTCCCTCCCCCCTCCCTCCTCCCTCCCCCCCCCGGGAAATCTCGATGCACCAGCCCCGAGAATCAATCCTGGGCTGGCGATTGATTAGACATATGATAATTAACATGTTTCAATGCCATTCTCCCATATCATCCCACCCTTGCCCTCATCCACAGAGTCCACGAGTCTATTCCATACATCTGCATTCCTTTTGCTGTCTCGCATGTTGGGTTCTCGTTACTGTCTTTCTAAATTCCATATATATGTGTTAATATACTGTATTGTTGTTTTTGATTCTGGCTTACTTCACTCTGGATAATGGGCTCCAGTTCGGTCCATCTGAGTAGAATTGATTCAAATGAATTTTTTTTAAATGCTGAGTAATATTCCATTGTGTATATGTACCACAGCTTTCTTATCCATTCATCAGTTGATGGGCATCTAGGTTGCTTCCATGTCCTGGCTATTGTAAACAAAGCAGCGATGAACATTGGGGTACACGTGGCTCTTTCAATTCTGGTTTCCTCGGTGTATATGCCCAGCAGTGGGATTGCTGGGTCATATGTCAGGACTATTTGCAGCTTTTTAAGGAACCTCCACACTGTTTTCCATAGTGGCTGTAGTAGTTTGCATTCCCACCAACAGTGTAGGAGAGTTCCCTTTTCTCCACAGCCTCTCCAGCATTTATTGCTTGTAGATTTTTGGATTACAGCCATTCTGACTGGTGTAAAGTGGTACCTCATTGTGGTTTTGATTTGCATTTCTCTGATAATGAGTGATGTTGAACATCTTTTCATGTGTTTGTTGGCCATTTTTATGTCTTCTTTGGAGAAATGTCTGTTAAGTTCTTTGGCCCACTTTTTGCTTGGGTCATTTATTTTCCTAGAATGGAGCTGCTGGAGTTGTTTGTATATTTTTGAGATTAATTGTTTGTCCGTTGCTTCATTGGCTATTATTTTCTCCCATTCTGAAGGCTGTCTTTTCACCTTGCTTATAGTTTCCTTTGTTGTGCAAAAGCTTTTAATTTTAATTAGGTCCCATTTGTTTATTCGTGTTTTTATTTCCAATATTCTGGGAGGTGGGTTTGGAGTATCCCGCTTTGGGTTATGGCAGAGAGTGTTTTGCCTATGTTATCCTCTAGGAGTTTTATAGTTTCTGGTCTTATGCTTAGATCTTTGATCCATTTTGAGTTTATCTTTGTGTATGGTGTTAGAAAGTGTTCTAGTTTCATTCTTTTACAAGTGGCTGTCCAGTTTTCCCAGTACCACTTGTTAAAGAGGTTGTCTTTTCTCCATTGTATATTCTTGCCTCCTTTGTCAAAGATAAGGTGTCCATAGATGCGTGGATTTATCTCTGGGCTTTCTATTCTGTTCCATTGATCTATGTTTCTGTCTTTGTGCCAGTACCATACTGTCTTAATGACTGTGGATTTGTAGTATAGCCTAAAGTCAGGTAGGTTGATTCCGCCAGTTCCATTCTTCTTTCTCAAGATTGCTTTGGCTATACGAGGTTTTTTGTATTTCCATACAAATTGAGAAATTATTTGTTCTAATTCTTTAAAGAAGACCTCTGGTAGCTTGATAGGAATTGCACTGAATCTATAGATTGCTTTGGGTAGTATACTCATTTTCACTATATTGATTCTTCCAATCCACGAACACGGTACATTTCTCCATCTGTTTGTGTCCTCTTTGATTTCTTTCATCAGTGTTTTATAGTTTTCTATATACAAGTCTTTTGTTTCTTTAGGTAGAAATACTCCTAAGGATTTTATTCTTTTTGTTTCGATGGTGAATGGAATTGTTTCCTTAATTTCTCTTTCGGATTTCTCACTGTTAGTGTATAGGAATGCCAGGGATTTCTGTGTGTTGATTTTGTATCCTGAAACTTTGCTATATTCACTGATTAGTTCTAGTAATTTTCTTGTAGAGTCTTTAGGGTTTTCAATATAGAGGATCATGTCATCTGCAAACAGAGAGAGTTTTACTTCTTCTTTTCCCATCTGGATTCCTTTAATTTCTTTATCTGCTCTGATTGCTGTGGCCAAGACTTCCAAAACTATGTTGAAAAGTAGTGGTGAGAGTGGGCACCCTTGTCTTGTTCCTGATTTCAGGGGGGATGCTTCCAGGTTTTCACCATTGAGGATAATGTTTGCTGTGGGTTTGTCATATATAGCTTTTATTATGTTGAGGTATGTTCCTTCTATTCCTACTTTTTGGAGGGTTTTTATCGTAAATGGATGTTGAATTTTGTCAAAGGCTTTCTCTGCATCTATTGAGATAATCATGTGATTTTTATTTTTCAATTTGTTAATGTGGTGTATTACATTGATTGATTTACGAATATTGAAGAATCCTTGCATCCCTGGGATAAAGCCTACTTGATCATGATGTATGATCTTTTTGATGTGTTGTTGGATTCTATTTGCTAGAATTTTGTATACTTTCCTCTGTCAATGGAAATTTAGGCAGCTTCCATGACTTGGCTATTGTAAACAGTGCTGCAGTGAACATTAGGTTGCACCTCGTTTTAGATCACTCTGTTTCAAGCAAGTTTGTCCCTGACTTTGCAATCAGAGAACAGAGTGCTCAGAGCCCATATCCCTTTATACCACAGATGACTGGTACCATCATGCATCTTGGAATTTAAAGCGCCATGCCCTCAACCTTCCGTGGGATCCTGGCAGACATAGCATGTTCAGTGCCATCCTGTGCTTACTGTGAGGCTGGCCTTGAGGACTGTGTTCACTCTATCACATAAGGTCCAGGAAGAGGACCTGCAGAGAGAGTGTTTTCTGTCGTAGTCTCAGAAGGAGAAGTACTTATCCTGAGGAATGAGTTTGTTTTCATCTGAAGGAGACCGTGGATCTTAAAGTAATTAAAATCACTTTCAGGGAGGTAGTTAATGCCAACTGAGAGCTGCCATCATCCCCTTGTAAGATGTGTGAATTTGTAGGCAATTAAAATGGGAAGCTGGAGACCTTTTTGGTCCACCCACAGCAAGTGTATTGACTTCCTGGAAAGTGTTTTTTCTGCTAGTCTCATTTTTGCTTTCATTTAGTGTCCCTAACTTGTTCTTCCTTTATATTGTTCTCCTCCCCTGTTATTTAAGAGTATTTTACATATCCTCATAAACTGCCTTAATCCTTTCTTGGAACAAAGTAGGGAGAGGGCAATGGCACCCCACTCCAGTACTCTTGTCCATGGACAGAGGAGCCTGGTGAGCTGCAGTCCATGGGGTCGCTAAGAGTCGGACACGACTGAGCGACTTCACTTTCACTTTTCACTTTCATGCACTGGAGAAGGAAATGGCAACCCGCTCCAGTGTTCTTGCCTGGAGAATCCCAGGGACAAGGGAGCCTGGTGGGCTGCCGTCTATGGGGTCGCACGGAGTCAGACACGACTGAAGCGACTTAGCAGCAGCAGGGTGTTATGCCCAGTTTGGTCTTTTAAAGATAATTCTGGGGACTTCCCTGGTGGTCCAATGGTTAATACTCTATATTTCCAATGCAGAGGGTGCAGGTCTGATTATTGGTTGGGGAACTAACATCCCACATGTAGCAAGGTGCTGCCAAAATAAAAATGTAATGACCTACCTACTATATTCAATCTGCCACTGCATGTTGTCTTAAATATGTGAATGAATGAATGAATGACAGAGACAAGGTAACTTGGAGGGGACCTTACTTGTGCAAAAAAAGATGGTTTGTCCATTTTAGCCAAGTATCTAAAGGACATGGTAAATATGGAGTTACTGTCCACGACCATGGCTCATGGAAGAAGTAGGTATATAGGTATTTTATATTCAGATACACACTTCATGGTATCTACTGTATTGGCATTACAGCCTTCAGCAAGAATATTAGGATGGACAGGTTCATGCAGTGCTTTATTCTGGTTAATGCCATGGACTCTGATGCCAGTGCATCTGGGTTTGAGTCTCCCATTCTCTGTTACCAGCTATGTTGCCCAAGGGACCTGAACTTCCTCTACCTGAATTTCTTCATCAGAAATAATTATACCTGCCTCATTGGGTTGTTCAGTTCAGTTGATCAGTCGTGTCCAACTCTTTGCAACACCATGGACTGAAGCACGCCAGGCTTCCCTGTCTTTGACCAACTCCCAGAGCTTGCTCAAACTCGTGTCCATCGAGTCAGTGATGCCATCCAACCATCTCCTCCTCTGTCATCCCCTTCTCCCCCTGATTTCAATCTTTCCCAGCATCAGGGTCTTTTCCAGTGACTCAGTTCTTCACATCTGGTGGCCAAAGTATTGGAGTTTCAGCTTCAGCATCAGTCCTTCCAGTGAATATTCAGGATTGATTTCCTTTAGGATGGACTGGTTGAATCTCCTTGCAGTCCAAGGGACTTTCAAGAGTCTTCTCCAACACCACAGTTCAAAAGCATCAGTTCTTCAGTGCTCAGCTTTCTTTATAGTCCAGCTCTCACATCCACAGATGACTACTAGAAAAATCATAATTAGATGGTTTTGACTAGATGGACTTTTGTTGGCCAAGTAATGTCTCTGCTTTTTAATATGCTGTTTAGGTTGGTCATAGCTTTTCTTCCAAGGAGCAAGCGTCTTTTAATTTCATGGCTACAGTCACCATCTGCAGTGATTTTGGAGCCCCAAAAATAAAGTCTGTCACTGTTTCCATTATTTCCCCATCTGTTTGCCATGAAGTGATTGGACTGGTTGTCATGATCTCAGTTTTTTGAATGTTGATTTTTAAGCCAACTTTTTATTCTCTTTCACTGTCATCAAGAGGCTCTGTAGTTCTTCCCTGCTTTCTGCCATAAGAGTGGTGTCATCTGCATATCTGAGGTTATTAATATTTCTCCTGGCAATCTTGATTCCAGCTTGTGCTTCATCCAGCCTGGCATTTCGCATGATGTACTCTGCATATAAGTTAAATAATCAGGGTGACAATATACAGCCTTGACGTACTCCTTTCCTGATTTGGAACCAGTCTGTTGTTCCATGTTCAATTCTAACTGTTGCTTCTTGACCTGCATACAGATTTCCCAGGAGGCATTTAAGGTGGTCTGGTATTCCCATCTCTTGAAGAATTTTCCAGATTGTTGTGATCACACAGACAAAGGCTGTGGTGTAGTCAATAAAGCAGAAGTAGATGTTTCTCTGGTATTCTCTTGCTTTGTCTATGATCCAACAGATGTGGCAATTTGACCTCTGGCTCTTCTTCCTTTTCTAAATCCTGCTTGAACCTCTGGAAGTTCAAGATTCATGTACTATTGAAGCCTGGCTTGGAGAATTTTTTGAACATTACTTTACTAATGAGTGTGAGATGAGTGCAATGGTGTGGTAGTTTGAACATTCTTTGGCATTGCCTTTGTTTGGGATTGGAATGGGTTGTTAGGAGACTTAAATAAGCTAATGTATATCTAAAGCATTTAGAAAAGTGCCTGGCACACATTAAACATGATAAAAGTAGGGGGAAAGGGGTGGGATGAATTGGGAGATTGGGACTCGAACATATGCACTCTTGATACTATGCATAAAATCAATAACTAGTGAGAACCTACTGTGTAGCTCAGGTTCTACTCAGCGTTTTGTGGTGACCTACATGGGAAGGAAATTCAAAAAGAGGGGATGTGTGTGTATGTAGGGAAACTAACACAACATTGCAAAGCAACTATACTCCAATAAAAAGGAAAACACAATGAAAGTAGCTGCTATTATCATTGTTATTATAGTAATACTACCCTTGGTGGCTCAGATGGTAAAGAATCTGCCTGCCATGCAGGAGACACAGGAGCTACAGATTCGATCCCTGGGTCAGGAAGATCCCCTGGAGAACGGAAAGGCAAGCCATGCCAGTATTCTTGCCTGGAGAATGCCATGGACAGTGAAGCCTGGTGGGTTAGTCTTTGGGGTTGCAAAGAGTCAGGAACGACTGAGCGACTAACACACAAACGAAGCACAGTGTTACCGCTGCTATCAGTATTACTACTCTCGCCTTTTCTTGGTTTTCTTTGCAGTCAGTTAAGCTTGATAATATAAACTGAGAGTCAGAAAAACTTGGGTTTAGCCTCATTTCCTCCACTAACACCCTGTAATCGTGGGAAAAAATCACTTTGCCATCTGAACCTATGTATCCTCATTTATAAAATGAGCAGGTTGGATTAGATCAATGTTTCTCAAACTTTGACCATTACCTACATTAACAAATACATCTCACATGACAAGTAGTTCACGCATATATTCATAACTGAAATAATCTTAAATGTGTGATGAATACTGATGACTTTCTATTCTATTCTGTTCATTTAGCAAAAAAATGATCACAACCCATATATTCCTTTTATGATCCACAAATAGGCTACAAACCTAAATCGGAAAAACAGTAGGCTAAATGAGAGTTCTGTTGTTCTATGTGTCTTTCAAACATTCTACGACAAGAGTTATAGTCTCTTCAGTAAAAGGGCTTCCCTGATGCCTCAAAGTAAAGAATCCACCACAAGACAAGAGATGCAGGAGATGTGGGTTCCATCCCTAGGTCAGTGAGATACCCTGGAAGAGGATATGGCAGCCCACTCCAGTATTCTTGCCTGGGAAATCTCATGGACAGAGGAACCCGGCAGGTTACAGCCCAGGGGGTTGCAAAGAGGTGGATGCGACTGAGCACTTCAGTATATGGATTTTGAGAGAAAATTTCTGAGTTCAAGTCCAGGCTGTGTCTCTGAATGTATCTATAATCTTAAGGCAAATCATTTAACCTCTCAAATCCTCAGTTTCCTCTTCTATCAAATAGGATAACAGTGGTACCTCCCTGCTAGGACTGTTGTGAAGATGAAATTAATTCATGCATGAAAACTCTTAGTGCCCAGCATATAGAAAGTGATCAATAAATATTAGATATGAATTTGGTTTTACTATTTTCATCATTGTCATTATTGCAACAAGCAGAGGGATTTTGCTGTTAGAATAGCAAAGGATTGGAAACCTCTTCATTTTGCCTGTGCAGCCAGTGGCTTTGTGTATAAACAGAGGGAACTGGGCGTGCCCAGTGTCGTGGGAGGCGATGTGCTCAGAGCCCACACGGTTTCAATAAACTCACTGGGGGAGGAAGCCTGGAGACCCTGAGGGACCCTGGACTTGCAAAAGCAATGATGGGGTCAGGATGCCAAGAAACAGAACAGTGTCTGCAGCAGTGCGGGTGAGCCAGCTCTGCAGTGCCACTTGGGAACTGAGCTTTGGAAGGGGTCTCAGGGGGATGCCTAGAACACCCTCCCTTCCAGGGCAGGAGCCTCCCTCCTGACTTCCAGACAGAGGAGGTAGTGTGCTCTTATGGAAGAACAGCCACAGACAGAGCCACCACAGCTCCTGCTCTTACGGACAGGAGCCACAATCCTAGTCACCCTCGACTGTCCCATACTCGCTATTTCTCATTTCTCTGGCAGGAACAATTCACTATGAGGCTTTTCCCTCATCCTCATGATTATTCTTTGGTGAGTTGAAAACACCAGGCTCCGCAAGCCTCATTCCTTCAACAGTTATTCGTGAGACCTGGTTTGCAGACCTCTGTGAGATTCCCTGGTCTTGCCACATTATAAGTTAGAGTTTATGTGCCTGCTGCTCCCCTTCTGGGACTTCCCAGGTAGTGCTAGTGGTAAAGAACCCGCCTGCCAATGCAGGAGACATAAGAGACACGGATTTGATCCCTGGCTTGGGAAGATCCCCTGGAGAAGGGAATGGCAACCCACTCCAGTATTCTTGCCTGGAGAATCCCATGAACAGAGGAGCCTGGTGGGCTACAGTCTATGGGATTGCAAATAGTTGGACATGACTGAAGTGACTTAACATCATCTTGAGCGTCCTTTTCTAGTCCAAAAGAAAGCTCTTTCACGATAAGGCACTGTGCCACCCTGCACACATAGTAGGTGCTCATTTAATGTGTGGCCTAAACTGAACACCTCAGGATAATGGCCTTCCTCCCAACGTGTATGCATACTCAGTTGTTCAGTCGTGTCTGACTCTTTCAGACCCCATGGACTGTAGCCTGCCAGGCTCCTCTGTGCATGGGATTTCCCAGGCAAGAATACTGGAGTGGCTTGTTATTTCCTTCTCCAGGGATCTTCCTTCTCCAGGGATTCAACTCGTGTCTCTTGTGTCTCCTGCACTGGCAGGTGGATTCTTTACCACTAATGCCACCTGGGAATACCACAGGTTTTAGTGGTAAACAGAATTAGATACAGGACTGCTGGTGTGGTCTGGCCAGGACAGGGTGTGCTGGGCTGTGACCAACTTTGTTTTGGTTTTTGTTTTGGCCGTACCACAGGGCATGTGGGATCTTAGTTCCTTGACCAGGAATCAAACCTGTGCCCCTTGAGGTGGAAGCTTGGATTCCTAACCCTTGGACTGCCAGGGAGTTTCCAGATCACCTCTGATCTGGACCCTCCATGTATGCTGATGTAGCCTAAATTTGCATGAACCTTCCTAGCAGTAACTCACTGTAACACACACCACCACCTCCAAATGATGGAACGCTGGGCAGCCATGAATAATCAGGTCCTCTGCCCACCCACCCCGAGCCCAGATTTCTCTAAAAAGAAACACTGCCTCCTGAGGGCTCCTTCATCTCACATCAGTACAGCTGGCTTTTAGTTGCCTTTACTTAAACACAGATCTTGTTAGTGATCCCAGTTCAATGTCATCACGCTGCTTTCTGCCAAGTGTCGGAGCCTGCTGGATGAGTTTGAATCCGGAGTCAGACATCTGTCACTGAGCTTTGCCTTTCAGCAGTGTGTCATCAGTCATTTCTGGTCCAGCATCCAAGCCACTCCCCTCCCCACAGCCTGCCGCCACGTGGATGGCTCCCAGGAAGACAGGACCCAAGGCATGTCAGCACAGACGCAGGAGGTGCTGTCCCATGAGGTGAGGCAGGGAACACCTCACAGACCCTCACCAACCTTCAGCCTTAAACCTAAACCTTCCCTTCCTGAGAGACCACCTTTCTCCTGCATCCCACCTTGGGCTTCCCACCTTCTCACACCATCAGTGCTCCCCTGGATGTACTCCAGCCTCACCTTAGCTCCAGGATAGAAGGATAAAAAGGAGGAAGAGATTTGACATCCCAAAGCTCCACACAAGATTCCACTGGATGGGGAAACTTTATGTCTCTCTGACTCTGATGGAGACTAACCATCCCTGAGATGAGAAAAGTGGGCCCCCGGGAAGGTCATCTACAAATGTGACAATATACTCTCTTGGTCTTTAGTCAAATTGTTACAATAATTGGATGGGACAGGCAGAGGACCTGTCTCAGCTACATCCCCTATAACCTTTCTTCTAGATGAAGTGCAAAAGCCAGCCACTGCCTGTTTTTGTCAATAAAGTTTTATTGGCACACAGTTACACCCATTAATTTATGTCTTGTCCACAGATGCTTTTGTGCTACTAGGGCAGAGTTAAATGGTTATTTCATAGACCAGGGGTTTCCCCGATGGCTCAGGAGGAGACACAGGTTCAACATGTGGGTTGGAAATATCTCCTGGAGAAGAAAATGACAACCCACTCCAGTCATCTTGTCTGGGAAATCCCATGGACAGAGGAGCCTGGTGGGCTACAGTCCATGGGGTCACAAGAGTCAGTCAGCAACAACAGAGACTAGATTGCCTGCAGAGCTAAAAAATAATTACTCTCTGGCTCTTTACAAAAGTTTGCCAATCCCTCCTCGGGCTTGTCCTGACCACTAGCGAACCTTTCATCTTTCGCTTCTGGGTTGTGTCTCATGGTTTTCAAAGAATTTTCACATATGAAATGTTATCTAATCCTTCTAACAATTGAAGGACTCCAGAAAGCAGTTCCCAGTATCTGGATGAGGAACCAAGCTCAGGGCAGTTGCCTGCGCCGGCCTGTGGACCCCCCTTCCCCCCAGGCAGCAGGAACCTGGACCAGGACAATAGACATGTGTGAATTTGGGACTGCTCTCACCCCAGACGCCAGCTTGTGGCACCATCTACTGCTCAGTGTCCAAGTGCAGGGGCCACAGGTGGACTGCCAGGGTACCGATCTTGGCTTTGCCATGTACTGTGTGCCCTCGGGCAGGGTACTCGCGCTTCCTGAGTCTTAGTGTCCTCGCCTATAGAGTGGCAGTTGTAACACTTGCTTTACAGTGTTGTGGTGAGGCTCAGGTTAGTCCATCCATATAAACCGCTTACCCTAGCCTATGGCATGTAGTCGTGAGTAAATATCATCAGTTCTGTTAGACGCTTGTAATCAAGAATAACGCCCACCAACTAGGGAATTCCCGGGTGGTTTAAGACTTGAGCTCTCATTGCTCAGGGCCCAGGTTCAATCCCTGGCCTGGGAACTGAGATCCCACAAGCTGCAGGGTGTGGCCCAAAACCAACCAACCAACCAACCAAAACAAAACAAAACAAAAACCCGCCCATCAACTGTACCACAATCCAGCCCTCATTTCACATGGTTCTGGAGAAGACTCCTGGGAGTCCCTTGGACAGCAAGGAGATCAAACCAGTCAATCCTAAAGGAAATCATCCCTGAATATTCATTGGAAGGACTGAAACTCCAGTATTTTGGTCATCTGATGAGAGCAGCTGACTCAATGGAAAAGTCCTTGATACTGGGAAAGATTGAAGGCAGAGGAGAAGAGGGCGTCAGAGGATGAGATGGCTGGATGACATCCCTGGTGCAATGGACATGAACTTGGGCAAACTTCAGGAGATGGTGATGGACAGAGAGGCCTGGCGTGCTGCAGTCCATGGGGTCCCAAAGAGTCGGACACGACTGGGTGACTGAACAACAAAAACAATACAGACAGTGCTGAGAGACTTGTCAACTGTCTTGATTTCTCTCCCAGAAGCCAGGACTGGAGGAAACTTTAGAGGTACTGTAAGACAGCAGCCAGGTCTTGCTAAGAAAAGAGCTTTCTTATTTAAACAAATAAGCTTGCTTGCTTAGGGCTGCTGCTTTCTTCTGCAGCTTTTGACCCCTTCTTCATGGCTCAGCACTTGCACCTGTGAAGCCTACCTTTCCTTCTGCTTCCTGGTTCTATCTTCTGCTGTGAGTGCCCTGAGTTATCATGTAGATCTTATCACTAATTGATGACTAGGAGAGTGGTCTGGGATTGAAGCTGAGCCACTAGCTATTGTTCTCTGCACTTTGGGAGAAAAGTTATAAACTCTGGGAATTTTTGCAAAGATTCTAGGCATTATGCCTCATCTGCCCCTGCCCAGGGGCTTGGAGCCCTCTGGCATCAAATCCAAAAAAACAAACACTTGTTCAGTGCCAACAGCATGCCTGAGTTCTGTGTTAGACACAGCAAGATGCCAAGAAGAATGAGGAGAGGCCCCGGCCATAAAGATGGTACCAACTGGAAGAGCAGATGTGCACAGATAAACTGTAAAACATAGTGTAGAGAAAAGAACAAAAGTTTTGGAACCAGGCAAACCTGAGTTCAAATATCAGTTGATCATTTATGACTTGTGATCAGGGAAAATTATTGAAACCTCATTTCAAAAAACATTAAATTGGGGATAATAATGATCACTTGACTGTAGGCATGGAATTAAAAGACACTTGCTCCTTGGAAGTAAAGCTATGACCAACCTAAACAGCCTATTAAAAAGCAGAGACATTACTTTGCCAACAAAGGTCCGTCTAGTCAAGGCTATGGTTTTTCCAGTAGTCATGTATGGATGTGAGAGTTGGATTATAAAGATCAGTCCATCCTAAAGATCAGTCCTGGCTGTTCATTGGAAGGACTGATGTTGAAGCTGAAACTCCAATACTTTGGCCACCTGATGCAAAGAACTGACTCACTGGAGAAGACCCTGATGCTGGGAAAGATTGAAGGCAGGAGGAAAAGGAGATGACAGAGGATGAGATGGCTGGAGGGCATCACTGACTCAATGAGTGTGAGCAAGCTCCAGGAGAGGGTGAAGGACAAGGAAGCCTGGTGTGCTGCAGTCCATGGGGTTGCAAAGAGTCGGACAAGACTGAGCGACTAAACAACAACCAACATTATGAGGATTCAGTGAAATAACACATAAAGTGTCTTGCATGATGAATCCTGGTTTAGGGACTCCTTGCTATCATCTCTAAGAAATCCCTCAGAGCTGGGAAACTGGGTTTTTTGACCCCAGCTATCCTTCCAGCTGAGCAGCCCCGCATGGTCTGATGGCTGGCAGGTATCTCTGTGCTCCTTTGTGAGGTCTTTTTGAGAGCAAACCCAAAGGATGCAAGGAATTGGGGCAGTGTGTGTGCTCAGTCACTCAGTCATGTATGACTCTTTGAGACTCCATGGACTGTAACCTGCCAGGCTCCTCTGTCCATGGGATTTCCTAAGCAAGGATACTGGAGTGGGTTTCTGTTTCCTCCTCCAAGTGACCTTCCCAATCTAGGGATCAAACCCCCATCTCCTGCACTGGCAGGCGGGTTCTTGCCCACTGAACCACCTGCTGCTGCTGCTGCTGCTGCTGCTAAGTCACTTAAGTCGTGTCTGACTCTGTGCAACCCATAGACAGCAGCCCACCAGGATCCCCCGTCCCTGGGCTTCTCCAGGCAAGAACACTGGAGTGGGTTGCCATTTCCTTCTCCAATGCATGAAAGTGAAAAGTGAAAGTGAAGTCGCTCAGTCGTGTCCGACTCTTTGCGACCCCATGGACTGCAGCCTACTAGGCTTCTCCGTCCATGGGATTTTCCAGACAAGAGTATTGGAGTGGGGTGCCATTGCTTTCTCCCTGAACCACCTGGGAAGCCCATAATTAGGGCAGAGGATGGAGTATGGCCCCTTTGTGTGTTCTTGGCTCACCCTGCTGGGATGGTCTCGTTCCGCAGCCTCCCCTCCTCGGGAAATTCCTTAAGAGAGACAGGTTGGGATCTGCTCCAGCTTAGGGCATGTGGGTGGCCTCTCCCAGTGGTCCCTTACCACACTCCTCTCTGATGAGAGCATCACTCAGGGCTCAGCTGTCATCCTGGGGGCTACCTGGAGGCAGCTCTCCTTTTCTCAAGATCCCCTCTCTATGTGGGGTTTTTGGAATCTCCACCTTGACTTAGCACCTGCATGAACATGGAGGAGGGCAGCAAAGGTGTCCGAAGTGACTTCTAGGAGGCAATGGTGCCAGTTCTGAGGGCAGAGAAGTTGGGAATCCTTCAGAGCCCTGGCCATGCTGAGTCACCCTGGGAGGGATTCCTTCTGCACAGGGCTTTGTTTCTCTTTCTTGCTGTTGTCAATGACGACAGGGTCTGGCCAGTTGTCCTCAGACTAACAGACTAATGTTTCAGTGTATTATCTGCCAGAGTTTTGGAAAAACCACATCTTTCTGGAGGAGTGGGAGAAAGGCATCTCTAGTTTTACCAGTTAACACCTGTCTCCTGGCCATTAGCAGCCCTGGAGCCTGAATAAACAAGCAGATTGCCTCGGGGAAATCAATGCCCTTTCAGGATCTATAAAAGCAGTGAGTACCCCTTGGCTCCAAAATCCTCCTGCTTGACTCAGTGCAATGATTTCAAAGGAAAACAGCAGGTTTCCAGAAGTCCTAGCATGTCATTCAGCATCACTCAAAACTAGAGAAAACTTGAACGTCCAACCTTAAGGGATTGTTTCGCTAAACAACTGTAAATCAACACAAAGGAATAGTACACAGCCATTCCAAATGACAACTATGAAGCAACACGGAGGAATGTTTATGAAATCGTGTCAAGGGAGAAAAGACTGCCCAGTTGCGTGTGTAGGCTCCAGTGCGGTTGGGCAAGCAGATGTGTGTATGAAAGGAGAAAGGGTGGAAGGGAACTTGGAAGAATGAAAACAACTGTGGTAGACCAAGGCTTATTGGTACGCATTCTTCTCTCTCAATTTCCTCTAATGTTGTTGGTGATTTAATAAAACCACCCTTTAAAAAAGCCACGGGAATCCTGTAACCCAGGGAACACAACACTCAGCTCCCAGCATAGTTCTGACAGCCCTGGATTCACCAACACACCCTTTTATTGTTGTTTAGTTGCTAAGTCATATCTGACTCTTTTGTGACCCCATGGATTATAGCCCATCAGTCTCCTCTGTCCTTGAGATTTCCCAGGCAAGAAACTGGAGTGGGTTGCCATTTCCTTCTCCAGGGCATCTTCCTGAACCAGGGATCAAACCTGTGTCTTGTGCATTGGCAGGCAGGTTCTTTACTGCTGAGCCACCTGGGATGATTAGGGCAGAGGAAAACTGTCTGCACAGGCCAGAGAGAGGAGCTACGGCTCTGGGCGGGTTAGTCTGCATTGGGCTGGGTTCTTACTAGCACCTCTAAGGACTGGCTAGCCTAGGGAGGGGCAGTCTCTTCCCAGCCAGGGAGAGATGTCAGAACATTGAAATATACAGAAAATTAAACACATAGACAATACACAGCCTCCTGTGGGGAAGAGGAAGGACCTGGCTTTCTTGGTCTCAGCTCATGTACACCAGTACAGTGTCCCCAGGGATGGGGGGCAGCACAGGTGGGGGGCACTCGTGTTCTAGGTTGGGCTCCGTCTTCAGTCTCTCCTGGGCAAGTCAGCAGCCCCCCTAGGAGGACTGGTCTCCACACAGTGGTCCAGCCCTTGGCTCTTGGCCTCAGCATCCCCACTAGCTGTGTGGCCAGGGGCAGGAGGCCTTGCCCCCGGAAGCCTGGAAACCTGATCCTTTGGTTCATCAGTGATTATCAGCTGTTGGCTACCTAGAAAACCCGTTTCTACTCTTGAGGCTCTTTAGAGGTTATATAGGGGTCTCCAGGTTGATCATTTCTGGACTAGACCTTTGACATATTACCAGCTCGGAAAAGTTCCCCCGATCCCATGACTGGACCCCTTTTGCATCCATTTAGCCCATCTTTCCCCTCACTCTTGTATTAAGGCTGCTGGTTTCTGTCACTCCCCACTAAACCACGACCTGTGAGGGCCACATTTGAATACTTTTCAATCAAGCACACTAGCCTAGATTTTGAAGTTACACAGACTTGGACTATAGTCCCAATCTGCTCTTTTTCACTCTGTGACTTCTGGCAAATCACTTACCCTCTTGGAGGTGCAGTTTGCTTCTCAGTGAGTGGTGATCCTAATACCATCCTCCGAGTAATGTGGTGACATTTGGACTGAGGCAGGTTATTGAAGCACCCACCATTTCTCTAGGGAAGGTGTCCCAGTACACTGTACATTATGGTAATTTGTGGCATGGCCCACATCATAAGCTGTTTAGCCCATACGAACCTATTTTTTTCTCTTGGAGCTGAGCGCTCAAATAGGTATTTTGTAAGAGATCTAAGCAGGGTTGATTGAGTGGGTATATCCAGGGTATCTCTTATATTCCAGGGCAAGAGTCAGCATCAGTGTTTTTGGCATTGCTGAGATGGTGAAGTTATCACCACTTTGAGACCCAAGCTCCTGGCCTGAAGCCCCTGCCCTGCCCTGCCCGCATACTTTAGAGGGACCCCTCCATCCCTCTGCTGACCATATCCCATCCCAAAAGGCAAGGAATCCTGGGGACCAAGAGAACATGACTGCCTGGAGCTCTTGACTTGTCCCGCCTGGTTTATACACCAGGGACCTGGCACTGAGAAATTTCCTGCCCTGAAGGCCCAGATCTCTTCCAGGGCTTTTGGACCATTTGCTGAGGGCAAATCACATTGCTGGCCAGAGGGTGGCAAAGCTGGAGCTGTTTGCAGGTGTTGAGGGGATGGGAGGGTGGAATCTGGATGTTGGGGTGTCCCCAGGCACGGGCATGAGGTACTTTGTGATACAGGACCACTCGGGGGTGGGAGGGTTAGGGTCCCCTCACTAGGCAGGGGCCTGGAGCAGATTCTGGGAAGGCGTACATGTTCTTGGCACCTCTGAACTCTGGTTCTTGTCAAAGCCCAGGCGTGGGTGAGCTAATGGCTATGAATGTGCTGGTGCCCCAAGGCTGCCTCCACTTGGCAGTGGCCGTGTGCTAAGCCCAGCCACTTCTTGGGGGCTCTGGGCCTCCCCTGGCCGCTGGGACTCTGCTCAGAGACAGTGGGAATGGGGTGAGGTTGGGGGAGGGGGAGGGGGCGGTGATGCCCTCAGCCCAGGCCTCGCAGGGAGGAGGGGTACTCAGAGAGCCAAAAGTACTCCCTGTGCCTTCCAGGTCTCTGCTGGGGGCCCTGTTGATGCCCTCAGACCTACCCAGGACCAGCCTGCTGGCCCAGCTCTTGTTCTTTCAATGACACCTCTGCTTCCATCAGCTGTGGCGGTGACCACCCCCCCACCAGCCCCAGTCCCTCTGCAGGAGCCATCCCTGGGCCCACCAGCCATCTCCACCAGGCCGCCGGCCGTGGAGGGGGCAGACCCCAAATGCTGCTAGGCTTTAGGCGGGGTAGCTCCCCTCTGGCTCCCGTCTCCACGAGTGCAATAATTCATTTCTACCATGACGAGCTCTTTAATGGGCTGTGGTCAAAGCGGAAGGGGGTCAGCTGGGAGTGGATAAATTATCACTGCCACTCTGCCCTCCTCTCACCTTCTTCACTCTCTGATCTTCCATGTGGCAACTGTGGCCTGATGCCCAGCTACCCAATTTGTGGTGTCCGAAGCCCTCGCCTTCCCACACAGCAGCTGCCACCCTCACCACCACAGCCACCACCACATCGCTATCATGTTCTATTTTACACCCACCATCTCACTGGTGAGGTGAATGTCGTCCCCATTTACAGATGAGAAAACTGAGGCTCATGAGGTTGCTGGTTCCCACAGGTGACTAAGTTTCCATTAAGTTTATTATTTATGTATTTATCTTTTACTGCCATGCATGGCACGTGGGGCCTTAGTTCCCCGACCAGGGATCGAACCCACGTCCCCTGTATTGGAAGGCGGAGTCTTAACCACTGGACCACTGGGCACATACCTTCATTAAGTTTAATTGGCACCTGTGGTAGGAGTCAGAGCTGGGCTCAGCCTCGGGTTTTCCAACCAAGAGCTCGTTCTACATGCCCGTGCGACCTCCGCACAGTTTCCGCCTGGTGCCCAGTGGGGGGAGGAAGCTCAGCTTGGAAGCAGAGTTCTGTCCATGTGAGGTCAAAATAGGCCCACAGCTCAGGTCTCCCTCCATTCACCATTCCGTCCCCACAGCTCACAGCCTCTGGGTCAGAAGTAGATAGAGAAACTGAGGCATCTGGTTGTAAAGGGCAAGGAGGATGGTTTTTCACGAAGAAGGCTATTTCCAAGTCAATCCACAGTTTCATCCATTTGAGATTGTTCCCGTAGCCTGGCCATGCAGGTTTTTTTTTTTTTTTTTAATAACGTCTGCTTTTCTAGCACACATTATACAAACAGATCCACAGAACGGGTTGTAACGTATCATAAATGACGGTAAAAAAAAAGCATGACCTCTCGAGGATGAATTTTAAAGTTTTCTTGATAACACAGGGGGTGACGGAGACATTCCCATTCCTTTCTGCAGCCCACTGCTTTTGATTTAACTAGGCGTTTGGACTGGAATAGTTGTTTTTTTTTCCCCCTCTCAATCTTGGAAAATGTCTCACAGCTGTAGCCGCCTGCTCTCAGCTGTTTGTTTTTCTTCCTTGGAGAGGGACTTGGGAAGGTTACCCACCAAACCCCAGGGGAAAAGGCAATCTGAAGGCACACAAACCCCGAACACGTGGGGCCTAGGCTGCACTCTGTCTCCCAAAGAGCAGAAGAGCTGCCTGGGGGTCGTGACTGCCCCCAGAGTGGGGCTGGGGGCAGGCCCCTCCTCCTTTACATCTGACGGCAGAGAAGATGGGGGAAGGGGAGAAGGTTCCAGCCCATGGGCCCCAGGCCAGGCCCTGAAACTTCAGTTGTAAAAGCTGAGCTGGGGCTGCATCAGTGGCTCCCAGTCGGCCCATTTATCATCTGGCCTTGGGTGGGACTGACCAGGGCCTGAGTAATGTCTGCCTGGGGCGCGTGTGTGGACCCAGTGGGACACACCCATCAGTCCCACCCTCACCCCAGGGGACTGGTCTCCAGACCCAGCGGAGGCTTCTTCCATCTTCCTGCCCCCACCCCACCCCAGCTCCTCTCTTTAGTTCCCCTTACGAATTTTTTAAAAATTGTGGTAAAATTGACCTAAAGTAAAACTTAACATCTTAACCATTTTAAAGTGTACAGTTCGGTGGCATGAAGTACATCCACAATGGTGTACAACCATCTCTACCATCCATCTCCAGATTTCTTCTCAAACTGAGACTCTGTACCCTTGAAACATCAACTACCCATTTCCGCTAACCCCTGTCCCTGGCTCCCACCCTTCTGCTTTCTGTCTTGACAAATTTGGCTATTCTAGGGACCTCATATAAGTGAGATCTACAGTATTTGTCCTGTTGTGACTGGCCAATTTCACTTAACATAGTTAATATCCTCAAGTTTCACCCATTTTATAGCACGTGATAGGATGGCCTTCCTTTTTTAAGGCTGAGTAATATTCCTTTGTGTGTGTCTATATAACGTGATGCTGGGAAAGACTGAAAGCAATAGGAGAAGGGAGCAACAGAGGATGAGATGGTTGGATGGCATCACTGATTGAATGGATATGAATTTGAGCAAGCTCCAGGAGGTAGGGGAGGGCAGGAAAGCCTGGTTGTGTTGCAGTCCATAGGGTTGCATAGTGTCAGACACGACTTAGCAACTGAACAATAAATATTCCTTTGTGTGTGTCTGTATATGCCTTGCTTTTTGTTTATCCATTCACCTATCAGTGGCGTCTTGAGTTGCTTCCAACTTTTGGCTGCCATAAGTAAACAGTATGGGTGTGAAAATAACCATTAAAGTCTCTGTTTTCAATTCTGTTGGGGGTATCCCCCAAAGTAGAAATGGCTTACCCTTTGGATTTTTGTACTTGAAATTTCCACAAGACAGTCTGACCACCTGAGACCTCTGTTTGCTGGGAGAGACGGCAGAGACTGAAGGAAGTTTGAGAAGAAAACCAAAAGCCACGGAGATAATAAGCTTTCACCCTCCCACATCTCTCAGCACAATGATGTCACTGAAATAGAAATGGGACAGGGTTGTTAATAGAAATGCAGACTGCCAGGGCTCAGTGTGTGTAAGTCACTCAGTCACGTCCGACTCTTTGTGACCTCATGGACTGTAGCCCACCAGGCTCCTCTGTCCATGGGATTCTCCAGGCAAGAATACTGGATGGGTTGCCATACCCTCCTCCAAGGGATCTTGAACCCAGGTCTCCTGTGATGTAGGTGGATTCTTTACCATCTGAGCCACCAGGGAAGCCAGGGTTCATCCCACCCCTAAATCGGAATATCTCCAGGCTATCATCTCAGAGTGACTTGTGTGCTTCTGACTTGCAGCAAGTCTTAGAGCCACTGCCTGTGGCTGAAGATGGTTAAAAGGACCTCGTGAGGTCCTCTGTGGTCCTGGGCACACTTGGAGTGTGGATAACCGCCAGTCTGCCACACCTGGTGTTCTGATTGCCAGATCCTTGGCCATAGCAGCCTGAACCCTCCCTGGCTGGGTTGTCTGCAACAGTCAGCTCAGGCTGCCATAACAAAATCTGCAGATCGGGCGGGCTAAATGACAAAAATTTGTCATCTTATGGCTCTGGAGACTGGAAGTCCAGAGTAAGGTGATGGCAGGGTTGGTTTCTCTTGAGTCCTCTCTCCTTGGCCTGTAGACTGCTCCCCTCTCACTGCCTTTTGAAAATTTTTAATTAACTTTTTAAAATTAGTTAATTCATCTTGACTGCCTTCACTTCTGCGTGGACTTCTCTCTAGTTGCTGTGAGCAGGCTGTGGGCACGGTGCTTTACTCTTTAGTTGCCATTGGAGGTGGCTTCCCTTCTTGCCGAGCATAGCCTCTAAGGTGTGTGGGCTTCAGTGGTTGCAGCTCCCAGGCTCTGGAGCTCAGTAGTTGTTGAGCTTAGTTATTGAGCTTAATTGTTCCTTGCTATGATGATCTTCCCGGACCAGGAATCAAACCTGCATCTCCTGCATTGGCAGACAGGTTTTTTTTTTTTTTTTTTAACATTGAGCCACCAAGGAAGCCCCTCTTACTGCCTTTTGACAGGTCTTTTGCCCCTGATATCTTTCTTCTTATGAGGACTCAAGTCAAGTTGGGTCCAGGTTTCACCCTCATGGCCTCATTTGAGCGTACCTTTTTACAAACCTTACCTCCAAATACAGTTAACATTCTAAGGTACTGGGAGTTAGGACTTCAACACATGAATTTGGACGCAGGGACACGATTTAGCCTACAGCACAATCCTTCCCTCCTTTATTCAATAGATGACTATTTTATTTTATTTTATTCTTTTTAGGGGAACACATGAAGTATTTATTAGGAGGGAAAAATAGTACAATACGTGTGGTTAGACACATGGGCAGACTCAGAGAGAGAGTGCTATCCTTATGGTATTTGGAATCACTTTGATGGGGCACTTCTTCTGGGTTTTCTCTGGCTGATCGTTTTAAGTTATCTGGTTTAGAGGCCGTATTTGGTATACCTCAGTGCCCTCCCATGTGTGTGTGCTCGTCAATAGATGATTATTTTAAAAATTTTTATTTTGCTCAAATGTAACAATACCATCAGGAAATAGGATAAAAATTACTCATAATTCTACCACAAAAAAAAATCAAGTATTTTTAAGCATCCCAGTTTTGATCCTTAGATATGTGTGTGTAGATGCTTAATTTTAAAGCAGGTGCATTTCCCATGTTGTTGCATGATAGACCTCAGAACTGTCATTTTTTAGGTCATCATCAAAGTCCACCTAGTGGATATACAACTAGGTAATTATTCCTAAATGGATCTGTCACAATTTTCCCCAGTTTTTCATAAGCATACAATGAATTTCTTTGTGCTACTCCATTTCCCTTCTTTTGGACTTTTCCTCAGGGTAAATTTCCAAGTGTGAAATTATTGGACAAAGGATGTGAACATTTTTGTGGCTCTTGATGCATTTTGCCAAATTGTTTTCCAAAAGTATTTGACACTGTCATCAGCAGCAAATAAACACACAAGATTTCACCCGATTCTTGCCAGCATGATGTAGCACTGTCCCATTATTTTTAGAGTTTTCATTTTATTTTGCATTTCTTTGATAATGAATCATCTCATAAAATTTTTTTATATATATTTGATTATTAACTGTGTCATCTCTTAAGAAATTGCCTCTTTAAGGCTTTTTCCAGCTTACCTATGTGAGCCTAAATAAGTATCTACTACATGCCCATGGGGGCCTAAGGAAGTTTAAGGCCTAGTTCTTACCTTCCAGAAGCCTGAAATCAACAATCATACTTATTTAGTCATTGCTGATTTCTTTGTACTCAGTCCACTGCTTTGAACATTTTGTGTGTTCAATAAAAAGTTTGTTGCATGTAGTTTAATCCCAGATAACATGTTTATTTTTTGCAGTTTAGAGATCTGCATTCCATTCAAAGAAATGCAGGCTCTGAATCCAAAAGCAGTCTGAATCCCAGAGAGATAGCCCAGACCTGGTAATCTTACATGCGTAAGCATGGGGTCCTGTGCTCCAGCATAGGGAAGGTGTACTTGACAGTAATTTTAAAGCAAGATTCAGGGTTTGAGGCTGGCAGAATGAGTAACTGTGTGATACAGCTGTTCATCAAAAGCTATCGCAATCAAAGTCATATTAATAGAGGTGCAATGTGTAGAATAAGAGAGGTGACAGTCCCATCTAGACAACTCCTCATTGTTTGTCATTTTTTTTCCTCTTTTCAGTTTTTTATTTTGAAAATCATTTCAAACCTACATTGTATTATTAGTGTCTATGTACCCTTCATCTTGGCCCATCAATTGTTAACATTTTGCTGCTTTTCATTCTCTCTCCAACCCTCTCTCATTGTTATTACTATTTTTTTTTATTGTGGAACTGAAAGTAAGTTGAAAACTTTAAACTTTACTTAAAACTTTATTTAAGTAAACTTAAATACTGCAGTATGGATTTCCAAGAACAAGGAAGTTTTCTTATATTACCACTTAGAGTTTTTACATTTAGAAATTTAGTATAGCAATGGTACAATCATAAATATATAGTCCATAATTAACTTTATTAAATTGCTCCTGTAGTGGAAGCTCCAATACTTAGGTCACTCGACTCAAAGAGCCAACTCATTGGAAAAGACCCTGATGCTGGAAAAGATTGAGAGCAGGAAGAGAAGGGGGCGACAGAGAATGAGATGGTTGGATGGCATCATTGAATTAATGGACATGAGTTTGAGCAAACTCTGGGAGATAGTGAAGGACAGAGAAGCCTGGTGTGCTGCAATCTATGGGGTCTCAAAGAGTTGGACACTACTTAGAGACCGAACAACAACATCCTTTATAGAAGTTTTCAAATCCTACAATAGGATCCAAGCTTTTGCTGAAACTCAGCATCTTTTCACCAGGTGCTGAATAGAAACTCAGAGACAAAGTTTTGGGTGAAGTAGAAAAGAGTAGTGGAGAAGGCAATGGCAACCCACTCCAGTGTTCTTGCCTGGAGAATCCCAGAGACGGCAGAGCCTGGTGGGCTGCCGTCTATGGGGTCGCATAGAGTCGAACACGACTGAAGCAACAGCAGCAGCAGCAGCAGAAAAACAGTAGCTTTTTCTTGCTTTGCCAGGCAAAGGGTGCCATAACGTGCTAATACCCTCGAGAGAGTGTGACCCACCCGGGAGCGAGTAGTGAGAGGTTTTATAGTGCTCTTGGACAATTCTCGAATTGGTTGGCATCAAGGTGAAGTTTCAGGCATCATCCACCCTCTGGTTTCCACCAGTCTAGGGTCCATGCTCCTGTGGTCAGAAGTTTTCATCTGGAGGGGATGGTCTGCTTTCTGTAAAAACAGCTCAGGAATGTGTGTCAGACCTTTATATCTTTCAGGGAGCTGGGTGTTTGGTGGCCCTGCTCTGTGCAGATTTATAGTCTAGATTATTACTAGTTCCTCACTCCGACAGCTATTCTTTGTTTAAACATCTTCCCTTTTCCCAATCATTAACTCTTGAATCAGCACTTTACTTCAGAAGACAAGGATGCGGAGGCTTGTACACAGTTTCAAAGCCAGGACTAGTCATTTAGTTACCATGTTCCTTTAGTCTTTCTTTTATCTAAAGTAACTCCTAGCCGTTGATTGTTTTTCATGACAAGGATATTTTTGAAGAACACTGGTCTGTTGCTTGGCATATGTCTCAATTTGAGTTTGTTTCTTCCTCTGTGATTAGATATCAGTTAAACATTCATGGCAGGACCATTTCATAAACCGTGCTTGGTGAATCCCACTGGGGGAGTATTATGTCATTTTGTTCCTTTATTGATGATATTAAATTTGATCACTTGGTTGAGGGCCTCATTTATTGTAAAGGTACCTTTTCTTTCTTTTCTAATTCAAAGTGATGGAGACTCTGATACTGTCTAGATATACTGCAGATATACAACAGTCTCTCACTTAGTCATTTCATCATCTACTGATAATTCTTGCCTGAATCAGTTACCACAAATCTGGTCATAAAATGGTGTTTTATCCTAGCACAGCTCAGTGACACTAGAGTGGACACAGACCCTGGAGTGCTGAGGCTGGCTTCCGTTATGTGCATCTTTCCTCAGTTATGAATTGTGATGTCAATAGCTCGATGTTGGCCATAGCGAGAGTATTTATTAATGCACCTCAGAAATCGGCAAGTGCTACAAAGTGGGATTTTTGCTTTTCCCTTGGAGAACTGGTTGTTAAACATTTACTGCAGGATGCAGATAAGCTGAGACACATTCAAAGGAGAATGGTTTTGGTGGTGAGGGAATTTGAAATCTTAAGGAAAGGGAATCTGTAAAACTATTAAATTAATGTAAAAAAATAATAAAAGGAAGGACTTCCCTGGTGGTCCAGTGCTTAAGACTTCACCTTCCGATGCAGAGGGTATGGGTTCAATCCCTGGTCAGGGAACTAAGATCCCACATGACGTTTGGCCAAGAACACCAATAGAAGCTTTATTGTAACAAATTCAAAAAAGACTAAAAGTTGTCCACATTAAAAAAAAAAAAGTCTTAAAAACAAAAGGAAAGGGAATCTGTCTTCAAATATTAAAATGATGACCTTGTGGGAAATCTTTGTTATTGAGGAGAGAGAGAGAACCCATTAACACCCCAGGTACTGCACATCCCCACCACTCACCTTCCAGCAGAGCTGAGGGGCGTGGCCCCAGAGGGCAGAGGTGGGTGGGGAGGGGAAGCGTCTCACTCTGATCTTGGAGAAAACAGTCCGGGTGCAGGTCTGCAAGGGGCAAAGGACGAAGAGCTCATGGCTCTCCTATCCTTGGTAAAGTGGGTACAGAGTTACTTCTAAGGATAAGGGATAGAGCAGGCTTGAGTGTCAAAGAACATGAAGACAGTTTTGAATAGCAGCAAAGGGGATTTCTTCCAGCCTACCAACCCACGCAAGGCAGATTGATGCCAGGTATATTCCAACAGCACATGGATGGGCCAAGTCAGCACAATTCTTCTTCTCTGAGGTCCAAGAGGTTAAAGCAAGGGAAGGAGGGTGATGCAGCTGCCCCGGGTTTGTCACGGATGAGTACAAAGTAGGAGAACTCCCTAGAGGCTCCAGGCATTTGAAAGTAGTTCTGACTCCTGGTGTAGCAATGAATCAGGCATAGCTGCAGGAGGTCGAGTTACCAGGATCAACCTGCCTATTGATCCTGGGGGACAGTGGCAGGTCCCCTCTTGATGGGAAACTGACAAGCTTGGTGGTAGAAGGGAGTCAGTGTTTGGATTTCTTTGGAAAGCACCCAATGATTACCAGGTCTCAGGAGAAGCAGTAGGGAAGGGTCATCATCCTCTTCATCCCACAGGGCCCCAGAGGGTGAGGAACTGTGGGTTCAGAGCGCCAGTGAGTCACAGACTGGAGGAAGATGAGGGATAAAAAGTGTGTGGGACTGGGTGTCACTGGCCAACGGTGGAGAAAACATTTATTTTCACTGCCCTCAGTTCTTCATTTAATGTGAATGAGGATTCAATGCTGGTGAAAAGTATAAAATTAGGTAAGGCGCATAGCAATGTTTTGTAAATGTCAAGCTCTATATAGCTCTTCAAAGTACCATTAGGACTATTAATGTCAACTAATTTGATAATCAGTGAAGGAAGAGAAGGCACCTAGAGTAGAGGGTTACCTGAATACCAATAGTGTGAATTTGAATAAGACTTCTCCATAGATCTGGGGTTTTCTTTCCACATGTTTGATTTCCCCAAACGAGATAACTATCTACATAAAACACATAACGCAGTGCCTGGCCTGTAGTCAGTGCTCAATTAGAGTTTACGCTTATCTTCAATCTCACAACCACCTCCTGAGATAGATGTTGTTAGTTCTATTTTTAGAGGAAAAGGGGGAGACTCAGAACAACGACTTCTCTTGTCTAGGAGCAGCAAGTGAAATTGCAGACAGTATTCACACCCAGGCCTTTACACTCTTAAATTTGATATTCCTTTCTTTCTAATCTATGTGTGAGGACCTATCCAATTTTCAGAGTCTATGAAATTCTCAAATCTACTTCCTTTAGATAATCTGCACTTCATACTAAGATGTCAGTTTTTGAAGAACTGTACACATGAGGTGCATGCAGTATTCTTTTTAAAATTACAATATGTTAAAAGTCGTCATTCAAATTGTTCCCTTTTGTAGAAAAGACTCTGAACCCACATAATCCCACAGCATGATTGGTGATTGTCACTGGCACAATTTTCACATGACTCTTTCACAATACTGAATATTTTTGCAATACTAAAGATATCCAATCTAATCATGCAGGATACTCTGGGGACCAATTAGTATTTCAAAATAATTCGTACTCGTGGAGTAAATGTTTTTAATTGGAAAAAGCCTGCCTCTTTGGGTAAAATACTTTTCCATTATTATCAGTGGTGATTCACATGGATGGGTGGGTGGATGAGTGTTTTGACCAAAAAAGATGCGCAACGTGAGAGCTGTTTTATCTGGAGGCAAAATGAGGACTGCAGCCTGGGAAACAGTGCCTCAGAGAGCTCTGAGAGAATGCTCCAAAGAAGCAGTGGGGGACGGTCAATATATAAGATTTTGATGAACGGAGAGTTTAGTACAATCAAGTCCTTACTTTCAAAAGGGTTTTCTGCTAGTCACGAGGAGCTGATCTCACCACAAGGGATTTAGTGCTTTTCTAGATATGAGGTGATGCAAGGATTGGGATCATGAAACCAATTCCTAAAAATATCAGTCTAAAGACCTGGGCCACCAGCTTGCCTGGAGCACGGAGTGCTTCGCTCTCCACCTTGAATTCCCTTCAGGGCATGTTGTAGGTGGGCAGCTGCAGCAGCACAGGGTTCAATCTCTGCAGGGGCAGATGGCAAATACCCTTGGCAACCACCAGTTTATAGCTGACAGGTGGATGGGTGGATGGGTGGGTTGATAACTTATTCTTGCAGGAACTCGGTCTTCTGATTATGAGCCCTTACCCTGATTCTGCCACCAACTATTAGATGATCTGGGACATTTTCATATCACCTTTATCAGCCTTCGTTTCCTCTTCTGAAACTGAGATGTACACGCTTCTTGAGATCACTTTTAGCTCAAAGCATCCATGGTCTAACTGTAGCAGGAGTCCGAATTCTACAGAACAAAGATGTGAGACATCTGGCACATTGGCTTCAAATGTCATGTTCTGAAAAAGGAAACCCAGTAAGTGCTGAGATTCCGGGCAAGTCTGGCCCAGATTCCTCACGTGCTTCTTTGTGAGAATAATTTCCAACCTCCTTAAAATACTCTGACAGGCTCAAGAAGCAAAGAAAGATGGATCTGAGGAAACATGCTAACGGGAAGAGTTCACATCACCCCAATCTGAAGCTTTGTGGAAACCCTAGGGGACTGATACCAAGCTGTTTGAAAACAAGCACGGATGGAACAGATTGTCCAGAAAGATAGAAATCCAGAAACATCCTCTCTGCCTTCACTAATTTCAGATGATGGCCTCATGTGACTGTTGCTGGGGAGGCAGGCTGGAGAGATGGAGGGGAGCATCAGGAGGGCCCCACTGGAGCCGGAGGATGATCTATGCATGGGATACAGCAGAGAGTCACATAGTCTTTTGTATTGTTATCAGTGATAATTCACATGGATGGGTGGATGGATGAGTGGGTGGGTTGATGGATGGGTGGCTGGCTGGGTGGATGGATGGATGGATAGATGGATGGATGGATGGATGGGTGGATGGATGGGTGGGTGGGTTGATGGATGGGTGGGAGGGAGGGTTGATTGATGGGTGGCTGGATGGGTGGATGGATGGATGGATAGATGGATGGATGGATGGATGGATGGATGGATGGGTGGGTGGGTGGGTGGGAGGGTTGATGGATGAGTGGGTGGATGGGTGGATGAATGGATTAAATATGGATTTGCCTTCACTAGTAGGGTTTTCTTGAGCAAGCCACTCAATCTCTCTAAGCTTCATCCATATAGAACTGGGCGTATGAACATGTCATGTATTCCTTTTCTGTATTCTTTTTGAAATGGCCAGGTGGATGTGGCCACAAGAGGAGACAGGGGTTCAGGCAGAGTGTCTTGTACTTACAGATACCAGAGACGGGAAGCACACAGGCCACACAGAACCTTGTGGGGAAAGGAGGTCAGAAGGCAGAAGACAGGAGTGAGGGGAACAGCTGGGCCCTAGCCTCTATTGGGATTTCTGTGAGAAAGACAAGGCGGTTCTAGCTAGTTTGAGTAATTTGGGTGGACTGTGGGCTATAGAGGTGCTCTCTAGTTGCCTTGGTACCCAGCCCTGGGAAGATTGAGGCAGAGAAATATTGTTTATGGGGGCCAGAGTAAATAAGTGTGGCTCCAGATTGGATAGGAAAGGGATGCTCCTAGCAGGGCCCTTTTGCGTCTCTGGGAATTGGCTAGCTTCAGGAGGAGCAGTCTCTCCCCAGCCAGAAAAGTTTCTTAAGATGTCAGAATATCATAATATACAGAAAATAATTATATATACAGGCATACCTCAGAGATCATGTGGGTCTGGGTCCAGACCACCACAATAAAGTGAATATTGCAATAAAGTGCGTCACACGTGTTGTTTGGTTTCCCGTGTGTATAAAAGTTATGTTTACAGTATCCTGTAGTGTATTAAGTGTGCAATGGCATTGTGTCTAAAAAAACCAATGGATATACCTTAATTTAAAAATACTTCATTGCTAAAAAATGCCGGGACTTTCCTGGTGGTCCTGTGGTTAGGATTCTATGCACTTCCACTGCAAGGGGCATGAGTTCAATCCCTCATTGGGGAACTTAGATCCCACAAGCTGGATGGTGTGGCCAAAATAATAAAATAAAATAAAAAATGCTAACCATCATCTAAGCCTTCAGAGAGTCATAATTTTTTTTTTGCTGGCAGGGTAGGGGAAGGAGGGAGAATTGAAATATGACAAGAATTACCAAAAAGTGATGCAGAGACACAAAACGAGCAAATGTTGGGAAAATGACATTTGCTCAATGAAGGGTTGGCACAAACCTTGAATTTGTACAAAGCACCATATCTGCAAAGTGCAGTAAAGCAAGGTGTAAAAAAACGAGGCATGCCTGTACATATACACACACATACAATACAGGACACATCTTATCTGAGAAACTAGATATTTAAATGGCGATCTCAAAGGACCTCAAAAGTTAAAATACATGACAACACCCAGTCTGCTGTCTAGAACTGAGCAAACAGCCATTACTATTAGTTTTCTCTTTTCTTCGGTTTAGTGGATGAAACATGGCATTAATCATCTCATCTTCACCTCTGTCTAGCTTTGTGACCTGGGGCAAGAGGGTCCTTCTGTCTAGGACTCCGTTTTCCTATCTGTGAAATAGGGAGGGGCATCCACATGGTCACCAAGGTACCTTTCAAGCCTGCCATGTCTGATTCCAGCTGAGACTGGAAATGCACCCTTGTGGGCAGGAAGGGCAGGGAAAAGGTCCCATTGTAGGGGGGCATGGAAAAAGCAGTCTTGGAGGTTGAAACCATGATGCCAGATTGAGAAAGAGATTGTTCACACCTCTGAAGGCCTGCACTGGGCTGTCTCTTTATTTTTTTTTTATTTTTATTTTTATTAGTTTTGCCATACAATGACATGATATTGCCATGGGTTTACATATGCTCCCCCTCCAGAACCCCTCTCCCTCCTCCCTCCCTCCTCCCTCCCGCTGGGAAATCTCAATGCACCAGCCCCAAGCATCAATCCTGGGCTGGCGATTGATTACACATATGATAATTAACATGTTTCAATGCCATTCTCCCATATCACCCCACCCTTTGGGCTGTCTCTTTAGATCTCACACAATTCATCTCCCCATTGTCCAACCATGTGCCCAGCCTTGGGGAGGCAGGGAGAAGGGACAGGGCATTTGAGATTGTGGAGCACAAAAACATCTGTTCCATCACATGCATTTAATTTTCACACTGATGTAAGTATCTTGTCTGTAGATCAAAACCCCTGAGGTTCCCCCACAACGTCTGTCTCTGAGGACTGCTCTAAAAGCTGAGAGCCTGGGGTGGGTATCAGATATTCCACACAGTGTGGAGCGTCCAGTACGGTATCCAGAAATCACCAAGTGCTAAATAGGAAAGTTTCTCTTTTTTTATGAATTATATGACCCAATAAAACTGTCTCACATCTTAATAATATTCAAACATTTATTTGCATTTCTTAAAAAGTGGGAGTGGCCCATGTGATAGCCTAGTGATGACATGAGATCCTAGAGAGTGAGTTTCTGCTCTGTGATGAGGGGTGTAATGTGTAGAGAAGGGCCGTGAATTAAGCGAAATACAACACATTGATACATCCCCTTTCAGGGGCTGTTGCTTTGTTTGTTGTTGTTGCTTTACTTTCCTTTTCAAGTAGAATGAAAACTGCTAGAGGTAAGATCAACTCTGGCTCTAAAACAATCTTTCTTGATAGATTGTTTTAAAATAGGTTAGGGTGTTTATTATATCGTATGTCAATGAGGAGACTCCCACTTAATGCCAAAGAGAAGTGCCTGGGAAAATCACTGACCGTGGACCATGGGGCAGGTCACTTTTCTCTCAATGGACTCTGCTTTCCACATGTGGTTTGAGAACAGGGTCTAAATTTGTCAGGAGAGGTTTTTATTTTTTTTTTAATTTTAAAAAAAGTTTTTAAATTGAAAACATTAATTTATTTTTGGCTGTACTGGGTCTTCGTTGCAGTGCAGGCTTTCTCTAGTTGCAGCGAGCAGGGGCTACTCTCTACTTGCAGTTCACAGCTTTCTCATTGTGGTGGCTTCTCTTGTTGCAGACCACGGGCTTTAGGCACGAGGGCGTCAGTAGTAGCGGCTTCTGGGTTCTAGAGTTCAGACTTGGTAGCTGTGGTGCACGGGCTTAGTTACTCCTTAGTATATGGGGTCTTCTCGGACAAGGGATCGAACCTGTGTCCTCTGCATGGACAGGTGGATTCTTACCCACTGGACTACTTGGGAAGCCTGGGATTTTATTTCTTTATAGCTGTGTTCCATTAGTAAGTCTTTGAGGGCCACTTTCTAGAAATAAGTGCAATAAAGGGTGTGACAGAGGCTCAGAAATCAATACCTGCTTTTACTGTCCACCCCAACTAACTTCGTCCCAGTTAATCTCTAGTAAAGGGCCTCACTTATATGGGGTAAGTTGCACCCCCTCAACATTCAAGTGTTGAAGTCCTAACCCCGAATGCCCCAGACTATGACTGTATTTGGAGACAGGCCTTTTAGAGAGGTGATCAGAGTCAGATGAGAGCACCAGGTTGGGCCCTAAATCAATATGGTTAGTGTCTTTATAAGGAAAGGAGATTAGGACACAGACATGCTCAGAGGGAAGGCCACGAAAGACACAGGATGAACGGAGCCAGCTACAAGCCAAGGAGAAAGGCCTCCAGGAGAAATCAGACCTGCTGACACCTTGATCTTGGACTTCCAGCCTCGAGAACTACAAGACAACTGGCTTTTAATTTCTGCTGTTTAAGCCATGCAGTCTGTGCTATTTTGTTATGGTAGCCCCAGCAAAGTAATATACCAGTTATTTTTTTAAAATACATTTTAAAAAGGAAAAAATAAGGACAGATCAAGGGATAGTTAGGGAGTTTGGAATGGACAGGTACACACTGCTCTATTTAAAATAGAACCAACTAGGACCTACTGAACAGCACAGAGTGCTCTGCTCAATGTTATGTAGCAGCCTGGAAGGGAGAAAGGTTTGTGGGAGAATGGATATGTGTATATGTATGGCTGAGTCCCTTTGCTGGACACCTAAAACTGTCACAGCATTGTTAATTGGCTATACCCCAATCTAAAATAAAAAGGTTTTAAAAAGACCCATAAAAAGAAGAAAGGAAACAATAATAACAAAAAGCATACCCATGTGTAGAATGGTTTTTAGATCTGCTTCTCTCAGGATGGGGCTTCCTGGGTAGCACTGGTGGTAAAGAACTTGCATGCCAGTGCAGGAGACGCGGGAGATGTGGGTTCGATCTCTGGGTGGGGAGATCCCCCTGAAGAAAAGAAGGACTACCCACTCTGGTATTCTTGCCTGGAGAATCCCATGGACAGAGGAGCCTCACAGACTACAGTCCATGCAGTTGCATAGTGTCAGATGTGCCTGAGTGATTGAGGACACACGCATGCACCCCATCAAAATGCTGGATTTCCTGGCTTTGCTCGTAACGGTTTCAGATACTCTGGCCTCTTGAAGTGAGGGTCCTGGGGACAGCCTCCTCAAGAAGAACCTTTTTAATCATAATTTGTCTTGGATCCCATTTCCACGGTCATCAAGACTGAATTATCAGAGACTCCGTTGGCTTGGACCACCAAAGGGAACGCTTGTGCCAGGAGCACAGAGCACCCAGCACACCTCTGGGGAAAGTAACCAACATATTGGGTGTTTCTTCCTCTGAGGTGGTGCCAGGCCATCCTAATGTGGAAGTCCACAGCTCTCCACGGGCCGGCAGTCAGCCTCCACTTCATGCATCCCCCAGTTCAGAGTTTGTGTTCCTCCATGGGCCAGAGACAGGTCTATGTATAAAGGCTGGGCATCTGGGTTGCACCGTTTCAGAGATGCAGCCTGCATCTTTCATGCCTGTTTCTTGGATCCTGCCTGAAGGACCTAGAAGTGGCCCCTGGGTTTACTTATTTAGGGAGCCCTCCAGTCCCAGAACTGACAAAGGCCGCTGCACATGGGACAGCACACCCATGTGGGTAAAGCATGTGGCCCTGGGAGCCACGGGGTGATGAGTCTTCAGGTGAACAGAGCATCAGAATGCTCAGGCTGCCTGGGCAAAGACGAGCTCCTGCTGCTTTCCTTCTCAGAGGGCCTCCTGCTGCTCTGAGCCTTGGCTGCAGGCTCCCGGCTGTCTTCTGTGTGAGTGCAGGGGATGGTGGGCTGCAGACAAAGAAGCCAGTTTCCAGTCTGTAGATGCTAATCCAGGACATCCTGCTGAGTGAGCTCAGAAGGGCAAGGGCACATGATATTGGGTAGGCCAGAAAGTTTTTCAGGTTTTTCCAAAACAGCTTATTTAAAAATCTGAATTGAATTTTCGGCCAATCCAGTACTTAGAAAAAAAAAAAAAGTGAATAAGCTCACCCCAAATTTACCAGCGTGGCTCAGATGGTAAAGAATCTGCCTGCAATGCAGAAGACTTAGGTTCGATACTTGGGTCGGGAAGGTCCCCTGGAGAAGGGGCTTCCAGGCTACCCAGTCCCATATTCTTGCCTGGAGAATCCCATGCACAGAGGAGCCTGGCGGGCTGCAGTCCTTGGCATCACAGAGTCAGACATGACTGAGTGACCAACACTAACTCTTTCAGATTTACCAACCTACTGCTTTCCTCTTTGGGTCCTTATGCATGTCCTCTAATACCTCACCTCCCGCATCTGCTTCATTTCCCCTGCCTCTGCCCTTCATTTACAAGACACACATTCAAAAATAAAATTATCCAAAATTTCCAGAGAGCGAGAGCAGGGCAGTAAGCCCCAAGCATGGGGCCCTTTTGGATGTGGGGCCTTGTCACACACCACGAGACCGGCCCTGGTTTCCTCCTACCTCTTGGAAACTGGGGAGCCCTAGTGAAAATGTGCATCATGATAAGAGCTAAAGACCTTCCGATAACCTCTCTATTGTACGAAATTTGGAATGAGCATTATGGTCCACTTTTAAATGACATTTCTATTAAAGTCGCATGTATCCAGATCTCAGGAAATCCAGCCCAGTGTTGCAGACCCCCTGAAAGAAGGCCCCCTTTCTTGTCTCTTTCTTGGTGCTTAAACTGAGGTGCCTGACTTGCAGTTTGATTTCAGCCCCATCCTTTCCCAACTCTGCCCTCAATGTGTCTGCATGCGTGCTCAGTCGTGTCGGACTTGCGACCCCAGGGACTGTAGCCCACCAGGCTCCTCTGTTCTTGGGATTCTCCAGGCAAGAATACTGGAGTGGGGTGCCCTTTCCTTCTCCGGGGGATTTTCCTGACCCAGGGATCGAACCCTCATCTCCTTCATCTCCTGTATTGGCAGGCAGATTCTTTTACCACTGAGACACATGGGGCTCCCCTTAATGTGACGCTCTGAATTCTGATACCCACCTTTCTCCCATCAGCATCATGAGCCTAAATGAGGACAAGGCAGGATGACTGCATGGGACAGTGAAACAGCCAGGCAGGTCCACCTCCTACTCACAGATGGTCTTGAGTTACTCACTTCGTCGCTTCAGTTTCGATTTTTCATCTCTGAAATGATGATACCATCTGTCTGTAGGCTTGGGAGGACCACACAGTTATACGGTCCCTGACAGCATTGTAGAATCTGCTCGCCTCCTCCAGCGGCCTTCTCCATCAGACTAGGATGCCAGTTCTCCATGCCCCCCCACCTCCCGCCACCCAAACCACTAACAGGTCCCTCTCATTTTTAAGGCTGATGCAGGACTTCTGCTCAGGTGGCCTGGGAAAAAGGGGGAGAGATACCTTCTGCTATTTGTTTTGGGTAAGGGTGGGGCCAGCAGGGCCTTCATAAACCAAGCATCTTGAGGTTCCTTTCCGTCTTTCCTACCTTCTCAAGCTCCTTCGTCTGAACACGGGCAGAATTCCTACTTCACAAGTGTGCTGGGAAGATGAAACGAAGTCACTCCTAACAAGAGACTAAAACTGAGTTTGGCATAGTTTTGTTCGATCGCTAAGTCATATCTGACTCTGACAATCTACGGCACTGTCCTTCACTATCTCCCGGAGTTTGCTCAAACTCATGTCCATTGAGTTGGTGATGCCATCCAATCATCTCTTCCTCTGTTGCCCCCTTCTCCTCTTGCCCTCAGTCTTTCCCAGCATCAGGGTCTTTTCCAAGGAGTCGGCTCTTTGCATCAGGTGGCCAAAGGATTGGAGCTTCAGCTTCAGCATGTGGCAGGTGCTTAATAAATGTCATCTCCTACCCTGCTCCCCCAAGTAGACTTTGGAGTTCAGTATGGGGCTGACCACCCCTGCAGCAGGTATGGAGGACAGAAGGGTGGATAATGGGACAGATGACTCCAGTCCATCCTTATTTACGCTTCTGGCATCTCTTGCCTTCTCTGAGCCTCTTTTTTTTTTTTAACCCTTTGAGGATATTAGGAATATTTGCAGCACTGCCTACCTCCCAAGATGAATTATATTTAAAATTAAGGGAGGTAATGAGTGTGAAACTTATACAAAGAAAAAGAATTATTAACACAAGTGCTCAAGGCTTCAGTCACCAAACCTCAAACAGAACACTTGGCTTTTCTTCCTCCAGCTCACAGGTACCTCCCCTGCTCTGCTGGTCTGATGTGTTTGGGGAACGCAGCCTCTCGGGTCAGTCTGGAGCACTTGGACTTCACCAGCGTATGATCACTTGTTAATGAGCATAAAAGATGATTATGAAACAGGGAGCCAGTTCAGGGCTGGGGTCTGGGTGGGAAGGCTGCAGGAGCTGTGTTGGTGTGACTCACCTAGCCCAGGGTGGGGCCTGAGACAGGTATGCATCCATCAGTCAAACATTATTACAAAGTGTGCATGAGCACATTCATTAGGATTCAGCAGTTGATACTGAATCGGATGCTTGACACAGGGTGCCCAGGGCTGATGCACCGGGATGACCCAGAGAGATGGAATCGGGAGGGAGGTGGGAGGGGGGTTCTGGAAGGGGAACACGTGTATACCCATGGTGGATTCATGTCAATGTATGACAAAACCAACACGATAATGTAAAGAAAATAAATAGATAAATAAAATTTTAAAAAAATACTGAATCAGAATCTGAATTAGAATCCATGATTCCTGCCAAGCAGCCTGACTCCCGCCTGAGTTTATGATGGGGAACTCACTACCTTCAAAGCTTATTCCCTATTTGTATGTCTCTGTTAAAAAGTGTATTCTAGGGACTTCCCCGGTGGTGAATACTCCATGTTTGTACTGCATGGGGTGCAGGTTAGATCCGTAGCTGGGAAAAAATAAGATCCTACATGCCACATAATGTGGCCAAAAATAAATAAATAAATAAATAATAAAATAAATAGAAAGTTTATTCTGTGCCTTCCACCCTTTCAGTTCAGTTCAGTTGCTCAGCCGTGTCTGACTCTTTGCGACCTTATGGACTTCAGCACGCCAGGCCTCCTTGTCCATCACCAACTCCCGGGGTTTACCCAAATTCACATCCATTGAGTCAGTGATGCCATCCAACCTTATCCTCTATCGTCCCCTTATCCTTCCGCCTTCAATCTTTCCCAGCATCAGGGTCTTTCCAAATGAATCAGCTCTTCGAATCAGGTGGCCAAAGTATTGGAGTTTCAGTTTCAGAATCAGTCCTTCCACTGAATATTCAGGACTGATGGTATCACAAAGGGAGCTCTGGACCCAAATGACCTGAATCTAAAGTCAGTCTCCTCTGTTTACCAACTATGTGACCTTGTGAGTTACTCGACCTCTGTGTGCCTCAGTTTCCTTGTTTGGAATATGAAGATCATAACAACACTTACAGGCTTATTATGGAATTAAATGCATTAATATGGGAAGTACTTAGAACATGTCTGGCACAGAGTAAGGACTCAGGAGATGCCAGTAATTATTGTTACTCTATAATTTATCTTCCCATTTGTGAAAGTATGAAAGCTAAAGAATAGTTAGAGCAATTAAAAGTAAATACAGCAGGCAGAGAGATAAATGAACTGTTTGCATAAACATGAATTAAGAGAGTCACACTCAAGGAAGAATTGTTCCCTGTTGAGGACAGCAAACATCTGGAAGGGATTAAACGGGGGTAAAAGGGGGTGGGGTAGTGTGAGCTGAGAACACACTGTGACTGTTGGAAGGAGATAATTCATTTCTGGGGTGGGTAAGTGATCCCAAAAGAGAGAGGCTGCTCTGGGTTTCTACAGCATGACTGGATACCCAAAGAGTATTTCCTCCTTCAAATAATTTTGTTCTAATTAGACTGAGTACCTAAAATACCCATATCATTCCTTTAAGCTGATTCATGAAATTAAAAAAACCTAGAAATCAAATTGTAAAGATAGGTAATGCATTGCCTTGAGAAAGTGACTTCTAAAATGCAAATATACTAACATAAAATAACAAGCTACTATTTTGTATCTGTGACATTAACCATATGAAAATTGTAATACTCAGTGCATTGAGGTTTTATTGAAACTGGCACATTTAAAAATCTATAATGTACATGTATGCATGTGTGCTAAGTTGCTCCAGTCAAGTCCGACTCTTTGTGACCCCATGGACTGTAGCCTGCCAGGCTCCTCTGTCCATAGGATTTTCCAGACAAGAATACTGGAGTGGGTTGCTATTTCCTCCTCCAGTCGATCTTCCCAACCCAGGGATTGAACCTGAGTCTCTTATGTCTCCTGTCTTGGCAGCTGGGTTCTTTACCACTAGCACCACCTGGAAAGCCTATAATGTAATTAAAAATAGGTATAACTTCTGGGAAGTGATTTGGCTAGAATTTTTTTTTTTCTTTTTGTGATTTGGTTGGAATTTTTAAGAGTCATAAAAATGTCTATAACTTTGGCTCTACTAATCCAGCTTCTAGGAATTTATTGGTAGGAAAAAATTCAGAAGGAAGGACCTTTTTGCATTTATTTTCCATAATTGAGAATGGATAAATTACCAGGCATCTCCCTGATGGGCTCTTAGGCAGCCATCAGAAGGGTAATTATAAAGGACAGATGGGGAAAGTGTGAAATAATCATTCACAAATTTAAAAGCACAAAAATTGAATTGTAAAAACTGGGTATGCATTTGGATGGAACTAGAAGAAAATGGAAAGGAAACCAGTGTTCTTTGTTGGAGGTTGTGAGAGGGTGGAAGAATTTTTTTCTTTCTTTTATTTCAATTTATGTTAAAATTGGCTGTGCAATGAAAAATCATCAAAGACTCAGATGAACTCTCTGGGCAGGGGTAGCTGATTGTCAGTCATCACCATGTGGACAAGTTTAGTCCAGTTTTCTGAGAGAGAAGGGGTCTTGGGTCTGAAAGCTGGGGGCTGATGGACGAGGTCGGGGGCCTCCCAGGGCACAGGGACCACCTGCAGAGTGTGTGGGGGCTGCTGGTAGGAGCTGGCAGAGAGTGGCTTTAAGGGAAACTGCCTCCTTCATGGTGTTGCCTCAGACAGGCCTGATTTAATGAGCATTAAAATCAAGTAGTTGCACTATTCCTTTTAGTCACTCGAAATCCCAATGTTAAACCCAGAATTAACAAAACTAATGTTTTACTACTTCTGATGGGCTGCGATGTTTCTTTGAATCTCAGAGCATCAAGAGCACAGACTGACACTAAAATATCAGGCTTACTGGGTTCCAACTGCCCTATCTGAAATACTTGTCAACCAATCTGGTTGAATATTGGACAAACACAATCAGGTCCTGGTCTGCAATGACTTCTTAGGCAGACAATTCCTCTGGTTACTTGGGTTGTGATTGCATCACAGATTCATTTCCCCAGAACCTTTACTTCTACTGACAACTCTTTTTTAAAAATATTTGGTGGCGTAAGGTGTTATTTGCAGCGGGTGGAGTCTTCCGTTGTGGCGCATGGGCTTTCTAGTTGTGGCTTGGGCTTAGTCGCTCTCTGGCATGTGGGATCTTAGTTCCTTGACCAAGGGTCGAACTCATGTCCCCTGAATTGCAAGGTGGATTGTTAACCACTGGACCTTTCCAGGGAAATCCCGTGACGACTCTTTGACTAATTTTCCAGAGTAGTGGGGCAGTAAAGGGAAACACTGGACCAGGAGTCAGGAAGCATGCCTTTAGGCAGATCATGAATATGCTCATGGCTTCAGTCTCTATCTGTAAAATGGGGAAACTTTTTACCAAAGACTGCCTAGACTCAGTCAATGATGCAAGTCTGAAAAACTCAGTTTGGGCCATAGCAGAGAGCCCAGAATGAAGCTGAAGATTCTTCTTCCATACTTTGTCCAGTCTTTATACACCATGGAAAAAACAAATTTAGATCAAGCCCTACCCACCCTGTAAGAGGATGTTGACACCCTGTTATGTGCAGAAGAGGTTAGCCAGGAGGTATGGAGGCTCAGAAGCTAGTCAAGGGACAGCAGATGAAGGAACTGCTGACTTTAACCAGAAACAGTGTTACATAGCCAGGATGTAATCACTGTCTTTGAGATTCTGAAGAGCTGTCTTGTGGGAAAAGTAAAATTCACTAGCTTTCTGTAACCTCAGAGGGCAGAATCAGTAGTTAAAGACTACAGGGAGACAAATTTCAAGTCTGAACAGAATACAGAACATTCCAACACTTAGAACTAACTGAAAGTGGAGAGAATGGGTATGAGCAGAGGTTGGGCACATGATTTTCTTGGAGGTTAAAGTGCTGAGTGAACACTTTAATTTTGTTGAGTATTTTCATTTTTTTGTTTCTGGGTGTGCCATGTGGTATGCAGGATCTTAGTTCCCCGACCAGGTTGAACCCTGACCCCTGCAGTGGTGGCACTGGACTGCCAGGGAAGTCTCAAGGGAGAATTTTAAGTGGGGCTCAAATGCCCCTCTAATGCTGTGAGCCTCTGAATGTAGTCTGAGATGACTTACATCCTCCAGGGGGGCCACCATGAATGCTGTGCACTGGCAGAAGCATCAGCTCCAGCACCCACAAAACCACCTTCCTCCATTCCAGCTTGAGGTTCAGGAAAGAGCTAGTGTATATGGATCGTCTCATCACTTGAACAAGCTGTGTACCAGATTCCCCGGCTCTCCCGATCCCAAGATTTCCAAGGCAGAATTCCCTCTGTGCCTCCTTCGCCGTCACCTCCTACTCTTCCCCACTCCCACTACTAGTTTCCACTTTTCTGTTGTGTAAATCAGAGAGGGAGATGAAGCATAGTGCACAGCAAACAGACCAGCATTCCTAGATATCCCAGGATGTACTAGGGTTTGCTGTGTCCCTAAGTGCTCCCTGAACATGCAGGAAACATCAGATGCTAGATGATAATGACTCAGAGGCATGCCCCTCCCCATCACATTGTGAACTGCTGCTTATAATCAAGAAAAGGGTGGGAGACCATTGAGGTGGTTGTTTGCCTGAGGAGGGAAATGCACACGTGCTAATTCACTCAGTTGTGTCTGACTCTTTGTGACCCCATCTGTCCATGGGATTCTCCAGGCAAGAATACTGAGTGGGTTGCCATGCCCTGCTGCAGGGGATCTTCTCCACCCAGGGATCAAACCTGAGTCTCTTATGTCTCCTGCATTGGCAGATGGATTCTTTACCACTAGCATCATCTGGGAAGCCCCAGAGAAGGGAGGGTATGGATGTAAAAAGCATCTCCCCCAGCCTAGAGGGAATGGGACCCCAAATTGAGGAGTGGGAATTACCAGTGCTGCCCTGCACCTGCCCATGAGTCTGCTGCTGGCATGGTCCCTTCACGCAGTTCCAGAGCAGACTTGGAGGGCAGCATCTGGGTTCCAGAGCAAGCAAGCCCTCTGGGTTGAAGTCCTGTCTCCAAGTCTTACTTGCTGTACTGCCTGGGGCAACAGTAACAGCTTTAGCCCTAAAGAGGGGTTAATAAGGATCCTTTGAGGCTGTTTAGTTGCTCATTCCTGTTGGATTCTTTGCACCCCATGGACTGTATAGCGTGCCAGGCTCCTCTGTCCATGGGATTTCCCAGGCAAGAATACTGGAACGAATTGCCATTTCCTTCGCCAGGGGATAAGGGTACCTCCCTTCTAAAGTGGTGAGGATGACATGCAATATTGGAGGGTAAGCCTCCTGGAACTGCTGATGTCAGATCCTTTCCAAAAATGCAAAAAAAATAAAAAGAGAGAGAGAGACCGGTTCCTACCGATCAACCTCATCCACAGATTAAGTCTGTGTGTGCACGTGTGCATGCTAAGTCGGTTCAGTCCTGTCGGACTCTTTGTGATCCCATGGATTGTAGCCTGCCAGGCTCCTCTGTTCATGGAATTTTCCAGTCTAGAATATTGGAGTGGGTTACCAGGCCCTTCTCCAGGGGATCTTCCCAACTCAGGGATGGAACCTGCATCTCTTATGTCTCTTGCACTGGCAGGCGGGTTCTTTGCCACTAGCGCCACCTGGGAAGCCCATAGATGAGTCCATGGGGTTCCCAAACTCAACCGCATCTTAGAATTACCCTGGACTCTTTCAAATTCCAAAGTCCGGATCACCTCCCAGACTCATCCAATCACAATTTCTACAGGTGGGATCCCTGGCCAGGTGATTCTCACGGGCAGACATGTTTGGGGACCACTGTCTGAACGCTCAGCCTTGGCCACTTCTGCTTTCCCTTCCTCTCATTGAGGGTCTCCTGCCTTCCAAGCCTGGGGCGGAGGTCGGGGGAGGATCTCCGCAGCCGTCTCATTTCTCCCGCTCTTCCTTCTCCTCCATCTCCACAGTGTCCAGGCCCCGGAGTTCCCCGGACGACCTGAAGGCGCTGACTCGGAACGTGAACCGGCTGAACGAGAGCTTCCGGGACTTGCAGCTGCGGCTGCTGCAGGCCCCGCTGCAGGGGGAGCTGAGCGAGCAGGTGTGGAAGGCGCACGACGCGCTGCAGAACCAGTCGGACTCGCTGCTGGCGCTGGCGGGCGCGGTGCAGCGCCTGGAGGGGGCGCTGTGGGGGCTGCAGGCCCAGGCGGCGCAGAGCGAGCAGGCGGTGGTCCTGCTGCGGGAGCGCGGGGCCCAGCAGAGCGACGCGGCGCAGCTGGAGCTCTACCAGCTGCAGGTGGACAGCAACCGCAGCCAGCTGCTGCTGCGGCGCCACGCCGGCCTGCTGGACGGGCTGGCGCGCCGGGTGGGCGCCCTGAGCGACGAGCTGGCGGACGTGGGCGGCGCGCTGCGCGGCCTCAACCTCAGCCTGTCCTACGACGTGGCCCTGCAGGGCACGCGGCTGCGGGACCTGCGCGTGCTGGTGAGCAACGCCAGCGAGGACGCGCGCCGCCTGCGCCTGGCGCACCGGGGCTTGGAGCTGCAGCTCAAGCAGGAGCTGGCCGTGCTCAACGGTGTCACCGAGGACCTACGCCTCAAGGACTGGGAGCACTCCATCGCGCTGCGCAACATCTCCCTGGCCAAAGGTACTCCCCTTTCCCCCACCCACCGGGCCCTCGGGGACTGCGAGGGGCCCTCCCGCTCAGCGCCTCGCACGATGTACGTGCCTCCCCCCAGGCCTGGGAGTTCCGCTCCCTCCCCAAGCCCACACCTCCTTTATTAAGTCTCGCCCTCAAAGACCCTGGAGTGTTCCATCCAAACGGATTATACGCCTTTTCAGGCCTGCACGGGATAGAGGTCCTCCTTGCCACCCACTCCTCCCCCAAGACAGCACACACTCAGTGTTCACACCCCGAGCCATGAGAATGGCCAAGGGTGGCTCCCGCTTCCCTGGGTGGTCAGAGCCTTGGATGTGCCAGCCGGAGCCTCCAAGAGTTTTGGGTTAGGGTGGAAAGCAGGGATCAAACTGGGCGTAGGGAGGTGCTCCCCCAGTGTCCTGGTGCTTCCATTGTGTTGGATTGCATCCCAGACATCTACAAGGCCTGCATTTACCCAGCTTTAAGACCAAAGAAAGAGCCTGGAGTCAGCAACAGGAACATGAATGGTTTAATGGAAAGGGGAGCTGACAAGTCTGAAGCAAGGTTCTGGAGCGACTCCCCACTGTGTGTGGCAGACAGCTGGCAGGTCCTGGCTATGGTCTTTGCTCCTGGGGGAAGGGGAGATTGCCAGTCATAGGGGGATTTGATGTGGGGTGGGCTCATTGGTTACCAGGGAAACCAGCATAGGAGCCCCTTACCTCCCCTTTGATAAGCTGTCACTAGCTAGGGCCCAAGGGGAGTATGTAGGAACATCAATGATGTCAGTAGGTGTGGGTGAAGCAGGCACTATTCAGGAGGGATGGACAGAGAGCAAGAGAACAGCCATCTTGGGTGGCCTGACCATGCACAGGTGGAGCTACAAAAAGTGGGAGAATTCCAAATTTGAATCTGCCCTTCCAGGCTGTTGTAAAGCCATAGTTCATCCAGGTAGGAGAATATATTTTATTTTAACAGTGTGTTAGCTTCATTTTTCACTCTTAAATATAATGGCAAAAATGTGCAGGCTTCCATTTGGCCTCTTGCTCCAGATCCACAAACATCAGTATCTTTACAGCCAACCTCCCTCTCTTGGAAACCTGACTGACTGCACCCTCACTCCCCTCTCCTCCATTCCTTCCCACTGCTGTCCACTCTGCACATTGTTGTTAGAGGCAGTTTTTGAAATGTACTTTTCCTGCACAGAACCCGCCATGACTGCCTCGGAGTCTGCCAGGTTCACCAAAAGTCCTTAGGCTGACAGTGGACAGTGATATTTCCACTTTGAACACCAGCTCTGTTGGGTACTGGGCCAAGTGTAACTCATAGAATGTCTTTTAAAAACAATCATGAGATTCAGGAAGCTGCTCACAGTGGCAGTCTTGGAGGTGATGGGCCAGGATTTGAGCCCCAGCTTTTCTGATTGCAGAGATGATGTGCTTTCTGCTGCATCCCTGTCCCCAGCCTGTCCTTCCTGCCTTCTCCACCTGGTCCCCTGTACCAGGGTTCAGTCTGCAGGGGCCAGTCGAGCAATGTCAATGCGTAAAGTGACTTCAGTGTCAGGGGAATAGTAAGAGCTGTGACAGGTCTGGCCCATTTTGGCCTCTGAATAGACAGTCTTCCCATTTTCTCCAGAGAAACCAGAAACGTGGAGTATTCTAGAAATTTTTAATTGTTTAACTCTGTGGGCGAAATACAACATAGCTGTGGTTCCTACATGGTCCACAGACAGCCAGCTTGCACCGTCTGCCCTGTGTGAAGCATCCAATCCAGTGGGACGTGTCTTGTCCCTGCCCTGGAGACATACCCCTCGTTGCCCACTCCCCTGGCTTTCCTCCAGCCATTCCTCCCACTGCAAAGCCCCTTTTTTCCTCTTCCTCATCCAGGCCCCACTGCTCCTTCCCGTCTCACTCAGACCCACCTACTCCAGGAGCCCCCTGGCCTCTCTAGTTCACTGAAGTCTCCCTCCTCTGAGATTCTGTATTTATCAGAGCAGAAAGTAGTCATGATGGACATTTCTACTTGCATAATATATTCCAAGTCCGGTTTATAATAATAAAACATCATTTGGTTTTAAAGTGGGTCCCCATCACCAGCTGTAAGCTTGGTTGAGGTTTCACTGGAGAGCCGATAGGATTTCTGCAGAGAAGCAGCTGAGGCTCCAGGAGGAAATACCTGGCTTACTCCAGGCCACACAATTAGAAGTGATCCAACCCAGGGCTTTTGTTTTCAACAGCTCTAGTAAGGTATAATTTACACGGTAGTGGCTCACTCAGACGGTAGAGAATCTGCCTGCAATGCAGGAGACCTGGGTTTGGTCCCTAGGTTGGGAAGATCCCCTGTAGAAGGAAATGGCAACCCACTTCAGTATTCTTGCCTGGAGAATCCCATGGACAAAGGACCCTGGCGGGTTGTAGTCTGTGGGGTCACAAGGAGTCAGACACAACTGAGTGACTAACACACACAAGTTACACGTCCTCAGATTCACCCACTTAAGTGTGCAATTCCATGGCCAGCCCAGGGTTTTCAACCCAACGCCAGTGCTCCATCTGTTACATCCAGTCCACCCGTATCTGTCCACCCTGGTGTCCCCCAGCATGTAACTGTGTGACCCATGTGACTGGAACTTGAGGAATGTTTGTGGAACAGCTGTTCCATCTTGAGCCCATGCTGTCAGAGGACTGGTTTTCTTTTCTTGGGTGACTTTGGGTTTCACGTTTCAGAAATCATCGGAGAACGAGAGGCAGCGTGTCTTCTTCCAAATCCACACACCTGGGGTCTCAGCTTTTTGTTTCCTTGACCTCCCCAGTCTGCATGCCAAGTTGTTTCAGTTGTGCCCAACTCTTTGTGACCCCCTGGACTGTAGCCCTCCAGGCTCCTCTGTCCATGGGATTCTCTGGGCAAGAATACTGGAGTGGGTTGCCATGCCCTCCTCCAGGGATTTTCCCAACCCAGGGATTGAACCTGCATCAGGTTATGCCTTCTGCATTGGCAGGCAGGTTTTTTACCACTAGTTCTACCTGGGAAGCAGCACCCCAATCTGGTCAGTACTGAGTAACAGCAGTGACACTGAGTCATAACCTACAGTGAACCTACAGTTGAACAGACGTTTTGTCAGCATTAATTCTCTAAATGGACATTAATGACTGCTAATCCTCACATCCTGCAAAAAAAAAGGTGTTATTGAACCCATTTTATCTTTTTTTTTTTTTTTTTTTTTGCCATTCCACCTGGCATGTGAGATCTTAGTTCCCCAAACAGGGACTGAGCCTGAGCCCCCTGCAGTGGAAGCACAGAGTCCTAACCACGAGACTGCCAGGGAAGTCCCTGAACCCATTTTATAGTTGAGAAACTAATGAATTTCCCAGTGTTTATTACAATTGGCAAATGACAAAGTGACAAAGCCAAGATTCAAAGTGGGTCTTCCTGGCTCAAAAAGCATGTTTTTGTCACTAACTGTGGTACTTTCCAGGGTGGAGAGAGACTGGCTAGGAGCCATGAAGACAGCAGAGAGAGTATTCCCTCAGGTCTGTCCCTGTATTTGGGAGGTAGTCACTCCTGCTTGGGCTTCCCTGTGGCTCAGATGGTAAAAATTCTGCCTCCAATGCAGGAGACCCAGGTTCTATCCCTGGGTTGGGAAGATCCCCTGAAGAAGGGAATGGCAATCCACTCCAGTATTCTTGCCTAGAGAATCCCAAGGACAGAGGAGCCTGGCAGGCTACAGTCCATGGGGTCCCAAAGAGTCAGACACGACTGAAGCAGCTCACTTTCAGGGGAGCACTTTCCCACCAGGCACTCCCCCTTCCTTCCTCTTCCGGTCCACAGGTGATGTCCCCATGCTTCTTGCTGGTGTAGCCTCCTTGGCCTTACTGAGCGTTTCACGTGCTTCGTTTCTGAGTCCACTCTCCTTTTGGCTCAAGCTAAAATGGCTCCAGATCACCCATTTGACATGGTTCTTTGGTGGAATCCTCCAAACCGTCTTTCTTTGGTCCTGAAACAAAATTCCACACTTGCTTCCCTTGTACAAAAGTTTCATCTCAGTTCTGCCCAGGACTGCCTTCCAGTCTTCAAGCTTTGAGTCTTGCTTTTTTTTTTTCAATTAGTGTTTATTTGTTTACTGTTGGCTGTGCTGGGTCTTCGTTGCTGCACCCGGGCTTTGTCTAGCTGCGGTGCACGGACTTCTCACTGTGGTGACTCCTCTTGTCGCAGAGCATGGCCCTAGAGCACAGGCTTGGTAGTCGCGGCATGAGAGCTTAGGTGCCCCGTGGCATGATTCCTGGACAAGGGATCAAACCCCCTGGATTGGTAGGAGGATTCTTTGCCACTGAGCCACTGGGGCCCCTCCCAGGCCCACCATTGTGCTGTGTCTCCCTGTCCCTCCTCCCTCTCTCATGGATACTGGGGACCCAAATGGTGTGATTCAAGAGAGTTCTCTTTGGCATAGTGGAATGTAATTACCATATAACTTCAACAACACAAAACTCTATCCTGGCTTTTGGATAAGGGATTTTTAGCAGAGAAGCTTTGCTGAATTTGTATATTGTGATCTGAGTGGCTTTTCTTTACTAGTTTTGTTCATTTCCATTCAGTCTTTGAACACACACACACCGCACACCCTCCCATTCTGCCTTTTCCTGGCTCAGAATCCACATATGCTCCGCTGTGTGTATTTATATATATATGGACTTGTTTATGTTATTCTTGAGCGCGACCCCAAACGGTTGCATTCTCCCACTTTGTTGTACAGTTTTCTATGGGTTTTGCCTCTGGCTTGTCTTTTGTGCACATTCACAGTGGTGCTTTCTGTTTCCTGCTTTGCGTTCTCAGCACTGATCAGGTCTGTTGGAATCTCTCTGCAGTGCTGAAAGAAGCAGAGAACCTAGATGATCAGGCAGGCGAGGCGTTCCAGGAGGAGAAAGTTAACCAGAGAGGGGAGGCTCCCCAGGAGGGGTAGTGTGTAAGCAGAGGCCTGATGGCAAGATTCTGCAGCCGTGTGTTCCAGCCACAGCAGGCTCTGTTCTCTACGTGGATGTTCATAGACTCCCAGACGGTTAGAGTGACTAATGGGCTCTGAAATCAACTAGCCCATCCCTCGTTCTCGTTTAGTAGTTAAGGCCCTGGAAGCTCAGAGCAGAGAAATGAACTGCGGACATCAAATCCCCAGCCAGTGGCCCTGCTGGGCTAGAAGATTCATCTCGCAATTCATGAAAGCAAGTTGGCAAAGCATACTTATCTGTAGGCTGCTTTTTCGAGGAAAAAGATACACCATCTAGTAGAGAGTCCCATTCAACAAATGTTCATATGTGGGGACTGTGTCTCCACCTCCCCCAAGAGCAGGTGGCAGGGGGTTCTGTTGTTTCACCTTCCCCATCCAACTCTGCTGGGAGGGGAATGGAGCAGATAATATTTGAATGAGCTTTCTTTTTTTTAAGTATTTATTTATTTTTGGCTACCCTGGGTCTCCTGCAGGCTCTTCATTGCTATGTGCAGTCTTTCTCTAGTCGCAGTGGGTGGGTTTCTCATGTGGCTTCTCTTGTTTGGAGCACAGGTTCTAGGGTGCAGGGACTTCAGTAGTTGTAACATATGGGCTTAGTTGCCCATGTGGGATCTTTATTCCCAGGCCAGGGATTGAATCCATGTCCCCTGTGTTGGCAGGCGGATTCTTAACCACTGGACCACCAGGGAAGTCCCTTGAATGAGCTTTAAGCTTCTCTGCTTTTGCATTGTCACTATCTCATCTTCTCTGTTTCATTGGAACAGGTCAGAGCAGAGGTGAGGTGAGGCTCTGCTGCGACAGGAGGGGAGTGCATGCTGTGGAAGTCAGTAGTTGCACCCAGCCTTGCCCACTGACCCTTTGCCTGAGGCTCTGGGGGAGGCTGGCTTTGCAGGCTGGCCACAGCCTGGTGCATATACTCGGGGCCCCTGAGAAGACACGGGAAATGAGGCTCGAGAGCTCACGACAGTGTAAATGTCAGTGTAAACGTCAGCAATGAGAATCCGGAGCCCCAGTGACATCAGGGAAGTGGAACCAGAGCCAGTAGTTGCGGGACCCCACCTCCAGCAGCCGGCCTGGGATTAGCATAGTTCTGCCGTAGTGTTTACATTACAGCCTCCGGTCCCTGTTTCACTGGCTTCGGGCCTGCCGCATCAACTATCAATGCACATTTGTTCTTGGCAGGTCGTTGTCTAGATTCCAGCACCCATGGGTCCCCCACCCCATCTCTCATTCCAGGATCCGGGAAGGGAGAAGGAATTGCCTTTCCCTTCCTGTTGGCTGATCCCCAGAAGAATCCTGGTGTTTCTGCCCAAGGTGTCTGCATGCTCAGTCGCTCAGTTGTGTCCAACTCTTCGTGACCCCATGGACTGTAGCCTGCCAGTCTTCTTTGTGCATGGGGATTCTCCAGGCAACAATACTGGAGTGGGTAGCCATGCCCTCCTCCAAGGGATCTTCCCCCACCCAGGGATTGAACCCAGGTCTCCCACACTGCAGGCAGATTCTTTATCATCTGTGCCACCAGGGAAGGCCTTCTCCCCAGCCCCCAAATCCTTTGTTCTGAGCTGGAGATGCTTCCAGCCAGAGCTGCTCAGGGCAGTCCGGTGAGTGCAGAACTGCACTGGGGGGTGGGCTAGACTGGTAGACAGGCAGGGACCTAGGCATGGGACTGCTCTGCTCCTACTTCCTCTGCTCTCTATGGCAGGAGTGGGGAGAAGAATGTTGACACCAGGCCAGAAGCACAGTGAGGGGCTCTGGTCTGTTCCTATGATTGAGGAGAAGTGGACTCTGCTCCTCTTATCCCAGCTTACCTCTGTTCTGACCTGCTCCAGTGATAGAAAAGATGAGACAGTGATGGTGTAGATGGTGAGAATCTTAAAACTCAACCCAATATTACTCAAAAAGAATGAAATAATGCATTTGCAGGAACATGAATGGGTCTAGAGATGATCATACTAAGTGAAGTAAATCAGAGAAAGACAAATATCATATGATGTCACTTACATGTGGAATCTGAAGTATGATGCAGATCAACATGTCTATGAAACAGAAGCAGACTCAGAAATACAGAGGACAGACTTGTGGTTGCCTTAGGGGAGGGGGAGGCAGGGAGGGATGGATTGGGAGTTTGGGATTAGCAGATGCAAAGTATTAGATACAGAATGGATAAACAACGTGGTCCTACTATACAGCACAGGAACTATGTTCAGTATCCTGTGGTAAACCGTAATGGAAAATATGAAATACATCAGTTCAGTTCAGTCACTAAGTTGTGTCTGACTGTTTGTGACCCCATGAACTGCAGCACGTCAGGCTTCCCCGTCCTTCACTGTCTTCCAGAGTTTGCTTAAACTCATGTCCATTGAGTCTGTGATGCCATCCAATCATCTCATCCTCTGTCATCCCCTTCTCCTCCTGCCTTCAGTCTTTCCCAGCGTCTGGCTCTTTTCCAATCAGTCAGTTCTTAGCATTGGGTGGCCAAAGTATTGGAGTTTCAACTTCAACATCCGTCCTTCCAGTGAATATTCAGGACTGATCTCCTTTAGGAAGGACTGGTTGGATCTCCTTGCAGTCCAAGGGACTCTCAGGAGTCTTCTCCAACACCACAGATCAAAAGCATCAATTCTTTGATGCTCAGCCTTCTATACAGTCCAAGTCTCACACCCATACATGACTATTGAAAACCTAACTCAGGATCTGACTACTCGGGATCTGACTACATGTCATTTTCTCAGGAAGCAGACTGACAATCAGGAGCTTGCTTGGACTCCTCCCTTTGCTCCGCCCCCTTCGCGGCTCTCACCCAGGTGATTCCCAAGGCACATCTCTTCCTCCTTCCTCACTGCCTTCCTCATCGGGGGCCCTACCAGCCTCCCTTCTTGGCTCCAGCTTCTCTCTCTGAACCACTGTTGCTGTCTGACTGATCCCATCAACACTCAGCCTTCTTTACAGTCCAACTCTCACCTCCATACATGACTACTGAAAAACCATAGCTTTGACTAGACAGACTTTGTCGGCATATTGTAAATAGAAAAGTATTTTATATATATGTATATATGTAGCTGAATCACTTTGCTATATAGAAGAAACTAGCACAGCATTGTAAATCAACTATACTACAATAAAATTCAAAACAATGCTCATGGAGGGACCACTGGGATTGCTGTGGTTCATATAACAGCTTCCAGGACTCCCCAGAAGTCATTCCTTGAATCTCATCCATGTGCTGGATGCTGTTTGAGGCCCAGGGCCATGGAGAGCAGGGCTCTAGCCCCGCAGGTAGGCCTCTCCTCCTTGGGGACCACAGTCTGAGAGGAGTGACAATGACAGGCACATGGGTATCGAGTGGCCTGTCCAGACTTGGATGCTTCCCTGGGGAATCTGTGCACAGTGATGCTCGAGGTTCCTCCCAGCTCTGAGGTGTGGGGGTTCTGCCCTGGTGCCCTCTGAGATCAGAGGGATGAGTGTGAAGGTGAGATTCACAGCTGAGAGCGACGGGCCTCTTAGAAGGGAAAAGGAGTTGGCTAGTATTTGGGGACACCATGAAGGGAAAGCGTTGGCTGAGGTGGAAGAGAGTTTGTATCGAGAAGCATCAGACTGTGAGTTTGCAGAGGAAGGGGTCAGTTTGGGAATGATTTGCAGGACTCTCCAACAGAGAGGGCTGCTCGTCATAGTGTGAGGGGCTTCCGAGGGCTCTGAGTTCACCTGATTCTGATGGGATCAGTCAGACAGCAACGGTGGGTTGGAGAGAGAAGCTGGAGCCGGGAAGGCAGGCTGGGAGGACCCCGATGAGGAAGGCAGTGAGGAAGGAGGGAGAGACGTGCCTTGGGAATCACCTGGGTGAGATCCGTGAAGGGGGCGGGGCAGAGGAAAGGGAGGAGTCCAGGCAAGCTCCTGATCCTCAGCCTGGTTTCCTGAGAAAATGACATCAAGTAGTCATTTTGATGATCTGTCTGAGTAGTCAGATCCCGAGTTAGGTTTTCAATAGTCATGTACTGGTGTGAGACTTGGACTGTAGAGAAGGCTGAGCATCAAAGAATTGATGCTTTTGACCTGTGGTGCTGGAGAAGACTCCTGAGAGTCCCTTGGACTGGACTGCAAGGAGATCCAACCAGTCCATCCTAAGGGAGATCAGTCCTGAGTGTTCATTGGAAGGACTGATGCTGAAGCTGAAGCTCCACTACCTTGGTCACCTGAAGCGAAGAACTGACTCATTGGAGGAGACCTTGATGCTGGGAAAGACTGAGGGCAGGAGGAGAAGGAGGTAACAGGATGAGACAGTTGGGTGGCATCACCAACTCAATAGACATGAACTTGGGCAAACTTTGGGAGCTGGTGAGGGACAGGGAGGCCTGGTGTACTGCAGTCCATGGGGTCGCAAAGAGTCAGACATGACTTAGCGACTGAACAAGAACAAATAGATCCCAAGAATGCATCACCAGTAGTCAGCACTGACTTGAAGAAGTGCTTGGTCCTCAGAGCTCCAGACGCCTGGCCCCTTGAGACCCAGACGGGCCAGATTCCAGGCTCCTCTGAGTCAGCCCGGCTAGTACCACCCAAGGACACAACTAAGCTCTGGAAATCAGCACCTGCCTTTACTAACCACACTGGCTTCTTCCCCGTTAATCTCTAGTAAAGGTCTTCACTGACCACTTGCCGTTGTTTAGCCTCTCAGTCATGCCTGGCTCTTCACGGCTTCATGGAGTATAGCCTACCAGGCTCCTCTGTCCATGAGATTCCTCAAGCAAGAATACCGGAGTGGATTGCCATTTCCATCTCCAGGGGATCTTCCCAACCCAGACATTGGCAGGCAGATTCTCTACCACTGAGCCTCCAGAGAAGCCCACACTAAGCACTTAGTTATATCTTAAAAACTCTATCCACGTGTAGGATATTTTTAGAATCTGGCTCTTATTGAACTGGCAGGGGGGTTCAGATGCAGCTATTCTAATAGCCATCCATCCTCAGTAATCTCAGCATAGTTCTGATGAAGCATTTTGAAGAGTGGGGTACAGATTGTCAGGGACAGTCTTGTCACTCACAGGTTCTCAAGCCCGTTTATATCCACCAAGTCATTGAGTTCCCTTCTCACTACAAACACCCAAGGAAGAATTTCTATTTAGATTTTACAGACCCAGAATTTGAACCCAATATCTCCATCCTCAAACCCCACCTTCCAAGTGGTCTCTGTCCCCTTGATGCCTTTCCATCAGAGTTAGTCCACTGGGGAGCACCCTATTTTTGCCGCAACTACTGCTGGGAAGGTCCGTGTGTTGGGTCACACCCACCTTAGAGCGAATAGAAGAAATGGAGGACATGGTCCATAGCATCGTTGGCCTGCTTGATCCCAGGGTGCTGAGTTTCCCAAGGGGAAGGCAGGGAAGAGTGAAAAGGGGTGGAGTGGTCTGTGGGCAGAGGAGAGTGACAGCCCAGTGACAACCCGAGATGGGCAGAGATTCAGGAACTGCTTATCAGCAACCTTTGCTGCAGCCTTGACCTGGCCAGGGGATTGCTGGCGTGGGCATTGTAAAGCTCACTTGCTTCTTTCCCCTGTGTTTCTGTGCTGTGTAATCTTAGGTGTGTTCCCAACAGGTGTGGTGTCTCAGTCCTATTGTCTGAAAGCTGAGGTCCACATGGCCAGTCTTGCTTTGTTTTTCTTCCTAGAGAAGAGGAGTGAAAGTTGCTCAGTCGTGTCCGACTCTTTGCGACCCCAAGGACTGTACAGTCCATGGGTTTCTCTAGGCCAGAATACTGGAGTAGGTAGTAGTAGTAGCCGTTCCCTTCTCCAGGGGATCTTCCCAGCCAAGGGATCGAACCCAGGTCTCCCGCCTTGCAGTTGGATTCTTTACCGGCTGAGCCACCAGAGAAGCCCTGGTGAGAAGAGGAAGATGATTACAAACCGCGGTCCTCCTCACATGATCCATGTAACTCAGAAATCCTCGTTTAATGATTTGTGCGTTTTTCAAATGTTGATTCCTTTTTTCCCCTGTTCTCATGCCATTGAATTCTTAAACCGCTGTCAGCTTTGGTAAGGGTCTGACAGTGCCAACTTTGGGAATGTATCAGTACATCTTGATCTTGGCCTCCTGGCTGTTTTGTGTGTCTTAACACCCTCTGATCTCATATACTCATTCATTCGGCAAATATTTATTGTGCAAGCATGACTGCTAGGGGGCGAGTATACATGTTTTGGTTTCCTAGGGCTGCGTAACAGAGCACCACAACCTGGGTGGCTTATTGTTGTGTTGTTACTCAGTTGTGTCCAACTCTTTGCGACCCCATGGACTGTAGCCCACCAGACTCCTCTGTCCATGGGGTTTCCCAGGCAAGAATGCTGGAGTGGGTTGCCATTTCCTCCTCCAGGGGATCTTCTAGATCCAGGGATCAAACCCAAGTCTCCTGCATTGGCAGGAGGATTCTTTACCACTGAGCCACCAGGGAAGCCCCTGGGTGACTTGAAACAACAGAAATCGATTCTCTCACTGTTCTGCAGGCTCGAAGTCTGAGATCCAGGTGTGCACAGTCCATCCTCCCTCTAAAAGCTCTGGGGGAGGATCTTTCTTGGCCTCTTTCTGATTTCTGATGTTGCTGGCTATCTGTGATGTTCCTTGGCCCGTAGATGCATCATTCCAACCTCGGCCTCCATGGTCACCTGGCCTTCTGCCTGTGTGTCTGTCTGTCAGGACACCAGAAACTGGGTTAGGACCCACCCTGCTCCAATCTGACCTCATCTTAACTACTTATAGCAGCCAAGACTCTGTTTTCAAAGAAAGTCGTCTTCTGAGGTCCCAGGTGGACATGAAATTGGCAGGGACAGTTTGACCCAGCGCTGTACAGTTTGGGCATTTTCCTTGGTCCTCTTTTTTGTCTCACTGAGCAGCCAGAATGGAGAGTTTAGAATCTGGGTCTTCACAGCCCGTACAGGGATGCCAGGGGTGTGGTCCTATCTCAGGGAGCTGGCCGTTTTGTTAGGAAAAAGAGAACAAGTACACTTGTGACCACAGGACAAGGCAGTGTGAGATAAGCATCAAACAGTACCAAGGGCATGTGTTCAAACAGGCTGTGCCCACATGTGGCAGGAATGATGGATCAGAGAAGGCTTGGCCAAGAGAGTGGCAATGAGCAGCCTCGATGGGGCAGGTAGTGACAAGAGATTGATGCGGAGGGCCCCCCGGCTCGCCAGCCTGGGAATAGCAGGCTGCAGGGCGTGAAGGGTCAGGTCTCTTCTGGGAATGGTGTGACGTCTAGCATGATGAACAAGGCAGGGTGAATGGGGCCAGACAGCCCTGAGCTGATCCATGGCTCCCTCACTCACTAGCTGGCTGTGTGGTCTTGATACCCAGCCTGTGTGGACTGACTCGGATCACCCAGGCTAGAATCCCTCACTGTGGAAGGAGGCCCCACTAAGGAGCATTTAGAAACCCCTTCTTCCATCCAGGTTCTCAAGCTAGAAATCTGAACGTGATCCTGGCTGCCTCCTCTGCTTTCACCTACATTTAGCCAAGGTCTATCTCTTCTACATCTTAACAGCCACTGACATCCCTCCTCATGGCTACTTCCCTAATTCAGGGCTCCCCCACCTCTCAGCTGGGTGCAACCTCCTCCTTGGTCTCCCCGCCTCTATTTCCCCCTGTTCCCATCCCTTTTCCAACACTGCAGCCCGAGCGCTCTTCCTTGTGTGCAGATCTGGCCACACTTGTGTTTCAGGTCCCTCCTGTGGCTTCTGGTGCCTTCAGGGTCAAGTTCAACACTTGTACCAGGCCTCAGAGACCCTCCACTTTCTCACCCTTCTTACCCCATCATGTGTCCCCCAGGCTTCCAATCCTACCAATTCTCACAGATCTTTAAGGTCTTATGGGGATTGTTCTCTCTGCCTGGAACTTTTCCCTTTCACTGTGTCGGAGATAGTTAAGGCTGTTATAACAATAACACGGGCTTCCCCGGTGGCTCAGTGATAAAGAATCCACCTGCCAATGCAGGAGATTTGGGTTTGATCCCTGGGTTGGGAAGATCCCCTGGAGAAGGAAACAGCAACCCACTCCAGTATTCTTGCTTGGGAAATCCCATGGACAGAGAATCTTGGCGGGCTATAGTCCATGGGATCACAAAGAGTCAGAACTTAGCGACTAAACAACAATACCACAGACTGGGTGGGTGGCTTAAAAGGCAGAGATTTCTTTCTCACAGTTCTGGAGGCTGGAAGTCTGAGACCAGGATTGGGTTCAGATGCAAGCCTTCATCCTGGCAACGGCTGCCTTCTTGCTGGGTCCTCCCATAGCAGAGAAAACATGCTTGCCAGTGCCATTGTGAGGAAGGGAGGGAGAGAGACTGCTCTCAGAGGTCTCCTCTTATAAGGGTACTAATCCCATTATGGGGGCCCCACCCTCATGACCTCATCTAACCTTAATCACCTCCCAAAAGGCCCCAACTCCAAATACCACCACACAGGAGGGTAGGGCTTCAACACATATATTTGATGTTGGGATGAGGGAGCCAATCACTGATGAGTGATTCAGTCCATAACCCACTTCCACTCCTCCCTTTACTTAGCCATTTCTGTTCCTCCTTGCAATTTCATTTTGGATGCTATTCTTCCAGGAAGGTTTCCCTGATTTCTGCCTCCCCACCCCCCACAACACACACACACAAAGGTGGGCTAAGTAGAGCCCCATGTGCCTCCAGAGCATATTTTGACTCTTCATTTCTGTAGGAGTGAGGGGTTTTTCTTTTTACTATTTATTTATTTGGCTGCATCGGGTCTTAGTTGCAGCACATGGAATCTTTTACGACCTGCTCCAGAAAGCCGTCCTCTAACCTTGGTGCTGTTTGTCACCCTTTCAGGACCACCGGGCCCCAAAGGTGATCCGGGGGATGCAGGGAAAGAAGGCGAGCCTGGGATCCCTGGACTACCTGGACTTCGAGGTAATGGGGGCCCCGGGAGGGACCTGGACATACCAGGAAGGGGACGGGCTCCCCCATCCATCCCTGACTTTCTATTTTATCATTGGTGTCGGTGAAGGGGCTCTCAGGACAGTCCCCAATCGACTCAGCTTCAGACGCCCTGTTCTGTTAAAAGACTAAGAGGTTGTTGGTGTAACACTGTGTGTTTTAGCCTCTGTCGTGTCCGAGTCTTTGTGACCCTATGGACTGTAGCTGTCAAGCTCCTCTGTCCATGGCATTTCCCAGGTAAGAATACTGAAGTGGGTTGCCATGCCCTCCTCCAGGAGCTCTTCCCCACCCAGGGATCGAACCCAGGTCTCCCGCATTGCAAGCGGATTCTTTACCATCTGAGTCACCAGGGAAGCCCCGTTGTTAATATAAGTCAGTTAAAATATATATATATATATATATAAGTTCTTTCTGATTTGGAAAACTTAAAGCATTTTTTAAGTAGTGTAAAACTAGGATGGAGCAAATCCTTTTCCATAGAAAGTACCAGGATCTGAAGGAAAAGAATGCATAGGAGTCTTACAGCTCCCTGAAGCCACTCCCCACCCCAGGAGTCAGGGCCCCCGAGACCAGGATCATCAGAAGGAATTGAGGGTGTCCTCTGATCCAGAGCAGCCCTTCAAGTATGCCACACCCCCTCAGCATTTCCTGAGTCCCCAGCACTTGACCCCCTGCCTCCTGCAGAAACCACCCCAGTCAGTAGATCCCTGTCCTCACCTGCCCTTTGCTACATGCCCTAGTGACAGCCTGGAAGGTCCAGTAGCTGACGGGGAGGGTACTTTGGAACCTTCCAGAAAGAGTGTGTTCTCCTTAGATGCCTTGTCTCAGGAGTTCCTCTTCTACTGCGTTATCACACTTTGCATCCCAGCCTGTCAATTCTGGAGCCTCTGCTGTGAGCAGCATTTTTCTAGGAGAGTGTAGAGTCTTCGTGAGGCTTCCCAGGTGGCTCAGTGGATAAAGAGTCTGCCTGGGATGCAGGAGACGAAGGAGACATGGGTTTGATTCCTGGATTGGAAAGACCCCCTGGAGGAGGGCACAGCAACCCACTCCGGTATTTTTGCCTGGAGAATCCCATAGACAAGAGGAGCCTGAAATGCTATATAGTCCATAGGTTGAAAAGAGTCGAACATAACTGAAACGACTGAGTATGCACGCCCTTAGAATCTTCTAAATCAGCAGTCCCTAACCTTCTCAGCATGAGGGACCAATTTCATGGAAGCCAATGTTTCCATGAACAGTGAGGTAGGGAGATAGTTTTGGGATGAGTCAGGTGCTTTAAATTTACTGTGCCCTCTATTTCTATTATTATTACTTCAGCTCCACCTCAGATCATCAGGCATTAGATCCTGGAGGTTGGGGACCCCTGTTTTAAGTGATATTAGAAAAGGGAGGCTTATCAGGGGAAAGGTACCTGCTTATTTATGTCAGGAATTACACCTCCAAACCCTCTCCTTTCTAAATCTCTAAGGAGACTGCGAACAGGAGAGGAGGCAGAGGCTGGTGGAGGCAGAGCTCACAGCCTGACCTTCACTCCTGGCCTCTGCCTCTCAGCACAGCTCCCTAAACTCAGAAGTTAAGGATGCCCAAGGGGTTCCAGAGCAGTGGGACCTCTTTTTCTTCCTTAGTCAGTGATGGGATGGGGAACCCCTGGGCATATCCTGCATGAGATTCAGAATTCTATGACAGCAGGGCTGTCGGGCTGCAGGAATGTTATGTTGGGGGGGGGGGGAAGGAATCAAGCCCTTTTCTGAGGTCCTTCCATCCTCTTGGGACCCTGGTCATTTGGTGTTCGCTGTAGAGGAATCATAAGTGAAAGACAGATTTCTTCATGTCTTGGAAAAAGGCCAAAGAAAACCAACTAACATTCAAAGCAGGAAAGAACAATTAATTAGTTAATCAGAGTGCCCTGCTTTGCAGAGGTCACTTCGGGCTTAGGTCAGGCCTCCAGGGGCGGAGGCCTCACTGGGTGAAAGCAGTTGTTGACTTCCGGTCTCCATGGTGACCTGTGGCTGGTGTCATGGGCCTTGTGGCCAGGAGCCCTGGTGCCTGATGGATCAGCAGCCTGTCTCTCCTCAATTATTGAGCTTTCGGACCTCCTCCCTCCTTGTCAGCCTACCATCCCCTTCTCTACACTTCCCTGTGTTTGCTGCAGGGAAGGGACCTTTCTTTTTTTTTTTCCCATAGAATGAGGAGTGATTTCATTTTCTTCCTACCTTAAGTACCAATAAGCCCTTTTTATCCAGCATGAGATGAAACCAGCCCATCAGGGCTAGGGATCCTGTCTCCAACAGTGTCTGCTGTATGACCTTGGGCAGCTTGCCTAACCTCTCTGGGCCTCAGTTTTCTCATTGGTAATACAGGTGGAATAACACCTGAGATTATGAGGAGGATTAAATTAGATACTTAATGAAAAGCATTCAGGACAGTGCCTGGCACATTCAAAAGGCTCAGAATCTTTTTGCAAATCTAAACCTCCTAGGTAGAGCTTAAGAGATCTTGCCCAAATGGAACTGGCACCTCCAACATGTCTCACAATAGACTTGGACCTTTCTTGGGGAGGGGGACCAGACTCACTGGGTTCAAGGTGCTGACGGGGAGAGTTTGTGCTGGCCTTTGGGGCTCTGTTTTTGTAGCATCTTTAACTGAAAAAAAATCAAGAAGCAGAGGCAAGAAAGATGCATGGTTGAGCCAGACAGTGGTCACTGAGGGCCCTTCCAATTCTGAGTCTGAGGCCTCAAAACTTTCTTGTCTCCCTAGGTCTGCCAGGGGAGAGAGGGACCCCAGGACTGCCTGGCCCCAAGGGCGACGAAGGGAAGCTGGGAGCCAGTGGACCAATGGGCATGCGTGGCTTCAAAGGTAACACTGCGTCTCAGAGCATGCTCGCTCACCGTCCACCCCTGCACACCAGCGTGGGCACTGAGTGTGGACCGGGTTCAAGTTCTGGTTCTGCCACTGACCCGCTGAGTGACCTTGAGCAAGCCACTGTATCTCCTTAAGCATCTGCTTCTTTTCTTCCTTTTTATTTTTTTTCTTTTTCTTTTTGGCCATGCCATGTGACATGCAAGATCTTACTTCCTGGATGAGGGATCGAGCCCATGCCCGCTGCAGTGGAAGTATGGCTTTGTAACCACTGAGCCACCAGGGAATTCCCATTAAGCATCAGTTTCTCCATCCCCAAACTAAAAATCCTCCTGATGCCATATTTCACAGGGTTCTCATGAGGATTACATGGAATGTATATACGTGAAAACACGGTAAGCTCTAAAGCACTATAGACATGCAAGGGAGTGTTCCTGTGGTTGCAGTTCAGTGATGTAATGAGAGGAAACTGGGCCAGGAGAACTGAGTCTACAAACCCAGGATAGCCCCTCCCCCCAGTACTGCCAGATTCCTTACAGTTTGTCATATTCTTCTGATCCCCCATATATTTAAAGCTTTAACCAGTTCTCAGATTTCCACCGTCAATAGTGTTTCTTCTGAGTTGTTTTCCTTTATGTTAATAGTTACCTTGTTCATTTTCAGGGGAGCCCACTTCATAGTCATTCCCGTCTTTTCATGTTCATTTCAAGTGTCCAAACCTCCTAGCTCCATTGCAGAAGAAGAAATCTGACACTCTTCCCCTGGCCTTTGCCTCCTCACTTGTTCTCAGCCCACATCAAGGATGACCTATTAATCTTGGATCACTGGGAATTTTTATTCTGCTTTCTGACTGGCGATTAGACAGACTGAGGTTTTCCTTCCCCTTATGATCCATATTTTTAAAAATTGATTTTAAAACACATTACAAAAGCAGCGCATGCTTACTGAAAACAATTTAACAATACAGAAATGTATAAAGTCTAAAGTAAACAGTGAGTGCCCTCCGTCGTGGTCTCTTCTGTGCTTACTCTTCAGACTAACTACTGTAAACACTTTGGAGCACATCCTGCCAGACTTTTTTCCAAAAGCATATTCATATTTACATATATGGTTGCCTTTTTTTTTTTTTTTTCAAAACTTGGATCACACAAGGCATCTTCGCCTGGAACTTGCTGGCTTCCTTTTTTTCACGAGAGAATTTGGCATAAGCTTTTGATTTGCAGTTGTCTTTCTGGAGGCACTTGGATGGAATCCCCTGGTCTTTTTCAGTGTCCCCTTGAGTGGTGTCAGGACCTTTCAACTTCTTTGTAGAATGAGATGTTAGCTGAGAAAAGAGCTCTGTTCTTTTAACCATATCCTGGGAAGGAAATGCCACAATTCCCTGGAAACTCTCCCTCGTGTTGCATAGCTTCTCCCACCAAAAAAATCTGCCTGATGTAGAGCCTATGTTTCTGCGTGTAACTGAAATCCCTCCCTGCTTCCTTTTCTCCTTGCATGCATATTAGAGCAACCTTGGATTTGAGCTTCTACAATTTTGGCTGTTTAATAGGAATATCTTTTCTTTGTGGGATACCATGTACTCCTTTTAAGTCTGTGCTGTGATGCTCGTCTGTGTTTTGATTAAGAGGGAAGGAAACTTTTCAGCTTGGTGCCCACCCACCCTGCTTCCAAGGAGGACTGGACAAACAGCATAATTGACTCGAGCTCTTACCTTTCCTGCCATACATGCCCTTCAGGTCTGTGGGCTCCTGCCTCAGCATTGCTCTGGTTTGGGGTTAATGTCTCCTGCAGATAAGACTTTGTTCACCATGTGGATTTATTTCCATTTCTAATGTGGGTTTTCCTCCTCTGTTCTAGGTGATCGAGGCCCAAAAGGGGAGAAAGGAGAGAAAGGAGACAGAACAGTGGATGCCAGTAAGGAAATTCTGCTGGGGTCACTGGATTCTGGGTCGGCATGGGTGTGGCTGTTGCCCCAGGCAGCCCCACAAGTTTTGGCGTCTGGAAGATGGAGCCATTGGCCTTGACTCCAGTGTCAAAGAAGCTACACCAGCTCTAGGGCTCAGTTTGTCCAGCAAGAGAGAATTATACCCCAGGGGCACAGGCTGTTTCCAGTGGTTGTGTGGAAGGGTCTGGAGGCAGACTGCCCAGGCTTCTTTCTGGTTGCCTCACTATGTAATGTGTGCCTCGGTTTTCTCATCTATAGAATGGGAATAAAAAGCATGCTTACATCATAGAGTCATTGTGAGAATTAAATGAGCCAGTCCATGTAACTGGTGGTTAGGACACACGGTTAGGACTCAGTATTAATTATTAGTATCCTATGTAATACACCAATTCAGACAGACTTTCTCAAATCATCAGAGATGCTTGCTAAAATTCAGTTACTGCCTCCATTAATGAGCTTGACCTACCTGGGTAGTTATATGGGGAAAGGTGGTGAGGCTAACCAGAAACCTGTTGTTTTTTTCCTCTGCCACTAACTGAGCAGTGATGCTGGAGGTCTCTTTATTTGGCAGACCACTGAGTCCAAGAATGGACGTCTCTCCAACCAGGGTCCTTCCTACAGTGTTTAGGAGGGAAGTCAGCTTATCTAGTATGACACTCTTTTCCAGGGCTTATTTCCACTATGAAGGGCTCCATGTAGAACCTTGGAGAGATTGCCAGAGAAGAGCAAGCCTCCAAGCCAAGTTTCAATGAATAGAGTTTTCTAACCAAGTTAAAAAAAAACGGTACCAGCACATAGTATTTTGGGGGCTCTGAAATCTGCCGTCTGGGTAAAGGTTCAAGCTGTTTACCTTCTTCTAAGCCATCTTGGCTCTGGTGTGGGCTCTCCAGGAAGCCAGGGCCTGGGGAAATCGACAGACACCACTGTAGATGCACACCTTGGACCCAGTGTGAGGGTTTCCTGAAGGCTGATCCTTGGTTTCACTGGGTCCTTAAAGTGACACTTCCATCCAAGCTATGCAGAGCCAAGAGACCTTGCTCTTGAATAGTACCTTCTCCAAAGTCCCTGAATCTTTATCTTGCCTCCTACTTCCTCTGCCCTTTCCTTTCCCAGGACAGTGATTAAGGATCCAACAGGAGAAATGTACATGATAGCTCTTTGTCTCTCTAAAGCGATGGATGTACCTGAGGACAGGTATGCCCATATCTACAGGGACTCCATACGCTCATCTTCCCTTGCTGTGCTGTGCCAAGTTGCTCTAATCGTGTCCGAATCTTTGCAACCCCATGGACCATAGCCCGCCAGGCTCCTCTGTCCATGGGATTCTCTAGGCAAGAATACTGGAGTGGGCTGCTGTGTCCTTCTCCTGTTGGATGTAATCCACAAGCAATCTATATGCTTTCTAGCATTATCTAGAGTCCCTTTCAAGGACAACCAAGGGCTTAACTGGGAATGTCTCAGCTAGAAGTGATGTCTTGGACCCTGCAGGAGCCAAAAAAACAAAAAATTGAAGGCAAAGGAAGGGAGTCTAGATCTGATCTAGAATGTCAGTGACATATCTGAGTCACATTTCTCTAAGAGCTGGGCAAACTACTTTGTCTCTTGAACACCACCTTCTAAAGCCCTTTGTTGACTGTTGACTTCTGGTAGAACAATGCCAAGGCAGCTGAGAAGGACCCTGACATTTCACTGTGAAATAAAGTTCTGATGGGGTGGTGGGAAAGGAGGGACTGTGGAAAGATGACCTCTGAGAGGGATAGCAGAGACACCGCCCACCCAGTGTGTACCCAGGGGTGCTTGTCAGACTCTTTGGCAGCTTCTCCAGCTGACTCAAGAGCAGGGGGTGGGCTGTGCTGGGCGAGCCTGGAAGAGGTGTAGGCTGTCAGTCACCATGCAGCCCATGGGGATTTTTTCATCTCTGTTTACCTTGCCTCGGTGGGCCTGGCTCTGTGGGCTTTGCAGTGGGATTGGGCCCCGAAGCTGGGGGTACAATGTATGAGGGGATGGGTGTGGGAGAGAGCTGAGTCGCAGAGGTGGGGGGCTCCCCCAGGCATGGGCGAGGAGCCTGGGAGAAGGGCATTGAATCCACTTGGCCCTGGAGCCTCTATTCTGCACTCAGAGGCTGGACGGCCCCTTCTCCGGCATGGCTGGTGTTCTTTTTTGCCCTGAAGAGGCTGTACCCTCCCTGGAGCCCAGAGCTCAGATTACTGCCCCAAACAAGACCCCAAAATGTCTCCATTGGTGATGGAGCAGGAAAGTGGGGTGGCTTTGCAGGTTCAACCCCATTGACAGGGGACCGTACACGCAGCATGCAAGGCATGAAAGTCATGCATAAGCATTGCAGAGCCACCAGGCCTTATCCATTTCCCGTCCTCAGAGGCCTGGAGTGGGGAGTAGGGACTCTCAGGGCAAGGAGCAGAGGCTGGACAGAACACCCAGGTCTCGGCCTTCTCTGATTCTGGAATGAGAGGAAGGCCTCTGGTCTTTTTTTTTTGGCTGTCCTGGGTCTTCGTTGCTGCACATGGACTTTCTCTAGTTGCTGCAAGTGGGGGCTACTCTCTAGTTGTGGTGCTCAGGCTTCTCATTGCAGTGGCTTCTCTTGTTGGGGAGCACGGGCTCTAGGGTGCCTGGGCTTCCATCGTTGTGGCTCCAGAGCACAGGCTCAAAGTTGTGGTGCACAAGTTTCCTGGATCAGGGATGGAACCCGAATCTCCGGCATGCGGAGTCTTTACCACTGAGCCAGCAGGGAAGCATCCCTGCCCCTGCACAAATTTTTTTTTTTTTTTTTGGTGCACCTCAAAGCTCTGTGACCCAAGAATTGAACTCAGGCCCTTGGCAGTGAAAGTGTGGAGTCCTAAACACTGAACCGCCAGGGAATTCCCAGGCCCCTGGTCTTGAAGAGGAGGAGCGAACCCCCTAAACAACTTTGAGGAGCCCCCACCTGGAGATAGGGGTGACAGGGCCTGAGGCTGGAAGAGGGTGATTGAAGCTCTTCAGGGCTGAGACCTGGGCCTTCCCACGGCCTCCACCCACCAGCCTGCCTCTGCTCACGCCAAACCCACACTGAAGTCAGACTCCTGGTTATGTTTCCATGGGCCTCTGGTCCCAGAGGCATTCACTGGGTCCCTGAGGTTCTGAGAAGGGGCCAGGGGATCATCTTACGGAAAAGTGAGGAAATTCTGACCCATGCTGAGTGGCTGCTTCTGGGGGTGGGGAGGTTCTTAGTCATTCCTACAGCCCAGGGCAACCCTGCCATGAGTTCCCAGGGGTGAAAGAAAAAGTTCTCAGCCCAGGGCTCCACCTTCCTTCAGAAAAGGATGCGGTAGAGGAGGAACCCTCCCCAGGAACCCAGCTTGTCCCTGAGGCCTGGAACATTTACCAAACACCTCCTACCCTGGTGGCACAGTGGTAAAGAATCTGCCTGCAATGCAGAATCCCCAGGTTCAATCCCTGGGAAGGGAAGATCCCCTGGAGTAGGAAATGGCTGCAGTATTCTTGCCTGGGAAATCCCATGGACAGAGGAGCCTGGCAGGCCTCAGTCCATGGGGTCACAAGAATCACTTAGTGACTAAACCTCCACCACCACCTTCCACCTTTAACAGCAAAAACCTAAAACTCCAGCAGGTGGGGGTGTTACTACATTAAAAGGATTGATGAGAAAAAACGTAGACCCTTCCTCAGGTCAGAATTGGAAGTTGGAGGTTTTCCTTTGAAGAAGGCATTATAGCAAAGACTTCTCAGGACCCATGTTTTAAGTCAATATTAAACTATTTTTTCAGAACAAGATCTTGTAATTATTGATCCACGTTTTGGCCTGGAGTCATAGGGTTTTAGAGTCTTAGGATTTTAGTCATAGGGGTTGGATGGTGTTTCAGACCATCTCCTCTTCCACTCCAGACAGCTGGACAGAATTCCCACAGTCTCCCAGCTAGGTCACGGCCAAAGTGAGGCTAGATAGAATACAGAGCTTCCGATTTCTGCTTGATGAGAGGTAAAGGTCTTTTTGTTGTTGTTGTTTGTTTGTTTGAGACAAGGCTGGTACCATGTTTGGGTTTTGAGAGTTTAGCCAAGAAAATAAAAAAGTTAGGTTTACACATCTCAAGACAGAAAGACATTTGTTTTACCTTCATCGATGGTCCATTTGCAAGAAAAATAAATAGTATTTTTGCAGCGAGGGAGTAAGTAAAGGATCTGTGTTGTTTAAGCCCCACAGCGTGAATTTCAAGCAGGATGTAAATTCAGATTGTTTAAAAATGTTTCCTCAATTAGGATTCACATGGGAAAAAGTATGTAGGAGGGGCCAGGGGTAAGTTCCAAGCCAGAGCTTAGTGATAGCTATCAGTAGCCTCTCAGAAAAACTGAAAAATGTTTAACACCTTGGGTGTGTTTTCAGTATGCAGGGAAGTAGGTTTCCGTGTGTTTGGCAGGGTGGGGAACCAGTGAACACCCTAGCATGCAGTATACTCATACTCATATTCATACTCATATATAAGCTCAAAATAAATTACCAGGGTGGTGGTTTCTAGACAGTTCTTTTCCATTGCTGTTGAGATGTCTCTGTCTCTGCTTTAACAGATTCTCAAAGTTTTGTTTTGTTTTCTGGCTATGCCTTACGGTATGTGGAAACTTAGTTCCCCGGCCAGGGTTTGAACCCATGCCTCCTGCCATGGAAACTCAGAGTCTTAATCACTGGACCACCAGAGAATTCCTTCTGTCTGTCTTTTAGAACATGTGTGCATGTGTGCGTGCATGCTCAGTCACTTCAGTTGCATCCCACTCTTCAAGACACTATGGACTATAGCCCGCCAGGCTACTCCGTCCACGGGATCCTCCAGGCAAGAGTACTGGAGTGCGTTGCCATGCCTTCCTCCAGGGGATCTTTCTTACCCAAGTCTCTTTTGTCTCCCGCCTTGCAGGTGGATTCTTTACCACTATCACCACCTGGAAAGCCCCTCTTTCGGGATATAGGATGCAAAGACCATCCACTGGAGTCTATGAATTGCCTTCTACCCATCCCTGTCTCTGGAGATGCCAGGGAACCTGTCTGGGATAGTGTAGCGCCAGAAGCTAGCATTCTTTCAGACCTGAGAAGCTAACATTCTTTCAGACCTGAGGGACAGAGCTACCAGACTTTTTATGTACACTTGTATCTGTTAGTCCAACCGAGTGCACATCTTATTCCTAGTACAACTTTACTACCTCAGCAACAGCATGATTTGAAAGCAACCCACACTTCCAAGTTAAAGTAGGCACTCACTTGGGACTGCTAACCAACTAGCACCTGGTACTCGGAGAAGTAAAGTGTCTGTGCCCCTCATTGCACTTAATTCTCCAGTCCTACCCAGGAGGCATAAATCATGTACCTGTTAGAGAGATAAGAAAGCTGAGGAAGAGGATAAGGAGCCCACCCAGACCCAGCGGCATTCGACAGGGGCAGAGGCAAAACCCAAGACAGCTCTGGAGTCCACTAGCAGTCCCTGTGCTGCCATCTTGGATTCTCTTTTATTTTTTTTTTTAATATAGAAAATCTTTTATTTTTTTGTAACTTTTCTGTAAGTGTTTCTATAATTTTTTTAAAGTTAGAAAAAATTAAAATTCAAAACCCTTAGGTGGGTTTTATGCTCATCAGTCATTCACATCTTAGTGTGAATTAGTCTATGCCTTTGCTCTCCTTTTTTTTTTTTTATTAGTTTTGCCATACGATGCCATGATATCACCATATGCTCCCCCTCCCTCCTCTCTCCCTCCTCCCTCCCTCCTCCCTCCCCCCGCCCCAGGAAATCTCGATGCACCAGCCCCGAGCATCAATCCTGGGCTGGCGATTGATTAGACATATGATAATTAACATGTTTCAATGCCATTCTCCCATATCATTGGATTCTCTTTTATTCTCTGATTCATTCTCTCCGGCCTTTGACATGGGGTCAGCATGGGATCCTCGTGGGCTACTCTCCTTAGTGGGTTTAATATGAAATTGCTAATTTCTTCCTTAGCAATGCTCATTGTTTAAAATTTATTTTTATAATTGAAGTTTAGTTGATATAAAATGTCATATGTTATAGATGTCCAATGTAGTGATTCATAATGTTTAAACGTTATACTCCATTTACAGTTGTCACAGTATATTGGCTCTGTTCCCGAGCTGTACAAAACATCCCTATGTTATACCTAATAGTTTGCACCTCTTTATCCCCTGCCCTTGTCTTGCCCCTCCCCTCTCCCCTCTCTGCATTGGCAACCGCTTGTTTATTCTCTATGTCATTGAGATTGCTTCTCTTTCGTTATACTCACTAGTTGTATTTTTTACTTGCTTTTTTAGTTTTTTAACAAGTTCTTGATGTGGATTATTTTTAAAGCCTTTACTGAATTTGTTACAGTATTGCTTCTGTTTTATGTTTTGATTTTTTGGCCCCAAGGCATGTGGCTCTTAGCTTCCAACCAGGGATCAAACCAGCACTCACTGCATTGGAAGGTGAAGTCTTAACCACTGGACTGCCAGGGAGATCCCTAGTTGTACTTTTTTAGTGTCTCAGTTACTTTTAAGAGACTTTTCCCCATCTCAGAGTTTGTTCTTTATTTCATCAAGCCTTAACTGTCTCACCTGCTTGGAGGCCAGAGCTCTGGGATCAGCCAGACTAAAGTTTTCATACCTGGGATGGGGGCTCTGCCTCTGACAGCAATACTTCCCGCCTCACAGGCTTTTCCTGACTGATTGTGTTCAGTTTCTGCCTTTGTTCATCCCTTCTCTTTATCCTCACATAGTGACCCTGACAGATGCAAACACCACAGGATGGTGGAGATGGAAAAGTGTTTTTTAAATGTTTCTTCCCTTACCTTTATTTTTGGTGACCGAAAATACACGGAGATAACAAAAACTCACTCAGAAAAACTGTCTCTCGGCAAAGCAATGGTTTTTCCAGTAGTCATGTTCAGATGTGAGAGTTGGATCATAAAGAAGGCTGAGTGCCGAAGAACTGATGCTTTCAAACTGTGGTGCTGGAAAAGACTCTTGAACAGTCCCTTGAACAGCAAGGAGATCAACCAGTCCATCCTAAAAGAAATCAACCCTGAATATTCATTGGAAGGACTGATGCTGAAGCTGAAGCTCCAGTACTTTGGCCACCTGATGCAAAGAGCTGACTCACTGGAAAAGATCCTGATGCTGGGAAAGATTGAGGGTAGGAGGAGAAGGGGGAGACAGAGGATGAGACGGTTGGATGGCATCATCGAGTCAATGGACATGAGTTTGAGCAAATTCTGGGAGATGGTGAAGGACCGAGAAGAGTGGGGTGCTGCCGTCCATGGGGTCACAAAGAGTTGGACATGACTGAGTGACTGAACAAGGATTACTGTGTCAGGCGCTGGCTGGGGCAGAGTAGGAGACACCTGAGAGAGAAAGGAGCGCAAAGATGTGGAAGATTAGGCGTGCTGGGAATCTGATAAGAACTGAGCAGGGACAGGCAAGGCCTGAAACCTGGGGATCAGTAACCCAGCCAGCACAGCACAGAGCCAGCTTGGAAGGGAGTCAAGGCAAGAGGGTGAGGGGTTTGTCTCACTTCTGTCACAGAGAAAAGGTAGATGTGTGGAAGGAAAAGAAACACTTAGGGAAGAGAATGTCGGCTATTCCCTTACTTAGCGAACATTCACTGGGCCTTCACTGGAGCCCACGCCCTGGCCGAGGGCCCATGAGGAAGGCCTGTCCTCCACTTGAGGAGCTCACGGGCTGGCGTTGAGAAGGACATGCAACGTTCCTCAGAGAGCATGGTGGGGGCTGTAGGAGATGAATGTACAGAGGGGGTCACCTGATGACGTGTCTTTGATCCAAGCCTTTAAGACCGAGTTGGTGTCCGTCTGGGGCCTTGAGAAGGTGAAGAGGTTCCAGGTAGAGAACCTCACGTAAAACAGCAGAGCGCTGTCTGATAGACCCAAAACGTTTGGAGCAGCAGCCAAGATTTGGGAGCAGGAAACAAAAACTGAGGCCAGGAAGGCATCTGGGGATCTGTGGACAGGTCAGGCTTGGTCTCTGGGCGGCCAGGGTGAGTGTAAGCAGCCTGTGATGTGGCAGCGATGGGAGGTGAACAGCCAGGTGGAGGCCGAGACTAGAGCCAGGACCCGGGCCATGACACCGGTCCTCGGCGGCCCTCAGCACCTCACCGGAGCTGGCCCCTGGCAGGCTGGCTATTCCCCGATGGAAAGGTCCACTTTGGGCCCAGGCTTCCCTGCTGCCACTGCTCTGTTCTCTCTGAGCTACTTCCCTTAGGGAATATCCTGCGATTCAGAATCCCCGATTTCCTGAGAAGGAGAGGGGACAGGCGGGCTGCAGAGCAGCAATCCTGAGATCTGAGTGCCCTTCTGACCTAGCCATGTGGCCTTGAGGTCACCCTCTGAACCTCTCCAACCGCAATTTCCTCTTTTCTCCTCTGCTCTGTGCACGATCTGGCCCTGTCGGCGTTCCGCTTTGCCAAGAGCCTGTATTAAGCTTTCCGAAAACAAATCCAGTGACTTTTCCTGAAAGCTTCCAGCGACCCCTTCCAGGAGAGCTTCAAATTGCTCGATGCAGAAAGCCGCTCAGTTCCGATGAATCCGAGCCACCCTTGGTTTGATGGCTTTGCATAGATCCAAGAAGCCTAGGAAAAACAGGAGGCTGGGCTCCTTTAAGAAGCCAAGGGAGCATATGTATACCCATGGCGATATCATGTCATTGTATGGCAAAACCAATTAAAAAAAAATAATAAAATAATAAAAAAAAGAGAAGCCAAGGGGTGATGTGGAGGAGTGAGGTGGGAATAGGGGGGCTGCCTGAGAGCCTCTGATATTCCCAGCCGAGAAAACAGAGAGGGAAAAGCTGAAGCATGGGCCCTGGGGCAATGCAGCCCCCTTGGAGAATCTTGGGATCTCACAGAGCATCAGCAGATACTGGGAGGTCATTAACAGGCCCACTAGGATTTGTGTTCTGGGCTTCCCAGGTGGCACAGTAGTAAAGAATCCGTTTGCCAGTGGAGGAGATGTAGGAGACATGGGTTTGATACCTGGGTCAGCAAGATCCCCTGGAGAAGGAAATGACAACTCACTCCAGTGTTCTTGCTTGGAGAAACCCATGGACAGAGGAGCCTGTCGGCTACGGTCCATGGGGTCGCACAACAGTTGGAGACGACACAGCCACTGATCACACACCATCTGTGTTTCTTGCATGAACCATATTCAGCTGACACCTATCCTCCTGGGGGGCCTAGAGGACCACAGCATCCCCCTTCCCCTTGGCAAACAGCTGGTGGTTTCTGGGATCTGCCCTGAAGAAAACTTTTAGTAATACAAACCTCAGACCGAAGGTGAGTGAGGCACTTTCTACAGAAACAGCGCCTTGGAACCACTGAAGAATTGAAGGTTTAGTCTTTGATGTGGGTTTTGTATGAAGAAAGCTTAAAGTTGAGACATACATTAAAACCAGGAATGGTTAACATGTTTATTGAGAAAGCAACTCAACCAACTCAGGAATTGTTCGTAATCCCCGTGACCCTGTACTCAGTCATCTTAGGTTGGGTGGTAAAGATGCTGCAGGCTTAAGCCAGGGAGGTCCCACCACCGTGTCTTTTTGATGTAACTGGATCAGAGTTAGCTGCCACTGCGTTCATTTCATGGCTGCACTTCCCCTGGTGTCCTTTGACCATGGAAAACTGCCTCAGGGATGTAGTTGGAACCAATTGTCCAGATGGGCTTATTTCCCCTGGTGCTGAATTTCAGCTGCTCTTCCAAAGAGTGCTGTTGTGGAATTCTGAGGAAACAAAGAGGTAGGCAGAGCCTGTGGACACAGCCCAGGAGGTCCTGTGGATGCTGTGGTCGGGGAAGGATGGCTGGTTGTTTCACTGACTTAGAGGCTGGGCGAGTCCCTTGCTGCAGTGCCTCTGTTCCCACCAGGATCCTGGGGGCTTATATGGAGCTTGGTACTATTTACTGAGAACTCATCACCACCACCACCACCTCCCACCCTGAGCTCCTCGTATGTTAGAAGAACTCTCTAAGATGTATGTCATTGTCCCATTTAACAGATAGGGAAACTGTTCTGAGAGGTTAAATTACTTGCTCGAGGTAGAGCTAGAGCTAGAAAGTGGTGGACCCAGTGTGCAGGCAGGATTCAAGGATTTAGAGGACTTCCCTGGCGGTCTAGTGGTTAAGACTCCATGCTCCCAATCTAGGGGGCGTGAGTTGGATCCCTGGTCAGAGAACTAAGATTCTGCATGGTGCAGCAAAAAAAAAAAAAAACAAAAACAAAAACAAAAAAAAAGAGATGAGAGAGAAATGAAGCTATTTTGGGACTTCCTAGGTGGCCTAGTGGTTAAGACTCTGCGTTTCCAATGCGGGGGGAACGTGGGTTTGATCCCTGTTTGGGAACTGAGATCCCACTTGCTGCACACTCAAAAATAAAAGAAAACTAAAAACAAACAAGGATTTAGAATACACAGATGGGGAAGCATTCCAGCCAAGTGTCTCAGACCTTGAACTTGAAAGAGAGCAGAATGGAGAGAGGAAACAGGGAAGGGTGGGGACAGGATGAACGAAGCCAGAGGGTGTGAAAGAGCCTTTTTAAGAAAGGCCAACAGTCTTTTTTTCTTTTTTCTTTTTTTAATTAAACTATTTATTTTGTGTTTAGGTATAGCCAATTAACAGACAGTGTTGTGATGGTTTCCGAAGAACAGCAAAAGGATTCAGCTATACATATGCATGTATCTATTCTCCCCCAGGGGCTTCCCTGGTGGCTCAGAGGTAAAGAATCTGCCTGCAGTGCAGGAGCCGCAGGAGACCTGGGTTCAATCCCTGAGTCAGAAAGATCCCCAGGAAAAGGGAATGGCAATCCACTCCAGTATTCTTGCCTGGAGAATCCCATGGATGGAGGAGCCTGGGGGGCTATTGTCCATGGGGGTCGCAAAGAGTCGTACTTGACTGAAACGACTTAGCATGCCAGACTCCTCTCCCATCCAGGCTGGAAAGGCTGGTCATAAACCCTGGAGGTAAAGCAGTGGTCCGCGAAGGCTTTAGAGGAATGCCGTGAGAACATCAGCTCCTCCTCACAGTTACATATGTAACAGAGTGGGGTTTTGAGATCATGGCCTTTCTCCTGGCTCTGCAGCTTTTCTTGCTAGTTCTAAAGGCCTGTTGACCCTCTCCGACCCCTCACTGCCTCTTTGAGAAGCCCAGGAACAAATGCAAAGCAAAGGATTCAGCTCTCTACCCCAGCTGCCCAGTAAATTCCTACACATCCAGCTCCCAGCCGAGCTTCTGTTAGCAATATCCTCCCGCAGTGATGGGAGTGAACCCCTGCTTCAGGACTGGGCAGGGAAAGTGCTTCATTTATTATTCGATCAGATACGTTTTTATTGAACACCTGCTCGGAGCCAGGCAGCCATGACTAGAGCATTGTTGTTACTGTTCAGGCGCACAGTCAAATCTGAGTCTTTGTGACCTCATGGACTGTAGCCTGCCAGGCTCCCCTGTCCATGGGATTTCCCAGACAAGAATACTGGAGTGCGTTGTTATTTCCTTCTTCAGGGGATCTTCTCGACCCAGGGATTGAAGCTGCATCTCCTGCACTGTAGGTGGATTCTTTCACTGCTGAGCCACTGCTGAAGCCCCATAGGGCATTAGGGAAACCAAATCAGCCAAGACAAACTCCTGGTTTCTAAAGACTATGCAGTAGAGTTGAGGGGGCCGATGGGTGAGTCAACAGTTAAGGAAAATAATCCAGCATAAAAAGGACAGTGATAATTGGGAGATACTTCTGCTATTCTTTCTGCCCAGTAGGTAAGACCCTCCCCCCTCAATCAAAGACACAGTACAGTGACCTATGGGACTGCTGGACTGGAGACCACGTGTGGCCACTTTATCACGTGACCTTGAGAAAGTCACTTTCCTTCTGAGTCTCAGTTTCCTCATCTGTATAATGGGTATCATACCCACCACCCCAGAGGAGGACTGCAAAGATTAAATGAGACCTAACAAAAATGCTTTGAGGAGGCATAAAGTACCATATTTAGAGTCAGTTAGGGTTCAATTCCTGGGTCAGGAAGATCCCCTGACCTTCCTGGGCATGGCATGGGCCTGGCAACTCACTTCAGTATTCTTGCCTGGAGAATCCCCATGGATAGGGGAGCCTGGCCAGCTACAGTCTATAGGGTCGCAGAGTTGGACACGACTGAAGCAACTTAGCACGCACGCCCACACCATTAGGAAATAGCATTTTATAAAGTGTACCCACAGGCCAGACCACAATTTAAAAGCAATGCCCTCCAGCAGAGCTTGGCTGGAAATTCCTTAGGCTTGTGGAATGGCTCCCGTCCTTCGCACACAGACCACATTTGCTGTGGATGTCAGGGGAAAGAGCAGTGCCCTTTCCGGGCGGCCCAGAGCCCTCGTGCTGCAGGCCGGCTGGGGGGGCACAGGGAGATCTTTCTTCAGAGGAGAAGAAAAGTTCAGCCTCCTTAAAGGGCAGCCGGTCTAGATTATCCCTGGGGCTCCGCTCTGCAGCTGCAGAGCATCAGAGCCTATTTTCCCAGCCCCCTGTGTTTATTTCTGTTCCCCACAATCTCCTGTCTTTCGACTTGTTTTGCTTTGGCAGGGTCTGGAAGGCAAGATAAACACACCTAAAGGAGCTGTGAAATTTCAGGATTATGCTGGGTTTCCTCTCCTCTTGTCCCTTGAGAAGCAAAGTTCCCTGGACTCTTGGGCCCTTGTGATGCATATCCCAGCAGGGTCTGGGGTACTTAGGGATCGGTTCTGTTCTGGGAGCCCTCATCCATTCATTCATCCAGTCACTCACTCAGTGCCATTTGTTGATGGCAGCGTGCCAGGTTTCTGCTTGCACGTGGGGCTACGAGTGGGAACCTCAAGGATGTCGAATGCCTGTCTTCTCCAGAGCTCACTGTGGTGGGGGCATGGGGGCTGGCTGAGGGAATGGTGCTAGACTATTTCTCATGTGTGGGGGCCGTGGGTCAGGGAGGCCCTCCTGGAGGAGGTGACATTGATGTGCCTTACAGCAGGGTCCCCAGCCTCCGGGATCTAACGCCTGATGACCTGAGGTGGAGCTGATATAATAATAATGGAAATAAAGCACATAATAAGTGTAATGCACTTGAGTCATCCTGAAACCATCCCCTCCCACCTCCCAGTCTGTGGACAAATGGTCATCCATGGAACAGGCCCCTGGTGCAAGGGCATGGCAGCCCTCTCCAGTATTCTTGCCTGGAGAATCCTCATGGACAGAGGAGCCTGGTGGGCTATAATCCATGGGGTTGCAAAGAGTCAGACAGAACTGAAGCGACTTAGCACGCATGCCTGCACCATTAGGAAATAGCATTTTATAAGGCGCACCCACAGGCCAGACTACAGTTTTGAGAGATGCCCTGCAGCAGAGCCTGGCCAGAAAAAGGTTAGGGACCACTGCATAAGACCCAGCTACTGTGAAATTGCGTAGCCCAGGCTCGATCCTAGATCTGTCCCCTACAGCAGTGCTTTTAGCCCTGGCTGGACATTTACAACACCGGCCATCTGTTCAGAAATTTCCCTTCCCCACTTTCCCACTGGTTGATCTTTTTAAAACACGTTTTATTTTATATGGGGGTATAGCCGATGAACAAATAATGTTGTGATAGTTTCAGGTGTACAGCGAAGGGACTCAGCCAACCGTATAAGTGTATCCATTCTCCCCCAGACTCTCCGCCCATCCAGGCTGCCACATGACATTGAGCAGAGTTCCCTGTGCTACACAGCAGGTCCTTGTTGGTTACTCATTTTAAATATAGCAACTCCTGGTTGATTTTGAAGCACGATAGCCCATGGCTGGGTACTGCTGCTTGAAATCCCAGGCTCTTTCTCTTATTCCTAAAGACACGCTTTCCCGCAGCTCCAGAGGACTGCTGGGAGACAGATAAAAGGCACTTTTCGTATGGAGAAGGAAATACTGTCTTCAGTGTTCAGCCGGCTCTGTGGTTTGAAAATGAAGGGCCTTTGCTCTCCTCCCCGGCTCCACTTTGGAGCAGCTGTGTGACCCTAGGCAAGTCATTTGACTCTTCTGGGCTCATTTCTCCTCTGTTCTGTGAAGGTCATAATTACTAACCCATGGAGCCATGAAGGTCTAAAGCCATAAAGCTCTCTGCCCCAGGCCTGACATGCCTCATGCGGTTGACTTGAAATCTCTCCCAGGCAGAATCCGCCTTTGTTGTGGCTGTGTTTGGGGAGGTTCTAAGCCAGGTGCAGGCAAGCCCCATAGGCAGTGGGTAGTTCTAAAGGGTATCCTAGCTCTCAAAACCAGTTCCAAGATGGTAGCTACTGGTTGTTTAAATTGTCCTCCCAGGCCCACTGAGAGGCCAAATAATGCAGCCGCTCCCTCGGCTGTGCTCCCAGCAGACGCTAGAGAAAGATATTCGACATCTTGCTCCGTCAATTATAACCCTGAAACTCAAAGTAAATAGAGTAAAGTAAGGTAGGGGATAATTGGATGAAAAAAACCCTGGAGCCATCCAGAGATGCCAGCACCCTGTGAGTGAAACCAGATGCAGGTTTTAAAATCCTGGAATGGATTCCCCAGAGATACTGTCAAGTTCCCTTCCATTCCCAGAGGCAGAATGAGCAGTTGTCAGGCCTGATACGGAGTGGCTAGGAATGCTGTACATGAAGTGGGGGAGGTGGGGTGGGTTCAAGGCCAGCATTGACATTCAATGCCAAGGCCAGGGCACCTGGGGGTAGACCCAGCCTGCTTTGCCTAGGACCTTGCTTTTCCTACCTATACATCTACAAGGCAAAGAGAGCAAGGATTTGTTTTGAAAACAGAACCCCTACATACTAGATTTGTGCTGGGAGCCCCCAAGCGGCCTCAGCCCTGGCTCCACATTCCTAGACCGTTCCGGAGCAGTCTTGCCTAACAAATCACATCCAGCTTGCATTAGTGAGCAGAAACTTGCTGACAGCAGGAGCCAGTCTTCTGCCGACGCCCCTGTCCCCCTCCCCTCCCAGGCTAAGAAGCCAGGAACTGAGCCCTGGGGAGAGCAGAGGAAGTTAGGAGATTAATCCAATTGGAGGGCTGAACCTGCCAACCCCCAACCAGCCATTTCCCCCACTCCCCGAGCAGCAGGCTTGCTTTGCAATAAGACTCTCAAGGGTATATCTTGGGGACTTCCTCTGCAGTACAGTGGTTAACATTCCATGCTCTCAATGCAGGGGGCACAGGTTCAATTTCTGGTTAGGGACTAAGATTTTCCATGCTTCACTGGAAAATGTAAAAAGGGATACATCCCTGATGGGGCTACTGGTACCCAAGCCATCTTCAGAAGTCATGAAGATGCCTGACCACAGGTTGCTGGGCAAAGTGTGGCTGGTGGGGGGTGGGGCTCACAGTGATGGGTGTCCAGGATGAGCCAAGTCCTTGACCTGCCCTCTTGCTCCCAACCATCACCATTTTCCCCATTGGAAGAAGAGGTAAGTATAGAGCGGTCCCATTGGGTCTTTAGTGCAGCCAGAAGTTAAACCTGTTTCTAAGTCCAGATTCAGCCTCATGCCACTCTCCCCTGCTGCCTCCCCGCAGGGATCACCATGTTTCCCTCCATCTGAGTTCCCCACCCTACTCAACGCCCAAGACGCAAGTAGCTAACCAGCCCTTAGACGGGTGCATGGGATCACAGGTGCTGTCTTTGGTCATTTTTGGTAGCAAGCACCAGAGACTCACTGGGTCACTTCAAGTGATGCCGGTATATGGTAAGGACACCCAGGAAGACTTCAGAAGACTAGGGTTTGTAATACTAAGGCTTGCAGAGCCTGGAAAAGGAAGGTTTTTAGAATCCAAGATCGTTCTGGTGGCTTCAGGACTAGGGTTCATGTCTTCACTCTAGTGTCTCATGTCCAACATGGCTTATTCATTCCACCATCCTTGCTTCTTTATGCTTCTGCTCAGCTCTCTGTTACCCCTTCTAGGTTTCTGCATTATTTGTGGTGGTTTGTTGTTGTTGGTCAGTTGCTAAATCATGTCTGACTCTTTTCAACCCCGTGGACTGCAGCATGCCAGGCTCCCCTGTCCTTCACTGTCTCCTGGAGTTTGCTCAGATTCATGTCATTGAGTCAGTGATGCCATTCAATCATCTCATCCTCTGCCACCCATTTCTCCTCCTGACCTCAGTCTTTCCCAGCATCAGGTTCTTTTCCAATGAGTTGGCTCTTTGCATCAGGTGGCCAAAGTATTAGAGCTTCAGCTTCAGCACCAGTCCTTCCAATGGATATTTAGAGTTGATGTCCTTTAGGATTGACTGATTTGATCTCCTTAGAAAAGCCCAAAGACACTGTGACGAATACCTAGAAGTAGCTGCATGTGTCAAACAGTGGTGACATCTGTAGCCCACAACTGAGTGTGAAGAAGTTGCTGCTAGAGGTATCGCCAGAAAATGCAAAAGATTCTTCATCCATATATCAGGTTTTGTTTTTCTTCACAATCTGACCTCATCTGTGCCTGAGGGGCTACCCTGTTTAACTGAGGGGCTAAGAGCATACCTGAGGTCTTGCTGGAGGAGGGTGGATGAGGGCCCCATTGTCGATCCCAGGAGTGGCCTGGATAGTGGGAAGGGTCAGCAGAGCAGTTCAGAGAATGAGGAGGTGGGTTCTATGGTCTAGCCCTGCAGCTAGGCAGAAAGCTCCCATCAGGGCTTAGAACTATTGAAGCACTGGAAACCTTGCTGGTGAAATGATTGAACCCTTTGATCTGGGAGAGAGCAAGGAGCCTACTCAGCCAGAAAGGGCCAATCTCCTGCCCTGGGTTTCCTACATCAGCTTCCTCTCCTGTGGTTACCCAGCGAGACAAAAAGTGATGCTGCTGTTTGAGATTGTGATGGAAGGGACTCTTCTCTGTCTGCTGCCTTGTATAAAAAGGGAGACCCAGGACTTTTCTGGTGATGTAGTGGATAGGAGTCTACCTGCCAATGCAGGGGACACAGGTTTGATCCCTGGTCCGGGAAGATTCCGCATACTGAGGAGCAACTAAGGCCATGCACCAAAGCTATTGAAGCCTGTGCACCTAGAGCCCGTGCTCTGCAACAAGAGAAGCCCCTGCAATGAGAAACCTGTCGACCACAATGAAGAGTAGCCCCCACTCACCACAGTTAGAGAAAGCCGATGCAAAGCAACAAAGATTCAGCACAACCAGGAAAAAGAAGCAGAGGAGAACCCGTGACCCCAAATCTGGAGCAGTGGAGTGTCCATGCTATGAATGGTACCAGGAAAAACTCTGTCCAGGACTTGGTGGCCAAGGGCTTGGGACAAGCTGTCAAGTCAGCAACTCCCCATTCATCCTCCAGGTGTTCAGTGAGGAGCAGTGCTTGGTATTTCTCTTGAGCTCGGGTCTCCCAGAGCAGAGGTGGAGTGTGGGCCGAACTCTTCCTACAGATAGCAGGGTGGGGAACTGAGTGATGGTGCCTACTCTCCTCTCCACCTGCAAACCGTGGGCACTTGTCCAAGTAGATTACAGTCTGCAGAGCAGACTGAACCAGAGGACGAGTGTCATATCCTCTTCACTCGGGGGGTTCCCTTTGTGAATCAGACTCAGACATCCATATGGGAACTGCTTGGACGTAGTGGGTTCTTCAGGGTTGTGTGTCAACATTTTTCTCAAGAAGGACTTCTTGGGGCTTCACTGTGGTGGAGGATGAAGAAGGAAGTGGAGACCTGTTGGTCAAGGGCAGCTGTTAAGAGAGGTAACCTTAAGTTGTGAAAGCGTGACGACCTTTGCCCCCCCCACCTGAGCCATCCTCTCTGTCTACTGGCTTAGAAGTGTCTGAGTTTTATTTTTTTAAGATTTTCTTTTTATGTGGACCATTTTTAGTGTCTTTAGTGAACTTGTTACAGTATTGCTGCTGTTTTATGTTTTGGTTTTTTGGCCCCGAGCCATGTGGGATCTTCGCTCTCTGACCAGGGATCACACCCCAACCCCCCTACCTTGAAAGGCCAAGTCTTAACCACTGGACTGCCACAGAAGTTCCAGTGCCTGGGTTTTGAACAATCCGAACCACTGCCCTCCACCTCCTTCTACTGTCCTGTGCAAAGAGAGGCATCTCTTTGACCCCAAATAGCCAGGCACACTCCATGGGGACCACTCTGGGTGGATGTTTAAGGAATTAGCTCCCTGGACTTACAGGAAATATAATGGGGCACACAGGGTGGGGGGCGTTGGATGCGAACCAGGCTGACGCAGCCTCGTAGACACCGCCTCTCGTTATGTGGGGCTGACACAGCTGTGGGGTGAGCGCGTTTCCCAGTGGTGGTGATTTGCTTGGTGGGAAAGCATTGCTCTAGGGCAGAAACTGCTGGGAAAAGGAAGAGTTTACACCCTCTGCCCACAGAAACCCAAACCTTTTAGCAAGTCGTGACATTCGTCTCAGGCTGGAGAGGAAGTCAGTGTTGGCGTCATTGGGTGGTTCCCCAAGCGGGTTCCAGAAGGTGGCATGATGCCCCAGCCTGGGAATGGCCTGCCTCCGGCCGCCCCTGTGGCTCTTAGGGCAAAGCAGGCCAGGGATCTTGTTAGTGAGACTCTTGCTGGAGGAGGGTGGATGAGGGCCCCATTGAGTCCCCTTTGGACTGTCTGAGTCCCTCACTGGGGCAGTTAGCATCATAATCAGATCAAATCTCAGCTTATGGTTTTCCTCAGGGAGGTAGCCACAGGGATGTGCTCTTGTTAGGGGGAAGAAAGGATTAAAAAATTATAGCTTAGAGATCTCCCTGGCTGTCCTGTGCTTAAGACTTCACCTTCCAGTGCAGGGGGTGTGGGTTTGATTCCTGATTGGGGAGCTAAGCTCCCACATACCTCGAGTCCATAAAACCAGAACAGAAAATGGAAGCAATATTGTAAAAAATTTAATAAAAACTTTAAAAATGGTCCACATCAAAAAAAAATCATAGCTTAGTGCTATGTTCTGTATGATGGAGCTAGATCAAAATTTGCCTCCTTGATTCTTTTGGGACATGCAGTGTCTGCTGACCCTGTGGGTAAGGGACTGTGTTCAGCCTCCGTTGTAGGGAGAAGTCCTGGATCTGGGGGACCTGGGAGCAAGTGACAAGGGATGGGCTTCAGTGCTTGATGAATCAACTCTGGTGTCTGGGTGTGCATGGGTTGGAGGACACACATAACCCCGGGACTGATGGGGGTTTGACCTTGCTTGGCGTGTGGGGAACATGGGCAGAAACAGCCTTGAACGTGACGCTCTGAGTCCCATAATTATGGTTACAGTATGCTTCCAATGTTTTGAAGTTGTCCTGTTTCCAAATATTCTTTTGCCACTTCCATATACACTGAAGCCTCCTGGGAATTCTAACATTTCAGCATCCAAGTGACACTTTCCAGATTTCCTTCAGCACTCACTATAATCACATATCAGACCACATCCTTATTTTCTCATGTAAAATGTATGGTCATTGAACCCAGAGCTTGAATTCTGGGTCCAGAACCTTGGGTCGTCCTACTGAAAGAAGATGTCAGTGAGGGGAGTGAGTAGAAGAGACTGAGATGTAATAAGGAGGGTGTTGGAAACACTGGTGACCGTGATGCTGACTCTCTGTTCAGGCTCCCAACAAAGCCACTGACTGTGTCCATAGACAGGACCTGCCCTCCGGGGTATGTGCTATCTGAATGCATTCATTTGTGCATGCTTTCACTGGGCCCAGCCTGGGCACGTCGAAGCACCAGGCACTGTATCAGGCTATATGACCATCCTCAGAATTCTTCCAGTGTCCTTAAAGAGTAAACAGGAACCTGTTATATGAAGTGATAAGATATGTCCACAGAAGCAGTCTTGGATGGGAATGGGTGACCACAGGAAGCTTTTTTTGGGAGATGTGACATCCAAGCTTGAGATTTAAAGGACGTGAAAATGTTAGGCCAGAGTACAGAGCGGGTTTTTTCTAAGATAGAGGGGTCCGTGTTCTCCCTCAGCTCTTTCAGGTCTCCACCCAAGGTCTTCCTTGTCTCCCCATCTGAAATGGCGCCCCCTCAAGCTCCATTCCCTTCCTTGTCTTCTTGTCTATGATGGCACCCTCTACCCATTCCCTTCTCTGTCTCCCCGTCCAAGATGGTGCCACCTGACCCTCCATTCCCTTCCCCGTCTCCCCATCTAAGACAGTGCCCCCCACCCTCCATTCATTTTCTTGTGTCCCCATCCACAATGGCATCCTCCATGCTCCTTTCCCTTCCTCGTCTCCCCGTCTAAGATGGCGCCCCCTGACCTTCCATTCCATTTCTTGTCTCCTTGACCAAGATGGCGCCTCCCCCCACACTTCATTCCCTTCCTGTGTTTCTGTTCGTGTCTCTGCCCCATCACTACGTGGCCATAGTTGTATCTGAATTTGTTTCCCAGCTCTGTGACTAGTCTCCTCCACTACAGTGTAGTCCATGAGGGCATAGACTTTGTTCATGGATATATCCATCGCTCCTACAACAGGACCAGGCTCCTAAGAGATGGTCAGTCACTTACTTGGCAAGATGAAGAAGTGAATAGAGTGAGCGAGGCTGGCCAGAGCGGAGGATGAGGGGGCATCTCTGAACGGCAGCTGGGCTGCCTGTACTACACCCGACTTCTTCCTGTTATTTGGACCTTGAACTCTGCCTAGCCTGCTCTGGGACGCACAGCCTCCTCCTGCCGCTCTCCCTCTACTGATGACCCCACACGGAGACTGCCATTGGCAGCCTCCTGGCCTGGCGTGGCCCACAGCCACGGTGACAGGGTGCTGACAGAGGCGAGGCAGGTCTGGGAGAAACCAAGACTGACATTTCAGCCTCAGCCAACACACCAAGGCCAGACGCCCAGCCTGGGCCAGGCTGTGTTTGCTGCTTCCGGCTCCAGGTTGGCTTGTCACAACGGCTCTCGGGTGGCGTCTCTTTCTCAGACCTGGCCTCTGAGTCGCGCTGTGCTCATTGTTTTCCTTCTGGAGGAGTCTCTGCTCTCTTGCTCATCCTCAGCCTCTTCTGATAACCTGGCTAGAGCTTATAAACTCATGTGCGAAGACTAGTCAGGGAGGATGGATGCATGAGATGCTCAGTTGCTCAGTTCTGTCTGACTCTTGGTGACCCGTATGAACTATAGCCCACCAGGCTCCTCAGTCCATGGGACTTTCCAGGCAAGAATACTGGAGTGGGTTGCCATTCCCTTCTCTAGAGGACCTTCCTGACCCAAGGATCAAACCCGCATCTCTTTCATCTCTTGCACTGGCAGGAGATTCTTTACCAGCTGAGCCACCAGGGAACACCCCAGCAATCCTGCTTATTGGAATTTACCCAAATGAACTGAAAACTTATGTCTATACAGGAACCCAAACACAAATGTATGTAGCAGCTTTATTCATAATTCCAAGATGCCCTTCATTGGGTGAATGGATAGTTAAACCATAGTACATCCAGACAATGGAACATTATGTGCTAGAAAGAAATGAGCTATCCAGCCATGAAAAGAGGAGCCTTAAATGTATATTCCTACATAAAAGAAGCCAATCTGAAAAGGCTACATACTATATGATCCCACCTATATGGCATTATGGGAAAGGCAAAGCTATGGAGACAGGAAAAAGATCAGTGTTGCCAGGGGCTAAGGGATGGGGGTTGGGATGAAGGGATGCAGCACAGAGGATTTTTGGGGTAGTGAAACCATTCTGTAGGATACTATGTTGGTGAATACATATCATTATACATTTGTCCAGACCATAGAACAGACAATTCCAAGAGTGAACCCTGGTGTAAACTCTTGACTCTGGATGGTTGCAACATGTCTCTGTGTGTTCATAGATTATAACAAATGTACCATTCTGGAGGCAGGTGTTGACAGTTGGGGAGGAAACTATCCATGTGGGGGGTGGGGGGGTCTACACTTTCTCTTTTTTTAAGTTTTTCCATTTTTCATTTCATAGGATATCTAGTGTCACCAACTGTGAAGGAAAAGCCAGTTCTCACATTTTTACTTAATGCTACAATTACTAAATGTGGATTTGACCTTGATCGTCATTAAAGTGATTAAATAATGATCACTAATTAGCAAGAATTTATGCAACCCATGCTGAAATTTGTATTAGATTTCTGTGGCAGCTTTAAAAAAATTATGGAATGCTTCATGAATTCACATGTCATCCTTGCTAGTCTTCTCTGCATTGTTCCAGTTTTAGCGTATTCACTGCCAAAGCCAGCACTGTACCTTCTTTTCGATTTTGCTATGAACCTAAAACTACTCTGAAAAAAAAATAGTATTAAAAAAGGTGGAGAGAAAGGCACGGGTGATAATAACAGGCAGGGGTGACACCATGGTTTCTGTGGGCTGCCTGCTTGGCCTTCACTGGAGCCCCGGCCCCCCTCCCCGTGCCGGGTGGTGATGAGGAGCCAGGGAGGGTTCCTGGGGGGCACTGCGGTGTCCAGGCTTGGGGGAGTGACTGTGACCCTGCGTTGCTCCTGGCAGGTGGCGTGGAGGCGGTGATGGTACGGCTGGTGAACGGCTCGGGCCCGCACCAGGGCCGCGTGGAGGTGTACCACGAGCGGCGCTGGGGCACCGTGTGTGACGATGGCTGGGACAAGAAGGACGGGGACGTGGTGTGCCGCATGCTGGGTTTCCCCGGCGCCGAGGACGTGCACCGAACTGCTCAGTTCGGACAAGGTAGGGCACCCACCGGAGGAGACAACGGGGCAAGGGACCTGGAGCCCCAGGCCTGCCCTCCCATCCAGGGTCCCCTCGACGGCAGTCCTGCCAAGTGTCTCCCGGCCTCCACCTTGCTCCTTCCCACCTTGGGGCGCTCACAGCCACTGGCCATCCATCTTCAGACAGTTCTGAGCGTTAGAACATTCCTTCCTTCCCTCAAATTGGACTCCCTCTCTCTTTTTGTCTCCTGCTGGCCTCCACTGTTGTAGACTGAATGTTTGTGTCCCCCCTTCCCCAGCCCTCCCCAGCCAAATTCATATGGGCTCCCCTGGTGGCTCAGCGGTAAAGAATCCGCCAGCAATGCAGGAGACACAAGTTCCATCCCTGGGTCAGGAAGATCCCCTGGAGAAGGAAATGGCAAGCCACGCCAGTATCCTTGCCTGGAGAATCCCATGGACAGAGGAGCCTGGTGGGCTACAGTCCATGGGGCTGCAAAGAGTCAGACACGAACAACAACATATTCCTATGTCGAAATCCTGACCCCCACTGTGATGGTATTAGGAGGTGGGGCCTTTGAGGGGGTGACCAGGTCACAAGTGGAGCTCCCATAATGGGACCTTAGTAAAGGGACCTAAGGGTATTCTGCCCACTTCCGTGAGGACACACAGGAGCCTCCTAGTCGGAAGGGGGCTCTCCCTAGAACCCCAGCATCTGAGCACACAGGCACTCTGATCTTGGCGACGCATCCCCCGGAACCCGTGAGAAATAAACGTCTCTTGTTTACAAGCCGCCCAGTCTGAGCCCACGAAGACCATTGCACTCACTGAAGCGCTCTTGTGAAATCTGTTGTGACAGCTGGTGGAGAGCAGCCGACTGACCCCAGCGTCCTGGCCTCTGGACTGAAAGGCTCAGTGCGCAGGGAGTTCAAAGGGTCCAGCTCCACAGAGGACAGCCCGCCAGGGGCAGGCGCTTCCCTCCCACCTGAAGCTGTGCACGGGGTCTCAGCCTGTTTTCTGTAAGGAAAGCCATCATCTTTGTTTGCCGGAGAAACCAAACTGGGGAGTCAGTCCTTACTTTTCCATTTTCGACTCTGATGAGGACTTCTCCCTAATATGTGGAAGCAAAACGTTTTAGGGGGAAACATCATACATTGTTTTAGAAAAGCCACACTAGGTCATTTGACTGTCATAGGCAGGGTTAGCCTAAAACTCTTTCATCCTCCCTTGATTAAAAAAATTTTTTTTTCTAATTATGAAAGTCTGATAACACATTTACAGGAGTCTTGGAAAATACAGAACCAGGTTACCTATAGTTCTACTGTATTTTTCAAAGTAGATAAATTAAGATTTTTAGTTGGAATTTCAATATCAAATTCTCAAAAATGAATAGAATGAATATGCAGAGAAGTAGAAGGATATAATCGATCTGAAAAGCACCGTGAATCCAATTCAACATAATTAACATTTGTACAATTTTCACACAAAAGTAGGATACAAATTCAAGTTCTGATGGAATATAAATTAGGAGACACTGGAACATATCGGGTCTCCCTGATTGCTCAGACGGTAAGGAATCTGCTGCAATGCAGGAGATCCTTCCTTGATGTGTGTATCATATAGCATGAGGGGAAGCCCTACAATTTCTACTCAAGCCTTTTTTAAATTAATTTTTACCGGAGTGGCTTTGCCATGTTGTGTCACTTTCTACTACTCAGCAAAATGACTCAGGTATACATATACATACAGCCCCTCATTTTTGGATCCCTCCCCATCTCGGTCACCAGAGCACTGAGTAGAGCTGTCATCTATGCTATCTATAGTATCAGTAGTGCATATGTGTCACTCACTTCAGTCTTGTCCAACTTTTTGAGGCCTATGGACTGTAGCCCGCCAGTCCAGGACAGTCCTCTGTTCATGGGCTTCTCCAGGCAAGAACACTAGAGCAGATTGCCATGCCCTCCTCCAGGGGATCTTCCTGATCCAGGGATCGAACCTGCATATCTTACATCTCCTGCATTGGCAGGCAGGTTCTTTACCACTGGTGCCACGTGGGAAGCCCTTATATATGTCAGTCATAATCTCCCAATTCCTCCCACCCACCCCTCTTTCCTCCTTCGTATTCATACGTTTGTTCATTACATCTGTATCTTTATTTCTGCTTTCCAATAGGATCATCTATACAATTTTTCTAGATTCCGCATATATAAAAATATTGTATATTAATGTCATTGGAGTCTTTAAATCAGGCAGTGGGAAGCCAGACTCGATTCTATATTTGCATCAGATTTGCACCATTAAATATGAATATGAAGTAGCTCAGTTGTGTCTGACTCTTTGCAACCCCATGGACTGTAGCCTGCCAGGCTCCTCTGTCCATGGGATTTTCCAGCAGTGGGTTGCCATTTCCTTCTCCAAGGGATCTTCCCCGACCCAGGGTTAGAACCTGGGTCTCCCATGCTGCAGGCAGACTCTTTACTGTCTGAGCCACAAGGGAAGCCCTAAAAGTGAACTGTGGCCCGACCTCCCCATCATTGTCCAGTGACTTAGGTGACGTGATATTTGAGACCTGGGCAGGTAGGCAGGCCAGGTGTTACTCACAGGTCCACAGGGGGGAATGGGGGCCTCCTGTCCCGGCTGCACTTCCTTCTTCCCAGAGCAGCTTCTGGCTCCTTATGTGGGCAGGCACTAGGCTCAGCACTGGGGTGTGGAGTTGGGTCAACATAGTCTCTGACCTCAGCACGTTCAGTTTAGGGGGAGGCAGGCATGTTCACAGATTCTAAACAGCATGGGAAGAGCTTGCCTGCCCTGCCAACTGTGGGGCAGGGTGGGGGATGCCCACCTCTCCTGGCAGAGTGTGGGTTGTGCCTCAGGTCCAGACCCCCTCTGACCACAGATTCCCTGCAGGCAGGTGCCCAGACTCCTGACCCCAGTAGGCTCACCCTCAGCCTCACAGAGTCTCCCAGGCCCTCAGCCCCAACCCTGCCATCCATCGTCTCTGTTTTTCTTACCGATGTGCTTTCTGTCCTTCCAGGCAGGACTGCAAACTTGTCCCTCCCCTTCCCCTCACCCACTCCCCTGTCCCTTCTCTGCCGAGTCCCTGGTTCCTACAGATTCTACCAGGATCTTGGGCCCAGAATTCTACAGATTCTTGGGCCCTTGACTCCGTCCCCTCCTCTTTGTTCTCACTGTTCTTGCCTTAGGAGCTCAGGCTCTAGGACAGAGCCTAGCTAGCATTTCATCTCTGCCACTGAACTAGTTGGTGACCTGCAGCAGACTTCCTAACCTCCTCAGGCTTCAGCTCTTCCACTTTTGCAGGATGATGGCAAATGAAAAATGAGATCATGTATGGCAAGCAGTTGGTGCAGCGCAGGCCCGGTGGTGCAGTCATTTGCAGCTTGTTGGGAGGAGGTGGGCATCCTCCAGGAGCTCCTTCCTGCATGCCCTGCTCCCCTCCTCCTCCTCCAGGCGTTCCTCTTCCTGGCTACCAGGGCTCTTTCTAAAATGGTCTCCTGCTTGTCACTCTCCTGCCCAACGCTCAGAGGGTCTTCACTGCTCTCAGGATCAAGTCCGATTTCCTTAGCTTAGGCAGCAAGGTCTGTCCTAAAGCGCCTCCCTCCTCAGCGGAGCATCTGTCAGCCGCATGCACGCATTTGTGGGCTCTGTGCTCATACAGCTGTTTTCCATCTCCGGGTCCTATCGCCTGCTCTTCCTCAGGTTCGGAATGCCTTTCCCTCCTCTTCACCTCGCTAATTCCTCTTCAGTTTATTTGCTGTTGTTCAGTCACTAAGTCATGTCTGACTCTTTGCAACCCCAAGAACAGCACACCAGGCTTCCCTGTCCTTCACTGTCTCCTGGAGTTTGCTCAAACACATGTCCAATGAGCCAATGATGCCATTCAACCATCTCATCCTCTGTCATCCCCTTCTCCTCCTGCCTTTGATCTTTCCCAGTCAGAGTCTTTTCCAATGAGTTGGCTCATTGGGATGTGATAGGTACTGCATAAAGTGACTCCAATTCTTTGACCACCACCTGATGTGAAGACATGACTCATTAGAAAGACTCTGATGCTGGGAAAGACTGAAGGCAGGAGGAGAAGGGGACAAGAGAGGATGAGATGGTTGGATGGCATCACTGATTCTATGGACATGAGTTTGAGCAAACTCCGGGAGTTGATGATGGACAGGGAAGCCTGGCATGCTGCACTCCACGGGTTCACAAAGGGTCGGACACAGCTGAGCAACTGAACTGAACTGAAAGTGGAAGGGAGGAGGGAGGGATGGGAGGAGAGTGTGAGGAGAGAAAGAAGGAAGAAACTTGTATGCCTGCAGAATCTACATCCTTCCCGAGCCATACAAGAAACTGCCAAGCCTGGCATGCTCTTGGTGGTTTGGCACCATCAAAGTTTTCCTGGTCAGGGCTCAATAATTAAATGATTGGTGTCCCTGGGAAAAAAACAAGGAAAGATCCAAGTGAGAAAGACTCAAAGATGATTTTTTTAAAAAATTTTATATTGGTCCAAGAGCTGATGAGAGGGAGGAAGTGCAGTTGGAGAATATGGAGGTGATGGCTGGAACAGGGTCCAGAAGAAGATGGAGGGGTGAGACCAGGGCAGCACCTAGGGAACTGGTCCTGGACCCAGAAAATCTGTGAAACATACAGACAGACAAAGGAGGTGAGGGTGGGTACAAAGGCAGACGGATTTGTAGGTGAGGGTGGATGGATGGCTTGAGCGTGTCCATTCTAATTATATTATTATTAGCATTTTTGCTCTTTTTTTATCTTAAGATCAAATTTAAATACTGGAAGGTGGCTTAGTGCAAGAGTCAGCAAATGTTAAAGGGCCAGAAGTAAATATTTTAGGCTTTGTGGGCTAGATGGTCTGTCTCACAACTATTCAACTCTGCAGCTGTAGCATGAAAATAACTACAGACAAAAGTAACTGCAGTCTACAAGGTAGACTTGTATAACTAGAAGGGGGGGTGCTGTGTTCCAATAAAACTTTATTTACAAAAGCAAGAAGTGGGCCGACTTTGGTTTGCCACCTCTTAACTTAGTGATCCATGAAATGCACTGTGTATGTGCTTCTCTAAGGAACAGGGACTAGATTGGCTGGACATCAGAGGTCACTATCTCCTCTTCCCGTAGCGGTTGTGGGACAGCTCTGCTAACCTTTCTGGGGTCTCAGTTTTCCTCTCTTTTAAGTATCTACTTGATAACTGTCCTGCCTGCCTCTGTGTGGTGCTCTGATGGCAGCTTAGGATTCAGTGTAACTCATTCTTTCTACTAATATTCCTCTAAATAAACATGCAGCAGCTCAAATGTTAGTTCCAGGAAGCAGAGATTTTTGTTTTTTCTTGTTTTGTTTTTGTACCATTTTAAAGGTTACTTTCCCTTTACAGTTACAACAAAATATTGGCTATAGTCCCCATATTGTACACAATACATCTTTGTAGCCTGTCTTACATCCAGTTGTTTTTTCCTCCCAGTTCCCCATCCATGTGTTGCCCCTTCCCCTTCACTGGTACCCACTAATTTTTTTTCTGTACTTATGCATTTTTTGGTACAGTCATTAGATTGTTGTGTGACCTTTGATTCTTCCTACAAATGATATCATAAAGTATTTGACTTTTCTGACTTATTTGGCTTAGAGTGATGCCCTCCAAGTTCATTCGTGTTGCTGCAAATAGCAAAGTTTTGTTCTTTTCTGTGGCTGAGTAGTATCTCATTGTATATATAATATATACCACATCTTCTTTATCCAGTCCTCTCTTGATGGACACTTTGGTTGCTCTCCTATCTTGGCAACTGTATAATTATAATGCTGCTATGAACATTGGGGTGCATGTATCTTCTTGAATTAGTTTTTCTTTCTTGTGGATATGTACCTGGAAGTGGGATTCCTGAATCATATGGTAATTCTATTTTTTGTTTTTTGAAAAACCTCCATACTATTCTCCACCAATTCACATTCTTACCAAAAGTGGGTTTTTTAAAAAATCATTATCTGTTCACTAATGTAGCCCAAACACCCAGAATAGCGCTGAGCATGGAGTAGACACTTAAATATTTATTGAACGAATGAATGATGAGAATAAAAGAAAATCTCTGCTTACTCATCCCAACCATCCCCTCACACTCCACCAGCCCCTAAGGCTCCAAGTGTCAGAGGACCTGGCCTCTGGTCCCAGGTTTGCCTCCATAAGATAAAACCTCACTGTGTAGCTTCAGTTTTCTGACTCTAAAGTGGGGGAACAGAGAACCCCCTTCCTGCTTCCTAATGGGGCTTGTTATGGAGCTCACAGAGAGAACCAGCATGGAGGAGCAGACTTAATCTAGAGCAGGGCTCTCAGACTTGAAGGTGTGTTGACTGGTGGAGATCCTGTTAAGATACAGTGTGTTAGTCGATTCAGTTGTGTCTGACTCTTTGCAACCCTGTGTACTGTAGCCCACTGTGCTCGTCTGTCCATGAGATTCTCCAGGCAAGAACACTGGAGTGAGTTGCCGTGCCCTCCTCCAGGGGATCTTCCCAACACAGGAATCAAACCCAAGTTCAGGTTCCAGTGGGCCCAGGACTCTGCATTGCTGATGAGCTCCCGGGTGATACTGACCTCCTGGTGCTCAGGCCACACGAAGAGTGTCAGGTGTCAGCTCTCATGGATGTCAGCTGACACAGTGGTATCTGGATTCATGAGGGTTCTAGCCTCTCTGACACAGCAGGGAGCAGAAATGATCTGCGAGTTCATTGGCCCCTTTAATGATGTCCCAATAACTGCAGATATGAGCATTGCTGATTTAACAACCCTGTCCTCATTTTATTAGCTCTTCCATGACTGAACATTAGCTAGAACTCCCCAGCCAAACCCCAACTAGAGTTTGGAGTTTCATGATACTGTGTACGCATCAGGACTGGTAACCTTGGGCCTGTTTTGTGTTTGTCAGTCTCCTTCATTTGTTGCTTTATTTGTTTTGGGTGTGACTAATCCCACGGAGCTCTTGGGTCTGCAACCTTTTCCTGGGTAATTTGTAAACTGATGTGTTTTCCAGGAGACATTTAATCTGAGAATTTTTGCTCAGCCTCAAAGGGCTTATTGTGTAAGAGGCACACTGTATCCGGCCAGGGAAGAGGCTGTGATGAACAAATAACATTTAAAAAGACAGCAGAAGGAGATCTCTCCTCCCAGCTCTGTCCCCTAGTTCACTGCTGGGGGATATTCAGCAGATGCTGAATATCTCAGCATGACAAAAATATGTCCCAACACTAAGTCCTTGCAATCAATTTGTTGTTCGGTCACTCGGTCATGTCCGACTCTTTGTCACCCCGTGGACTGCAGCATGCCAAGCTTCCCTGTCTTTCACTATCTCCTGGAGCTTGCTCAAACTCATGTCCATGGAGTCAGTGATGCTCTTTAACCATCTCATCCTCAGTCGCCGCCTATCCTCCTGCCCTCAATCTTTCCCAGCATCAGAGTCTTTTCCAATGAGTTGGCTCTTAGTTTCAGTGGCCAAAATATTGGAGCTTCTTACCGGGCAGCAAAATGGTTTAGCTGTTCCCTGGATGTTCTTTGTAAAGGGATTTCCCATGCAGCCCAAGGGTGAGTGACAGGTTTAAGGATCTTAATACTCAAAGAGTCGGATATGATTTAACAACTAAACAACAATACTCAGTCCTGGCAGTTCCTCTAAAAGGAGAGGTTGTCTGGCTGCTGAGAGATGGGACAAGGAGGCATGGTGCTAGGATCAGGTGCTAGGATCCCTGAACTGCCTTTCATGTAGGGTTTTGGTGCATTTCAAAGCCCTTTAAAATACAGAAACTATTACTTCATTTGGGCTTCCTTTGTGGTTCAGCAGTGAAGAATCTGCCTGCTAAGTCAGGAGACTGGGGTTCAGTCCCTCAGTCAGGAAGATTCCCTGAAGAAGGAAATGGCAACCTACTCCAGTATTCTTGCCTGGGCAATCCCATGAACAGAGGAGCCTGGTGGGCTACAGTTCATGAGGTTGCAAAGAATTGGATACTACATAGCGACTAAATGACGACAATTACCTTGTTTAACTTGCCCAGATTGACATGGTAATGTTGGAACCCAGTTTCTGACCTTGAACCCCATGATTTCTGGTACCAGCTCTTGAATATAACAAGTAAGTTTACCTAGTAGGTTCTCAGTTTACTTAACTTCAGCACCAAAAGTCCTGGAAATCCCCTCCCACTTTTACAACTGAAATGGTCCTCCTGGATGGGCTGAGACTTGAGATTTGTCCTACTTGTTGTAAAGCCCTATTTGTGCTCTACCAATGCTTCTCAAACTTCAATGCAGGACCACTTGGTTCAAATGTAGATTCTGGTTCAGTAGGTCCTGGGAAGGGCGTGAGGTTGTGTATTTTTAACAAACTCTGATGCTACTGATCTAGGACCACACTTTGAGTAGTGAAGCTCTAAGCTACTGACTCCATGGGAGATGGGAGCCCTGAAGCTCAGGCAGCACTCCAGAAGGCTCCCGAGTGAGCTCCCACCATTAAAGACCTGGCTTGGCCATCAGGCCAGAGAACCCACCAAAACATGGTTGATGGCCCTACCAGTTCATCAATGGAGGCTCCAGGTGACTTCTCCCCTCTCTGCTGACCCCTCTGACCCCAGACAAGCCCTCTCCATTCCCTTGAAGCCTCACCCAGCTGCCCTATTTCCTTGATGTTCATTGAAGACCTGAATGCCAAGTCTATGTCTCTTGAGACTCGGGTACAATCCTGGGAAAACCAACCAAAGGCTCCCTGCATGGGCACCTTCAGACCATCAGGTTGGTCCTCCTAAGAGCTGAGTGAACAGGGCGGGGTGAACAGGTGGGCCGAACTCAGCTGGATTGTCTTAGGGACTTTTTATTTTGGGAAATGACCTAGTTGCTTATGGTTACGGATGCTTCCACCTGTCATAACATATATGTCTGGTGATAATTTGTGAGATCTGCTGTCATTCCAAGGACCACTGTTTGAGCTCATTGTGTGAGACCATCAGCTTTAAATTTCAAAAGACTGGAAGTGATGTTGACAATGAGATATTTGATTATGGGGTGCTGGATCTGTCCAAGTTAGATCTGTCTGACATTGTCCTTCTGATTATGTCTTGTCTGAATATTCAGCAGCAAAGGCTGCAAGATACATCTCAACAGAGGGGACTTCCCTGGTGGTCCAGTGGCCAAGACTCTGTGTTTCCACTGCAGGGAGCACAGGTTTGATCCCTGGTCAGGGCACTAAGAGCCCACAGGTTATGTGGCATGGCCAAAATCTCAAAAGCTATTAAGCATCTTGTATAAAGTGTGGGCCTGAGAGGCAGCAAGACTTGGGCTTGAGTTCAGACTCTGCCACTTACAAGCTGAGCAACCTTGCACTGATTGCTTTCTGAACCTCAGTTTTCCCATCTAGTAAAAGGGTTATTCATGCCCATCTCACAGCACTGTGGTGAGAATGGACAAAGATCATATGTGTAAGAGGCCTGACACATAGGAGCTACTCAGTAAATACCATCATGGTTATTGTTTCGTTGCTAATTCACATCTGACTCTTTGTGACCCCGTGGATTGTAGCCCATCAGACTCCTCTATCCATGGGATTCTCCAGGTAAGACTGCTGGGGTGGGTTGCTCTTTCCTCCTCCAGGGAATCTTCCCCGACCCAGGGATTGAACCCACGACTCTTACATCTCCTGCATTGGCAGGTGGGTTCTTTACCACTGAGCCACCAGGGAAGCCCATCCTCACCGTCAATCGTTTTTATCCTGCTTTCAAGAAACGGAGCCTAGAGAAGACGCATTGGTCTTGGTGGAGGGGGGAACGCAGGGGGAACCACTCGATGGGAGAATTGACAGCAGAGATCGGGACAGACAGCAGTGCTCCCGTCTGTGCTGCGCTCCTGCTTCTCTGCTAAGACATCGCGCCCACCTGTCTCCACAGGCACAGGGAGAATTTGGATGGATGATGTCGCCTGCAAGGGCACCGAGGAGAGCATCTTCCGCTGCAGCTTCTCCAGGTGGGGGGTGACAAACTGCGGGCACGCTGAGGATGCCGGCGTGACGTGCAAGAGACACTAACAGTGAGCACAGCCCTGGGTCGGGCCCAGCTGCCGAGCCTCCTTCCTGCATTCCTAGGTGGGGGCAATGCTCGGGGCTCCCCTGGCTATGCCTCTGCCCTCTGCGCCCCGCCCAGAAACCCCAGACCTCTGTAATTCCCATCGCAGGACCACAGTGACCTGTCACCCTCCTCCTCTTGGACATCTATTCCAAAGCACAACTCTGGGACCCGCTACCTGTCTCTCCCTTCCACCGCGGTTCCTGCGTGGAGCCCTGGTCAACTGGATCTCCTTTTTCCAGAGTCTTCTGAGCACTGTGCCATCAGGGCTACCTGTCCGTGTTCTCTGTGGTCTGTGAGTTACAGATGGATCCTGGCGACCGACGCAGCAGCGAAGATGAGCAGGAGGCATCGCAGGTCGTTTACTCTGCGAGTCATTCCCAAACCTCAGGCCAAGAGTTTTGACCAGCAAGAGACGATATTGAGTGATTCACATTCCCCTCTTTACTCTGCCTCTGCACAGCGTTTGTTAGTTCGGGAAAGTGACGTAGAGGAGGGGCGGCCCTAGGAGTGAGAGGGAGATGCCAGTCTCCTGCAGGAACCAGTCTGGATTCCAAGAAGGCAAGTGAAAGGAACATTTACTGAGTGACTGCCACGTGTGCTGCGTGGTACCTTGGGCGCTCAGTTCGTGTATCACTTTGCAGCGCTCCTGCAAGTCATGCTGGCTTGGGTGCCACTTGACCTCCAGGTAGCACTCAAGTGACCCATTCACCTAGCCTATCAGTAAGAGAGAGAATGACACCATTGTTTTGACCTGAACTCTCATGCGTCTTTGCCTAGACTCAAGCAAGAAGCTGGGGTGCAGCACAAGTGTGACTATAAGATTACATACTCCAGACCCCATAGGGTGTAAGTTCAAGGTGGGATGTGACTGGCTGCCAAGGCAGCCATCCACATAGGAGGGTGGATTTGGAGGGTGACATGGGGGCTCTCTGGGTTCAACCAAGGCCGACCCTCAGTCACCTGGCAATCGGAGGTGTCTCCGAGCTGTCTGGAGGTGATGATACGGAACCTTCCAGGCCTCTTTGGGTGTCATTCTGTAGTCAAGAAAACACATGTCCTGATGGGGCCTATAAGACTGGAAGGAAATGAGGATTCTCTACTACATCTAGGGGAAGAAGAGGCTATGGGCCTCTGAGAGCCCTCAGTCTGCACCCCTTTCCTAGTGATGGGGAGATCAGAGTCTGCTTTTGACACGAGGAGGAGGTCATGCTGGACATTTCTGTGTTCTAGGCATGGGGAGCTTCATGGTAGCGAGTGAGCATAGGCCCACTGACCTTGGGGGAGTCACAGACTCAGACACGCCTCAGATACACAATCACCTGTCCTACCTGGTGAGCATCGCCTGCCTGGGGAAAGGATGGCTGGGACCCTCTGGGGATAAGACCAGCAAAGCTCCTGGCTGACAACTAAACCAATACATGCTATTGGTTGTTCTTTGCTTATAATATGCTTATTATCTGCTATGTTTACATAACATGCATGTACTCATGCATCTTTTCCCAGAGCCAATGTATGTATGCATATATGAACACAGCACTCTTTACTACATAGCTCAGTACATTGCAAAGTTTGCATTAAAAAAAATAAGAAAATACTCAAGATGAAAGAATGTCACATTGAGTGAAATAAATCCCCAAGTCTGTTCTGACAAAGAATCCAGTTATCCCACCAATGAAGACCCATGTAACTTTCTTAATTGGTCTTTTCATTTGGGAAAACATAAGTCTTGCTTTACATCAATGAAAAACCATGGTGATATGTGTTTGAACTTTAAAAGCAAAGTCTGCTAGTTTACATTCCTACTTAAAAGGACGTGGAAATAGCCATGATCCTGTATTTCAGGGACTAAAGGCAATTAGGCCAGGCCTAAAATATATCAGACCTTTTGTAAGAATTTCAATAAAGCTGAAAACATGATGCTAACAAGTTTCCCTCACATTCTTTCTCATGAAATCCCAGTGAGCATGGGGAGGGGGGCGGATGAAAATTGGATAGGTCTGATCATTTTTCAACAGGAAAGGGTAGAATGGGCAGCTTATGAGAAGCTTCTTTGGAAGCTTATGCTTCCAGAGGATGATAAACATAGTCTAGACCAAGAACTTGATGGCACATGAAGTCTTGAGCCCTATTAGGTAACCTAAGGAAAGGGTCTCAAGCAAAAGAATGAAAATCAAGACCCACCTTTATAAGAGAATTGCTTTTGTATTCACTAGAGGAAAGACCACCTGTCAATTTACTCACTTTTCCAGAGCTGTTGGCACAGATGGTAAAGAACCTCCCTGCAATGCAGGAGGCCCAGGTTCAATCCCTGGGACAGGAAGAACCCCTGGAGTAGGAAATGGCAACCCACTCCAGTATTCTTGCCTGGAGAATTCCATTGACAGAGGAGCATGGCAGGGTTCAGTCCATGGGGTCACAGAGAGTCAAACACGACTGAATTCTTACTTGGGGATGTGCTTTCATCCAGAGTCCCATTCACACATAAGAAGACCACCCAAGGTCTGTGAACCCACGGGGCCTCATCACCCAGTGAGAGGCAGGAACCCCCAGGCACAGGACTGGGTCACTGGGTAGTCCCGGTCACATGCTCATAGCTGCACCTCCAGGAAAACCTCATGGCCCCAGGCTTGCTGTGGGCCCTAATAATTTGCCAAAGGAGGTCAGAAAGTAGACTCCGGAAACATACCAGAGGCACTGTGGTTTCCTCCTCTAAAAAGCCGGGTGATGCCCACCCCCAAAGCTGTGACTCCCACTCTGTATTCAGGCCGTGTGTAAAAGGGGACTTCTCCCCTCTGATGTCTGCACAACCCCATGTTTCCCCGGTCTCAAGTACCCAAGAACCTATGGTGCCCGCGTGTGTTGTAGTCAAGCCAACAGCTGTGGTGGGTTTGCGTCACAAAAAGAAGTGACACCATGCTCCACCACAGTCACCTGGTGGCTTCTTCAGCCTCACTGTTTCCTGACGGTTGTTCTGACATTTCTGTGAAGTGTCACCTGTGTGAAGCGCCTGTCTTTCTCTTCTTGGAACAGCTCTCCCTTCAGCCCTCCACAGAACACCTCTCCCATCCCTCCTTTTCTCTTCTCCTCTACCTTTTGATTCTGGTTGCTGAGGTGGGTTCTGACTGAGGGGAGCTTTGCCACTGAATCCTCTTCTCCAGCTCACCCCCCGTTAGAACAGGCTAAGGAGCTTTCCAGGAGGACTCTCAGTCCCCTAGGATACGTGGTCTCCAATCTTTCCAGCACCAGGGATCAGTTTCGTGGAAGACAATTTTTCCACAGACTGGGTGTGGGAGGGAGGAGGTTTCAGGATGATTCAAGTGCATTACCTTTATTGTGCAGTTCATTTGTATTATTATTACCTTGTGATATATAATGAAATACATACAACTCACCATCATGCAGAATCAGTGGGAGCCCTGGGCTTGTTTCCCTGCAGTTGGATGGTCCCATCTAGGGGTGAGACAGTGGCAGCCGCTCCTCATTACTAACACCTCCACCTCAGATTGTCAAGCATTAGATTCTCACAAGGAACATGCAACCCATATCCCCCCCCTTGCACAGTACAGCTTGAGCGCCTATGAGAATCTGACGCCTCTGCTGATCTAATAGGAGGTGGAGCTCAGGCGGTAACGCAAGCAATGGGGAACCGCTGTAAAAACAGATGAAGCTTCCTTCACTCACTCACCCACCACTCACCTCCAGCTGTGCGGCCCAGTTCCTGACAGCCACCCACCAGTATCCGTCTGTCGCCCCGGGGATTGGGGACCCCTGCCCTACATGGGGACCTCCCACCCTAGCTGGAGGAAACCTGAACAATTCCCAGCTCACTGTGAGCTCTGCTATCAATGCTTTCCTCAGAAATTGTTCTATCCAGCCTCCCGGGGTTCACACAGATTCAGCAGACAACACATGGGAATCCTGTGCACTTTTCTGGAACTTTCTTTACATGGCTCCCTAGTCTCAGATGCTGTGCCCAGCAAATTCCAGCCACTTTGGCCTTCCCAACCTCCAATCTCTGTCTCCTCACCTCAGCAAGTTTCAGCAGAGAGCCTAGGCCAGTGCAGGCTTACCTCACGGGCTGTCTTTCCCTCAAGGAGCACAGACTTGTGCTACTGAGGTCTAAAGTCTAAAGATATTTTGTCAAGTAGTTTGAATCCCTAAGTTATATCTGGCTCTTTGCGACCCCATGAACTGTAGCTGGTCAGGCTCCTCTGTCCATATGAGTTCTCAGGCTAAAATACTGGAGTGGGTTTCCATTTCCTTCTCCAGGGGATCTTCCCAACCCAGGAATCGAACCCAGGTCTCCTGCAGTGCAGGCAGTCTCCTGCATTATAGGCAGATCCTTTACCACTAGTGCCACCTGGATCCAAGTCTTATTTTCACAAATTACTAGGTGAACTTCCAGCTTCAGGACCATCACCTATAACTCAAAGTATCCTACACACCTTATGTTACAAATATTTTTGAAGAGTATGTTAAATTAAAAATGTTTAAAAAATCTAAAGGGTTATACAAATTGTTTGCTTTTGTTCAGTCGCTAAATTGTGTCTGACTCTTTGCAGCCCCATGGACTGTAGTACTGCAGGCTTCCCTGTCCTCCACTACCGCCCAGAGTTTGCTCAAATTACTGTTCATTGAGATGCTATCCAACCATCTCATCCTCTGTCACCTCCTTCTCCTTTTGTTTTCAGTCTTCCCCAGCATCAGGGTCTTTTCCAATGAGTTGGCTGTTCGCATTAGGCGGCCAAAGTTTTGGAGCTTCATCTTCATCCTCAGTCATTTCAATGAATATTCAGGGTTCATTTCCTTTAGGATTAACTGGTTTGATCTCCTTGAAGTCCAAGGGACTAATATTTATATAATAACATGGAAGATTTTGACCTTTGGTTTACTGGAAAGATGGTCATTATAATTTAAAATCTTAAGAATTGATTGAGACAAGACAATACAAATACCTTAATAAATAAATCCTGGGACCAAAATAAAATATAGTTCATTGTAGTACCATATTGTCAGAGTATCTGCCACAGATTTACCTGAATTGTCAAGGAAACACAGAAATTGGGTTTTTTTAAAAAAAAATCACTCTGTGGGAGTCTGCTCATGAGACAGAAGGGCCTCTCCAGTTCTTTTCTGGAAGGGCAGACAATGAAGTGTCTGTGATGTAAACAGCTTCAAAATACATTTTGCAGCTCATTTTTCCAGCTTTACTGGGTAACAGGCCAGAGCATACAGGAACTTGAAGGGAAGAACAACAGATAGGAGAAATGGAAGAAAAACTCTATAGTTCCCGCCACTCCAGAAAGACCACTGTTAGCTCTCTGGTGACATCTTCAGGCTAATAAGAGAATGACACATTTGAAAGCCTTCCAGGAAGAATATACATACATACTCTCAAGGGTCAAATCAACCAGATTATTCTAAAGCCGACTCTAATGTGCATAGGAATCACCTGGGGATTTGGTTCAAACTCAGATTCTCATTTAGTACGTCTGGTTTGGACCCGAGATTCCGAAGGTCTATTTCCTGGGTGATGCCCAAGCCTGCCTGGCCACTCCACTTGTCAGGCAGCCTTGAATGTCAGAGTTGGAAAGGGTATCAAAAGTCAACTTGTTCAACCTCCTTATTTGACAGGTGAGGAGGCATGAGAGCAAAGAGAGAAGGCAGGCACCCCCACAAATGTAAGTAATGTAGGATGTTTCATTTCTCTCAGTCTTGGTCTATAATAAACTACGTGAGCTCAGAAAGGTTTTCCAGCTCTTATGACATCACTTGCCCACAGGTCCAATCTTTGCCTCTTCTGACGAGCTCAAGGGATCAGGTTGGATGGCAGAGGCCCCTGAAGATTAATCCAATTACCAAATGCCTTGGGCATAAAAATGGCTGTTTTGTACAACTGAATGATTTTCCCCCCGTTTCTCCTTGACTTCCTTGTGCTCCTGGCTGGGAAAGTAACTAGCTCTAGATGAAGTAGAAGATGTTCCTGGTTTCCAAATGAAAGTGATATTTTCCAGATGGTAAGAGACCAGTCCAGATTGCAGAAGGGGAGTCCAGGGTCAGAAATCAGAGAAGTTCTTCCTACTGTCATCTCTAGCTGCAGTTACAAAGAAAGGGCACCTCCCAAAACAGTCACTTCGGCACATCACCCACCAGGTTACATCAGGGTCACCTCAAGCCTGAGCCTCCCATTCTTCAGCGTACCTACCTCTCCAGGTTCTGCGGAACCCCCCTCCCAACCCCACCCAATGTCACACTTGCTCCCTGTAGCTGTGGGAAAAACAAACAGGGCTATAGATTTTTAATTCAAGGACATTTAGAGAAAAATCCAGCTAACTCTGAACAACATTAGGTGTCCTTGATCCAAGTTTTGGAATGAATTACCTTGATTAAAAAAAACAAAACAAAAACAGCTGATGCTGCATTTTACAATCCAGGGCCTTGGAGTGAATTACCCCCAAACCACAATTAATTGGCAGAATGTGAAAATAAGCACTGACTCATGGAATTCATTAACATTACCATTTAAAGTAATAGTTCAGCTATATGAAATTAGAAATGCAAGAAGTGGACACTTGTGTGTATGATCTGGCATGGAATAGTGGAAAATTCCCTGAATTGGGAAGCAGAAGATAGGGGATTTATTTCTGAATCTGCCACTTACGAGATGTATGTCCTTGGGCAAGCTATGCAGCCGCTTTGGAACCCAAATTCCTACATTTGTAAGATGAAAGGGCTGTGTTAGATGATCTCTCAGTTCCCTTCCAGCTCTGATTTTTTTCTACCTCAAAACCTGTATGCTTGCTTGCTTGCTTGCTAAGTCGCTTCAGTCATGTCTGACTCTTTGCAACCCTGTGGCTTAGCAACCCTAGCCCACCAGGCTCCTCTGTCCATGGGATTCTTCAGGCAAGAATACTTGAGTGAGTTGCCATGCCCTCCTCCAGGACATCTTCATGACCCAGGGATTGAACCCACATCTCTAAAATCTCCTGCACTGCAGTTGAATTCTTTACCACTGAGCCACAGAGGAAGTCCCCAAGCCTGTAAAGGTTTTACAAATTCTACAAAGAAGAATGCTAGCAAGGGCTCTCTTACACCTTAATGTCGTACAGAACTGTTTCTCCTGCTCAGGAACTGTATACAATTATCCCTTGGTATCCATAGGGAATTAGTTCTAGACTCTCCCATGGAGACCAAAATCCAAGAATGCTGAAGTAGCTTATATTAAATGGCATAGTATTTGCTTGAAACCTACACACATCCTCCCAGATATTATAAATCATCTCTAGGTTACCTATAACACCCAATCCAATGTAAATGCTATGTAAATACAGTTGACCTTTGAATATCTTGGGGGTTAGGGATGCTAACCCTCCTCGAACTAAAAAATTAGAAGTGAACTTGACAGTGGGCCCTCCATATTTGAAGTTCCACTTCTGAAAATTTAACCAACCTTGGGTTGTGTAGTATTGTAGTATATATTGAAAAAAGTCGGTGTATAAGTGGATCTGCACAGTTCAAACCTGTGTTGTTCAAGGGTCAGCAATAGTTACTGGTTTGGACAAATTCAAGTTTTGCCTTTTGAAATGTTCTGGATTTGGGGGGAATATTTTTCATGCATGGTTGGTTGAACTGCAGACTCCAGAAATTCAAAGACCCACAGATGCAGGTCAACTGTACACAGCTAGTTGTTTGTCATCTAGGACCTTGATCATATTCAGTTGTGTTTCCTTATCGCATAGTAGGACCTCATAAACGTTGAGTAAAATGTTGAATGAAAGGAGTCAACTCTTAAGTTAGAACTTTAAAATTCTGGCAAGGCTTAAGAACATAATTTTCTTGGTCATACTTCCAGTTATTGTCCTATGTGTCTCCTGTTTAAAGCCAAATGTTACAAGATGACAGCTGACTCCATTTCCTCTCTTCCTCCTGACACCTACCCCTTGAGGGACACTGAAATAGTTCTAAGCTCACCAGTGATTTCTGTGTTCAAGTGACATGGTGGAATGTGTTCCTTTGGTCTTGGCACTGGTTCCTGGGACAGAGTTCCTAAAACCCTTGTGATTTCCCTGTGATGAGGATAAGAGGGGAGCTTAGAGACGAATCGAGAGAGTAGCGTAGACACACATACACCATCATGCGTAAAATGGGTAGCTAGTGGGGTGCTGCTGCACAGTACAGGGAGCTCGGCTTGGTGCTCTGCAACGACCTGAAGTGGAGGGATGCGGGGCTGGGAGGAACGTCCAAGAGGGAGCGGGTATATGTATACCTGTAGCTGATTCACTTTGTTGTACATCAGAAACTATTACAATACTGAAAAGCAATTATACTCCAATTTAAAAAAAGGATAATTTGCTTGAATAACCATGCTTCCTAAAGCCAGCCAGTTATTTGTGGCCAATCAGTGATGACTCATCATGATGGATGATCATCATCAATAAAAATAAACCCTTACATTTGCATCAGTTCAGTTCAGTCATGTCCAGCTCTTTGCGACCCCATGAACCGCAGCACGCCCAGGCCTCCCTGTCCATCACCAACTCCCGGAGTTTACCCAAACTCATGTCCATTGAGTCGGTGATGCCATCCAACCATCATCCTCTGTCCTCCCCTTCTCCTCCTGCCCTCAATCTTTCCCATCATCAGGGTCTTTTCAAATGAGTCAGCTCTTTGCATCAGGTGGCCAAAGTATTGGAGTTTCAGCTTCAACATCAGTCCTTCCAATGAACAGCCAGGACTGATCTCCTTTCGGATTGACTGGTTGGATCTCCTTGCAGTCCAAGAGACTCTCAAGAGTCTTCTCCAACACCACAGTTCAAAAGCATCAATTCTTCGGTGCTCAGCTTTCTTTATAGTCCAACTCTCACATCCATACATGACCACTGGAAAAACCATAGCCTTGGCTAGACGGACCTTTGAAGGCAGCTTTACGTGTCATCTGATTTGGCTTTTGTCATTGCTCTGTGAGGTAGTTATGGCTGTTATGATTATGATTATGTAGGTGAAGCCATAGAGGCACAGCCAGTTTAAGTACATTGCCTGAAGTCACATCACTGGTGCCAGCATCTGAATTTTTGTGCCTCCTTCCCAGATTCGTATGTTGAATCCATAATGCATAATTAACTTAGTGGTATGAAAAGGCAATAGATGTGTCTGACAAATAGAATCTAAGGTAAGAGGCAAGTATAGTGATCCAGAAGAGAGAACAGGGTTATGGAGAAAGGAAGTAGCTTTAGTCATGGACAGTGAGGGCCATCCCTGGTGGCCAGTGGCTAAGACTCTGTGTTCCCAATGCAGAGGGTCTGGGTTGGATCCTTGGTTAGGGAATTAGATCCCACATATTGCAATTAAAGAGATCCCACATGCTGCAAAAAGACCAGAGCAACAAAATAAATATTTTTTTTACAAATAGAAACGGATGGTGAGGACCAAATTCTAAATATATTAAGACAGCAGAATTGATAGGAGTTGACTGGCTTGAGGTAGAAGGTGCAGAAGAGGTTTCTGAAAGCATCAACAGAAAAGCATCAGAGAGGGAGCGATTCGTTCCATATGGAGGGAGTGGATGGAGGTGGGAAGAACACACAGATTCAGTTTGAGGCATGTTGAATTTGGGGGTGCTTCTCAGACATTCAGGCAGAGAAGTCAGGAAGGCAGTGCAATAGGGAAGTATTTAGCTAGAGACACAGAGCTAGAGGCTATTAGCACTAGCACTTACTAGACGGTACTAAAGCCGTGGGGAAACATAAGATTCCCTTGGGAGACCGTATAGATTGAAAAGGTAAAATGACCTAAGAACTAAAATCAAAGAACTGACTTTGTTTGAAAAGTCATTTTTTTGCAGAATGGTTATAATTGAAGAGTGTAAAAATTGTAGATGACTGATAGCAATAAGCTATAGAAAAGTGTATGATGTAAAAATAGCACCTTGGTAGCTAACACTGGAAACTGTTTTTATAATAGGGGATAGTGGTTAAGAATTGTCTCCAGGTTGTTCTTATCATCAGGAATTTTATTCTGTGTAATGGCTTCCCAGGTGGCTCAGTGGTAAAGAATACGCCTGCCAATGCAGGAGCCACAGGAGACTTCGTTTTGATCCATGGGTTGGGAAGATCCCCTGGAAAAGAAAATGGCATCCCATTCCAGTATTCTTGCCTGGGAAATCCCATGCACAGAGGAACCTGGCAGGCTACAGTCCCTGCAGTCAAAAAAGAGTCAGACACAGCTGAGTGACTAAACAATAAAACAACAAATGACTCTTTGTCTTCCTATTTATGCCATTAGAAAGAAACACAGGAAGAAAATCAAGGAAGAAATAATGTGTTCCTCTTGGGAAACATCTTTTTAGTAGCTAAAATAAGGGTGCTGCAAGGGGAAAGTGTCAGAAATCCAACAGTGGTACTAAAGAAACTAAGGAACTTTCAACCGCAAAATGTACAATATTGAATACAAACCACTTCTGACACAAAATTGTCCAGAAGTGTATCCAGATTCGAGTCATTGCAGCTTTGTGAGTTCCTAAGCAAAGAACCCAGGTAAGTCATGCCTAGATTCCTGATCCATGGAAAATGTGAGCTAAAAAATGGGGTGTGTAGGTTTTTCACAAGCACTTTTATTCACATGTAATACAATTCACCCACTTAAAGTGTACAGTTCAGTGGTTCTTATTCTCTTCACAACACCGTGAAGCCATCACCACAATCAATTTTGTGATGTGTTCATTGGTCCCAAAAGAAAGCCCATACATTTTAGCAGTCACCCATCTTTCCTCTGTTTCACCAGACCTAAGCTACCGTTAACCTGCTTTCTCTATGAATTTGTCTATTCTAGACATTTTGTAAAAACGGAATCATGTAATAGGTGGTCTCTTGTGACTGGCTTCTTCCACTTAGCATAATGTTCTCAAGGTTTATCCGGGTTGTGGCGTGTGTGTTTCATTTCTTTTAAATTGCCGAATAATATGCCATTGTGTGGATGGACCACTTAGTATGCTCAGTCATGTCTGGATTCTTTGTGACCCCACGGACTGTAGCCCGACAGGCTCCTCTGTCCATGGGATTTTCCAGGCCAGAATATTGGAGTGGGTTGCCATTTCCCTCCAGGGTAATCTTCCCGACCCAGGGATCGAACCTGAGTCTCTGGTGTCTCCTGCATTGGCGGCTGGATTCTTTACCACTCAGCCACCTGGAAGACTACATGTGATATATTCATCAGCTGATGAGTGTCTGTTGTTTCTACCTTTTGGTTCTTAGAAATAATGCTGCTACGAGTATTTGCACTAGAGCTTTTGCGTGGGCGTAAGTTTTCATTTCTCTTGGGTTTATGTGCAGGAGTGGAATTGCTGGGCCATACAGTAACTCTGTGATTAAACTTCTGAGGACATGCCAAACTGTTTCCAAGGCAGGATTTCTACCAGCCGTGTATGAGGTTTCCAGTTTCTTAATCTCCTTACCAATGTTGCTGGGGCTGATGAAAACTTCTGGTGGTCTACCTCTCCCAGGAAGATACCATATCCCTTAAGTAAGAGTTGGGAGAAGGAGCCCTGTGTCCTTGACTTCACCTTCCTGGAATAGGAAGTGGAGAGGAAATGGATGAGTCATGGTTCAAATGCTACAGACCCTCACTGTTCTTACCAAATTTTACTAGGTTTTCTTAAATAAGTATTTCTTTATTTTCTGTAGACCCAAAGGACAATTTCCAGAGACTTTAAATGTTAGGATTTAAAACATAATTTTCACTAGTTATGCTTGTTTTGCTGGAGGCTGCAGAGCATTTTTCACCGTCATCCTGGAAGAGGAAACCTAAATGTTTGCAGTTTAGAGCTGCCTAAGATTGTGATAACTTACATGCAGCATGGAAAACTGTTACACAGGGAACTAGTGCTCTACGAAATTGACTTTGAGAAACACAGATGTAGGCTAATCAAGCACTGCAATAAATGGGAAATTAGATGAATTCGAAAGGGATAATATTTAATTATTAATGGAAAATATATAGACTGTATCCCTTTCAACAGTGGGATATTTTTATTTTTAATAATTTAATTATTTGTTATATTTGGTTGCACTGGGTCTTCGTGGCTGTGCAGGCTTCTCTCTAGTTATGGCGAGCGGGGGCTACCCTTTGCAGTGTTCAGGCTTCTCACTGCAGTGGTTTTTCTTGTGGAGCATGAGCTCTTGGGTGCACGGGCTTCAGTAGTTGTGGTTCATGGGCTCAGTAGGTGCAGTTCCCTGACTCCAGAGCACAGGCTCAATAGCTGTGGGGCACAGGCTTAGGTGCTCCAAGGCATATGGGATCTTCCCAGACCAGGGATCAAACCCATGTCTCCTGAATTGGCAAGCAAATTCTTTACTACTAAGCCACCAGGGAAGCCCCAGAATATTTATATTTTTACTCTCAAAAGGAAAATAATATTTATCTCCTTCAACAAATTATGCATACCCAAAAAACTCCAGTACCTGAAGCCCTTACAGGCAAAGACATTCTAGAAGTTTGAGTAAACCACCAGATCCTATGCCTCTGAGTTTCACAGATCAGTTAATTTCTAAAAAATATTGGGAGGCTGTTTTTAATATTTGCCACATAAGGACATCTTTGAAAAACCATTTACACAAGCCATTAACATTTCAGATCTGAGAGGGCATTTGAGCATCAATAAAAATAAGAATGTCATAAGATTATGAAGGAAAATCTTTTAAATAGAATGCATTTAGCCTTCTAAAATGTCATTTATTTCCCCTTTTTAGTCTTTTAATGGTGGTCCTGTGGAGACATTGTTACAGACTGATTAGAAATTTGGCATTTTGGAACCATCAAAATTTGTAAGCTGAACAAAGAAAAATGGCAGATTTAATGGGCTCCCTTATTTTTGCAAGGCACTGTTACCCCGGTCCTACATTTGGACCTAGACTTAATTCCTGTCCATATGGAAAAATCAAAATAAACTGAGTGAATAGTCACTTTACCAAAACATTTAATACACAGCCTTCTAAATACATAGCTATTAGACATTTATATCTTTTCTATTCAAGTACTTGTCAAAGAAACTTGGAAAAGGAGAAGAATTAAAAGACAACAGCATGTATTAACATATGTAAAATAGATAGCCAGTAGGAATTTGCTGTATGACTCAGGGACTCAAACCCGGGCTCTGTAGCAACCTAGAGGGGTAGGAAGAGGAAGGGGACATTGGTATACCTATGGCTGACTCATGTTGAGGTTTGGCAGAGGGCAACCCAATACTACTGTAAAGCAATTATCCTTCAATTAGAAATAAATACATTAAAAAAAGATAATATATGTACATTGGCATCAGCCATAATTGGAGATTAAGTGTTCTGGAAATTGTAATTATTGAATGGGGAAGTAAGAGGGGGTATGAAATGTCAGATTTACACAACAATTTTCAGAAATAGAGCTATTTTGTAAAACAAGGAACATTTATATTCATTATTGTAAGGGTTAAATCCCAGGGTGCTTTTCTGTTAGCATAATATATCTCTGAGACACTCTCCTGCCCTTGAAGCTCAGTACAGCTGCTCTGGGCTCCATCCAACTTAGGCTAATATCTCTGTAATTCTTTATATGGCTAATAAAGTCTTTGGAACCTTATTACTGTGATTAAACACTAACTAAGGCGTTGCCAAAGACACTTAGCAAAGAATTGGCATTGTAGGTTTCCAGTAACAGAATGACCACGGGCAGTCATAGCGATGATCAGAATCAAATCCTCTGGAAATTATGTCACATTTGAAAATAAGCAGTTGGCATTCATTTCTGGCACTGTGGATTTTGTGGTCGATGCATCCCCCATGCAGTGTGTGCTGGAGGTGAACAGAATATGTCACTGGTGCCTCCTTTTCCATTTTAAATTCCATATTGCTTCCCCAGAGAATCATGAGAATTGTTTCTCTCTCCTTTTTTCCTTTTCACAAGAGGTATCAGGTAATCCACTCATCCCACAAATTATTTGGAAGATGAGGAAAAGCTCGGGCAAAGCAAAATGCCTTCCAAACCAAATAATGTGTCTTTTTGTCTCTTCCTCAGAATATGAAATGTTTTGAAATAAATAACAATTCTTGAAAAAAGTCTCCTCCCTGGACTTTAGGGTTGGGGAAAAGAGCTCAGCTTCCTTCAGACCCAAGGAACTCTGGCTTGATGACATCCCATGCTTTATAGATCAGAATGGTCCTTTCCTAAAGTTTTCTTTGTGTCTGAGCAGACCTACCTGCCTTAAAAGTCAGCACATTTGGGGCTTGCTCAGCTAAAGGGTTTCTGTTGCAGATTACTGTTGACCAGTTGCCTCATCCTGGAATCTGGGTTCTAGATTAAGCTTTGGTGACTAGTCCATAGCAAGGTTCATAAGCAAGAAGGGGTTCTAACACGAGAGAATCAGAAAATCTGGATCACAGATGTGTATTGAAATGCAGGTTCAGGATCTAAAACTGAGATGATGCGGCAACTGTCAGGGAACATACGAGGCTAAGTCGGGGAAAGAAGAGAAATGAAAAGTGTCTAGGAAAAACTCATCCAACGTGTCCTAGACTGACCCATCTTGTCACAAAGCAAGCCCAAGAGAGAACACTGTTCTTCCACAAATGTTTCCTAAGGAGTAATAATAGTTAGATGTGAACCAGGGATACAAAGATCAAGGAGAGACTTTCAGAATTAAAAAATGAGAAAGTAAGCACATATACCTTCTTTCACGTCCTCCTAATGCCCCCATGAATCAAGAATAAAGCAATTTTGTCTATTGCAGGCATAAACCCACAAGAATGGGTTAATAGGAGGGGGGGAGACAAATGCAATAATAAACTGGGACCAGAAATGAATGAACAGACATGAAAAGACTGAATGTTAACCGTGACTGGAGAAGGTTATAGTGAAAGTTGCTCAGTTGTATCCAACTCTTTGGGACCCTGTATAGTCCATGGAATTCTCCAGGTCAGAATATTAGAGTGGGTAGCTGTTTCATTCTCCAGGGGATCTTCCCAATCCAGGAACTGAACTCAAGTCTCCTACATCGCAGGCGGATTCTTTACCAGCAGAGCCACCAGGGAAGCCCAAGAATACTGGAGTGGGTAGCCTAACCCTTCTACAGTGGATCTTCCTGACCCAGGAATCGAACTGGGGTCTCCTGCATTGCAGGTAGATTCTTTACCAGCTGGGCTACCAGGAAAGCTAGGGGGTGAAGGCTATGGACTTTCCCGAAAGTTTAGGACCTAGTGGCAATTATAACTTTTGAGAAGGAGGGGAGTGTGAAGGTGCCGCTAACATTGAAAAATTGCTTGCAAGTCTGTTTAAGGAACAGTTAGACCTAGAGACAGTGACCGAACCAAAAGCAACGTTCATCCCTAGCACCCAGATTGTGGTATTGAAATATCCTACTTTAAAAAGAAAACTGTAGGGTCTTTTTGAAGAAATGTCTGATACCAAGTCGGTGGCAAGAAATGTACAAGATGAGTCTAAAACATTTTGTCTTATTAATTGAAAATGAAACTGGGAAAAACTATTAAGGTCATGTAAACAGGAATTAGGAGCTGACTTGAAAAGACTGTTGTTTGCTGTTGTTGAGATGATAAGCTATATCTGACTGTTGTGCAACCCCATGGACTGTAGCCCACCAGGCTCCTCTGTTCATGGGATTTCCCAGGCAAGAATACTGGAGTGGGTTGCCATTTCCTTCCCCAGGGGATCTTCCCAACTCAGGGATCAAACCCGAGTTTCCTGCATTGACAGGTGGATTCTTTACCACTGAGCCACCAGGAATATGTTTAACAAAAGACATACAAAACCATAAGGCATTTCTGGGAAGAATTAAAATAATGGAGAGGTATACTTTGTTTGTGAACATGAAGACTCAATATTACTAAGAAGTCAAATTGCTCTATGGATTCAACACAATAGAATCAAAATACCAACACTTTTTTGTTTATACTGATAGATAATTCTGAAATTTATGTGGAAAATCAAAGCACCTAATATAGTCAAAACAATATTTAAAACAAAAAATACAGTTCAAAGACTTTTACTACTTGATTCAGAGACTTGCTATAATATGCTAATCAAGCCAATATAATTTTGTCATAAAGACAAGCAAACAAATCAAAAGAACGTATTAGAAAGTTCAAAAATATAACCACATATATACTGTCAGTTGATATTCAACAAAATCACCAAGGGGAAAGTCTTTTCAATGAACAGTATAGGAAGAACTGGAGACGTATATGGTGGGGGGTCAGGTGGGATGGGAGATGAACTTTGACCCCATCTCCTGAAATACCCAAAAGTTGTTCAGTTCAGTTCAGTTCAGTAGCTCAGTCGTGTCCAATTCTTTGTGACCCCATGAAGTGCAGCATGCCAGGCCTCCCTGTCCATCACCAACTCCTGGAGTCTACTCAAACCCATGTCCATTGAGTCGGTGATGCCATCTCATCCTCTGTCGTCCCCTTCTCCTCCTGCCCCCAGTCCTTCCCAGGATCGGGGTCTTTTCCAATGAGTCAACTCTTTGCATGAGGTGGCCAAAGTACTGGAGTTTCAGCTTCAACATCAGTCCTTCCAATGAACACCCAGGACTGATCTCCTTTAGGATGGACTGGTTGGATCTCCTTGCAGTCCAAGGGACTCTCAAGAGTCTTCTCCAACACCACAGTTCAAAAGCATCACTTCTTCGGCGTTCAGCCTTTTTCACTATCCAACTCTCACATCCATCCTTGACTACTGGAAAAACCATAGCCTTGACTAGATGGACCTTTGTTGGCAAAGTAATGTCTCTGCTTTTCAATATGCTGTCTAGGTTGGTCATAACCTTCCTTCCAAGGAGTAAGAGTCTTTTGATTTCATGGCTGCAATTGGAGCAGCTGTGAACAGAGACCCTGCGTCCAAGGTAAGAGAAACCCAGAATCGCGGCCCAGAGGAGCTGCCTCACGACCGAGGTCAGGGGCAGAGGCCGAGAGGAGCTACCTCACGCCAGAGGAGTGGTGGCTGAGAGGGCCAAGAGGAGCTACTCCACGATCAAGGTCAGGAGGGACGGCTGTGAGGAGATACCCATCGTCCAAGGTAAGGAGTAGCGGCTGCACTCTGCTGCAGCAGCCGTGAAGAGATACCCCACGTTCAAGGTAGGAGAAACCCAAGCAAGAGGGTGTGTTGTGATAGGGCATCAGAGGGCAGACATACTAGAATCATAATCACAGAAAACTAGCCAATCTGATCACACGGACCACGGCCTTGTCTAACTCAGTGAAACTAAGCCATGCCTTGTGGGGCCACCCAAGACGGGAGGGTCATGGTGGAGAGGTCTGACTGAATATGGTCCACTGGAGAAGGGAATGGCAAACCACTTCAGTATTCTTGCCTTGAGAACCCCATGAACAGTATGAAAAGGCAAAAACATAGGAAACTAAAAGATGAACTCCCCAGGTCTGTAGGTGCCCAATATGCTACTGGAGATCAGTGGAGAAATTATTCCAGAAAGAATGAAGGGATGGAGCCAAAGCAAAATTGATGTCCAGTTGTGGATGTGATTGGTGATAGAACCAAGGTCCGATATTATAAAGAGCAGTATTGCATGGGAACCTGGAATGTTAGGTCCATGAAACAAGGCAAATTGGAAGTGGTCAAACAGGAGATGGCAAGAGTGAACATCGACATTCTAGGAATCAGTGAACTAAGATGGACTGGAATGGGTGAATTTAACTCAGATGACCATTATATCTACTACTGTGGGCAAGAGTCCCTTAGAAGAAATGGAGTAGCCATCATGGTCAACAAAAGGGTCTGCAGTCTCAAAAACGACAGAATGATCTCTGTTTGTTTCCAAGGCAAACCATTCAATATCATGGTAATCCAAGCCTATGCCCCAATCAGTAATGCTGAAGAAGCTGAAGTTGAACGGTTCTATGAAGACCTACAAGATCTTTTAGAACTAACACCCAAAAAAGATTTCCTTTTCCTTATAGGGGACTGGAATGCAAAAATAGGAAGTCAGGAAACACTTGGAGTAAGAGGCAAATTTGGCCTTGGAGTACAGAATGAAGCAGGGCAAAGGCAAATGGAGTTTTACCCAAAAGTTGAGATGACCATAAACCCAAATTAAAAGCCACACTTGCGCTGTGGTGACCTAGAAGGCTGCTATTGGTAGGGAGTGGGGGTAGGGTGCGAGGCAAGCTCAAGGGAGAGGACATATATGTATACTTACAGCTGATCCATGTTGCTGTGCAGCAGAAACCAGCACAACACTGCAAAGGAATTATCCTCCAACTAAAAATAAATTAAAAAGAAAAAACTTTGAGAGAATTTGTAATGATATTTCTATTTTTAAGGCACTGAAGATTTTTACTTCACAAATTAACATTCTAGGATGACCAAGAACTCTGTACCTGTATATTATAACAACCTATATACTGTAAGAGTTTTTAACCATCCAAAATTGAGATACCACTAAGTAATGGAATTTTACTACTAGAGAATCTATACTATCACTTGTGATCTTAGATGCCTTCCATTAGATAACATATCTAAGTGCTTAGTATTGGGAAAATACTAGGAGATAAATTTTAAGTTATAGGTTTAGAGTGGCATTGATTATTTAGTACCCTGATCTAGAGTAAATTCTAAGATATCTAGTAAAGGCCAAGAAAAATATTCAAAAGAACTGATAATGGGAAAATAAAACTGTAGAAGTGAAAAAAAAAGCCTAAAACTATAAGTTTTCTAAAAGAAAACAGGACTTCCCTGGTGGTCCAGTGGTTGAGAATCCACCTGGCAATGCAAGGGGCACAGGTTTGCCCCCTGCTCTCGGAAGGCCCCACCTGCCTCAGGGCCACTGAGCCCATGTGTCCCAACTACTGAGTCTGAGCTCTAGAACCCACATGGCACTACTGAAGCCCGTGCTCTGTAACAAGAGAAGCCACTGCAATGGGAAACCTGTGCACTGCAACGAGAGAAAGCCTGCATGCAGCAATGAAGACCCCATGCAGGCAAAATTAATAAAATTATTTTTTAAAAAAAGAAAGGATGTAAAAAGCACTAACCATGAAAGATTATTTACTTTGACTTCATAAAAGATTCAAAAATCTATTCATCGAAAGATGTCAAGAAAATCAAAAGACAAGTCAAAGACTGGGAAAAAATATTTGCATTACATACAACAAATGAAATATTTGTGTGCCGAGTATATAAATAATTTGTACAACTCAATAATAAAAAGACAACCAACCCAACTGAAAAATGGACTAACCATTTCAACAGACACTTTGAAAAAGAAGTAATATGATCACCAGGCATATGAAAGGATGCTCAACATTATTAGTCCTCAGAGAAATAGAAAGTAAAAGCACAATAAAATACCACTTTGCACTAGAAATAAAAGCATACATTGTGAGTAGGAGTGTAAAATGATGCAATTTTGGAAAAATGGTTTGGCAGGTCCTTATAGAGTTAAATATACACATGCCCCATGACCTAGAAATTCCAGTTTAAATATTTATCCAAGACTAATGAAAACATATAGCCACAAAAAGACTTGTGCCAGAATATTTATAGCAGTTGTATTCACTATAGCTCTAAATTAGAAACAGCTCTAATATCTATCAGCAGAAGAAAAGAGGCACAAATTGTGACATATTAATTCAGTTAAAAAAAAAAGTACATATTGTATGACTTCTTTTATATGAACTTCAAGGATGAATAAAACTAATTAGATGATGGAAATCAGAACAATTGTTACCTATGAGTGGTGGAGATTATCAGGAAGCGGAAAAAAGAAAACTTTTGGGGTGACAGAAATAATGTATTATTTTGACTACAGTGTTTATTACCTAGGTAACTCATTTGTGTATTGTATGTGAAATAAGTGAAATTTTATCAACTGTGTATATAAAACCTATGCATTTCACTGTAGGTTAATTTTTTTTTCTTTTTTTGGCCACACTCTATGGCATGCAGGATTTGAGTTCCCTGAACAGGGATCTAACCCATGCCCCTGCAACTGAAGCACAGAATCCTAACCACTAGACCACCAGGGAAGTTCCATGTATGCGAATTTTGATTCAACACACATTAAAATAAATATATTTTCCAAAGGAGTCTTTTTGGAAAAAGGAACTTGAAGAAGATGCAAACAAATAAAAACAAAACTAAAAACATGTCTTCAGTCTTGATCTGGCCTGACATTTATAACTCTATTCTATTGGATTTTTAGGTCTAAACCACAAGGTGAATTCAAGGTTCTGTCCATTCAGCATAGTGGATGCCTCTGCTAGCTTCCTTGCCTCCCAACTCCCTGCCTGTCCCCCACCTCAGAGGAGCAATATCCCGGCAAGTCCTTCTGGCTTTTTTCTCCTTTGACCAGGTTTCGATAGTCTTCTTGAGGGACTAACTTCCTTTTGTTTTGGTGATAGTCCTCTAAAGGCCTCAGTTTCTACAGATTGAAGTGTTAGTTGCTCAGTCATGTCTAACTCTTTGGGACCCCAGGGACTATAGCCTGCCAAGCTTCTCTGTCCATGGGATTTCCCAGGCAAGAGTACTGGAGTGGGTTGCCATTTCCTTCTCCAGGGGATCTTCCCTACCCATGGATCAAACCTGAGTCTCCTGCTTTGCAGGCAGATTCTTTACAACTGAGCCACCTAGAAAGCCCACATATGAATATATATATGAATTTTTCCAATATTTTTTAACCTGGCCCAGGATCACTTGTTCAATGAATAATTGAATGAATTTATCCACTTCTGGAATTTTCATGAGCTGTTCTTAAAGTGAAACCCCCTCTTACCACTCTCAGAGGAAAGCCTCATCAAAGACCACTTAAGTTCAGGCTTACAATCTAAATAAATAAAAAAGTGAATAAACGAAAGCTCCTTCCCTCTCTCCCTCCATCCAGCAGTCATTTTAATAAGCTATATACCTAGCTTAGAACTGTTCTCTGGTTCAGGATTTCTACTGAGAATATTAATAGGTACATGAAGGCCTATAGATACTGAGGTTTGGGGGCCCTTTTCCTTCTGATATCCATCTAGCTCTTCACCGACGAGCAACCATAAGAAAAAAAAAAAACGATGTATCATGTTGCTGGAAAAGTGATTTCTGGTTAAGGGCAGCCTGGTGGTAACAAGCCCTGGGCTTGTTTTTATGGCTCTGTTTCATGGGATTTAATATATGGTACGTGTGTACAGCAGGACCAGCTTCTCCATTTAACTAGATCCCCAGAGGAAAGGGCCCAAATCTATGATTTTCTTATGTCTTGAGAACATCTGGTTTATTCTCTTCACTCAGTCTATTTAGTATATGCTGTTGCCTTAGTGGCAGGATAATTTCCAACAGCATGCCGTAAGCAGAAGGATTCACATTTCATCTAAACTCTCTATGCATTTCACATAGGTATTGGGTAGTTGAAGAGTAAACCACCAAAACCTCTTTCTTGTTTCTCACTGTATTGATTCACCCTAAGAGGCTGAGAATCAAAATGTTTTCTGGCTGAATTCGAAAGCAAAGAACGTCGGAGAGCAAAAACAACGGCAGGGTGCCGAAATTGTGGCCAGATGTCAGAACCAGCTCAGAAGTCTTACACAATCACTGAGGATGGAATACTCATCTTTGTTAGGCATTAAGTAGGCGTCTTCCCTAAGGGAGGGTTCGAATTCCCTGTTCCATCTTCCCAGTGTGCTGGACCACAATGGAGGAAGGAACTCATCAATTACAGACCGCTCAGATCCCAGCACATTTTTCCAAAGCACTTCTTGTTTTTCAGGCCCCATATTCCCAGAACAAGCAAAGTTTCATTTCTTGTTGGGTGGTAGGAAAAGTCAGAGCTGCAAGTGGAAACCTTTAGCCATTGAGGATGAGTAAAGGCTGATGGAGTTCAGTCTTCCTAACAGGCAATTGTGTGGAGGGCTTCCCAGCTCCTACTCTGCTCCAGGCTTGCAGCTGCACCCCTGACCCCAGGTCCCCAGTGTTAGAAAGCTGCTCCAGACAAAAATATTACCTCCTAGAGTTCACCCATATTCCTGTTCCTATTTTCTGTCTCTCTCTTTTTCAAAAAAAAAATTATTTATTTATTTTTGGCTGCAAAAATAAGTATTTTATTCTTAGTTGCAACATGTGCTTCTTGCTAGTCGTGACCTGGGGGCTCTGCAGTTGCTATGCAAACACTTAGCTGCCCCACAGCTTGTGGGATTGTAGTTCTCAGACAAGGGATCAAACCCACATCTCTTGCATTGGAAGGCAGAGTCTTAATCACTGATCTTCCAGGGAAGTCCCTGTTTTCTTTTTGCTATCCTTAAATGTTTCCAGCTTGTGATCACCATCCATCTGAATGGATGACACACCTGTTAGCTGTCCTTTGAGGGAAGGGGGAGAGACCAGAGTATGAAGCCAAAAGTAATTAAACTGTAATAAGATGCATGTTTGCCTGGTAGTTTAGCTTTTTCCTACTTCCACAGGTGCATCCATGAGGCAGATGATAAAAAGTTAGACCAAAGGTGATTTCTCCGTGACATTAAGTGGGAAGGGTCATAGTCAGAAACATCATCTAAGAGGCAGCAGGCTTCAGCCAGTGATCAGATTGTTGTGGAATGAAGAGTATGAGTGAAGTGACTAGGGGATAAGAAATCCTTTGCCATCCTTTGCCTCTTCCAGCTTCCAGTGATTGTCAGCATTCCTTGGTTGGTGGCCACATGGTCACCTCTTTAAGGTCAGTATCTTCAAATCTCTCTCTGCTCCCTTTTCACACTGCCTTCTCCCCTGTGTGTCTGTGTCAGTCTCCTCTGCTTCCTCTCCTAAAGAGCCATGTGGCTGCATTTAGATCAAACTGGATAATCCAGAATGATATCCTCATTTCAACATCCTTTAACTTAATCCAATCTGCAAAGACTCTATTTCCAAAGGAGCTAACATTTACAGATTCCAGAGATTAGAACCCCATGTCTTTAGGGGCCAGTCCCTTAGACAGCCAGATCAAACCAGTCAATCTTAAAGGAAATCAACCCTGAGTATTCACTGGAAGGACTGATGCTGAGGCTGAAACTGCAATACTTTGGCCACCTGATGCAAAGAGCTGACTCACCGGAAAAGACTCTGATGCTGGGAAAGATGGAAGGCAGGAGGAGAAGGGGACGACAGAGGATGAGATGGTTGGATGGCCTCACTGACTCAATGGACATGAGTGTCAGCAAACTCTGGGAGATGGTGAAGGACAGGAAATCTGGCATGCTGCAGTCCATGGGGTGGCAAAGATTCAGACATGATTTAGCAACTGAACAACAACAACATTCAGCCTATTACAATGTCTTTTACCCATTTTCAGTCTGGATTGATTTCTCAACTGCTGAATTTTAGGAGTTCTTTATGTGATAGTCTAGAATTAAATCCTTTGTGGACATGTGGGTCACAAACATTTTCTTCAGTTCTGTAGCTTGTTGCTACATCATCACAGGATCTTTTGCAGAACTAAATTTTGTAATGAGGTTCAATTTATTGATTTTTTTCTTTTTTAAAAAGCTATTTATTTACTTATTTGACTGTGCTGTTCCTTAGCTGCAGCACATGGGATCTTTAGTTACAGCATGCAAGCTCTCTGTGGTGGCACATGAATCTAATTCTCTGACCAGGGATCGAACCCTGGCCCCCTGCATTGGGAGTACAGAGTCTTAGCTACTGCAGCACCAAGAAAGTCTCAAGTTTTCTTTTTACAGAGCATGCCTTTAATGTCAAGTCTATAAACTCTTTACCTAGCTCTTTGTTCTGAAATTTTTCTTCAAGTACCACCACTGTATTTCTAAATTTTTTATAGTTTTGTTTTATACTTTTTTTTCCTAAAAGTTTTATTTTTGTTGTTGTTTAGTCTCTGTGTCTGCCTCTTTGCAACCCCAAGGACTGTTGCCCTCCAGATTCCTCTGTCCTTGGGATTTCTCAGGCAAGAATACTGGAGAGGGTTGCCATTTCCTCCTCCAGAGGATCTTCCCAATCCCGGAATCAAACCCTCATCTCCCACATTGAAGGGGGATTCTTTACTACTGAGCCACCAGAGAATTGTATGCTTTACATTTTATATTTTATATTTTTTTCTTTAAGTTTTATGTTTAGTATTTTACATTAATTCCATATTTCCCTGGCTATTTGCCAGGATGAGCTTTGTTACACAGTTGTGAAGATTTCTTGGATACTGTGGTGGACTGTGTTACTGTTCGTGTTATTCATCTTCCCTTTATGAGCTTTCTATATCTGTTCCCATTTCCAGGCAGAAACCTAGGAATGTCATGTTCAAGAATATCCACTGTGACTCTGATCCAGGGGTCAAGAGACCACTACTGTCACTGCAGACATCTTTCAATGGCTACAGAGTAAGTGACCAGGTACCAGAACACAGCTTCTGAAACCTCAAACTCCACAACTCTGCTTGCCATGTGATGTAGGTGAAAGGACATGAAAGGGATTCCATCTCACTTCTGCATTCCAAATAGCACCCAGTACATCTCATTGACAATTTCCAACTTACCACCAGAGCCCCCTCACCGTGTCCACTGTATAGGCTCCAACATATGGGAGTTTTACGGGGACACAGACATTCAGTTCATAACAGCTAGCAAACATTGATTCAGGGGCCATGGCGAAGACATTTAAGTTGCCCTCTTGGACCGGATTCCCAGACAAATTGGCATTCTGTGTCACTGAAGGAAAGATAAATTCTCTGTGCAACAGAGTTTATTTATCTTGTCATTCACTCGGGTGTTCACTGAACATTTCTGAGCACTCATCTACTCAGGGAGCTGACATTCTAGTGGAGGAAGACATAAGTAGAGGGAACATTCCAATGTCCTGGAGGTACGTGTTGGGATAGAGTCAGAAGGCATCCTGGGAGTGTAGAGGAGAAATCTCATAGACTGGGGGCATTAGAGTGTGTGTCCTGGGGCAGGCAGCTCTTTAGCTGAGAGCTGAAGGATGAGTAGACGCTGAGCCAGTCGGAAGCGGGGAAGGGCTTTCCTGGTAGAAAGGAATTCATGTGCACGTGGCGGAGACACGAGAAAACACATGTGCTCCAGGAACAACCTTCCCTCAGTACAAGCGGAGACAAGATTCAGAGCTAGAGGAACCCAAGCTAGAGACACTCGGCCAGATGCTAAGGGGAGGAGTGTTTCACCCTGAACTTAATGAGGAGCCCTGAAGGGTCGCAAACAGGGGAATGTCATGACCAGATTTACATTTCAGGAAGATTAAGGAGGCAGCAAAGTGGAAATCAGGGATTCCTAGGTGGTAAAGCTTACACCTGCCAATGCAACAGATGCTGGAGATGCAGGTTTGATCCGTGGGTCAGGGAAGATGCCCTGGAGGAGAAAATGGCAACCTACTCCCATATTCTTGCCTGGAGAATCCCATGGACAGAGGAACTTGGTGGGCTACAGTCCATGGGGATGAAAAGAGTTGGGCACGACTAAACTGACTTAGTATGCACGCAGTGTGAAAATCAACTGGAAGAAAAGAGTAACAGGAAAGAAGTGGGGGCAAATTAGGAGTCATCAATAGAGAGAAGTGAGGGTTTATTGTCCAAGGTGGAATGGGGAGGAGGACAGAGATTTAAGAGATCCACAAGGAAGAGTTGTCAGAACTTGGATTAAGGAGAAGAGAAGCTCTTGGCTCAGGCCATGGGGATCTCACTAAACTTGGGATGCAGAAGAGCAGCACCAAGATGGGGCATGGGGTGGGGACTCAAGTGGCCTTAGCTGGGGACCCAATGGCTTTAGGATGCCAGTATAGCACCCTAGGGACATGTTGAGTGGTTGGATACATGGGTGGAAGAAGAACAAATTTTAAAATTTTGTGGTTTTTCTTCCTCTTCTCTAAACATTCTCATCATTTTTCTAGCCAATCAGCAGTATCTATATGGCCTCAAAGAAAACTGAAATGCAATAGCAGTAGAAAAGAGGGAAAAAATTATCTTCTTCCCTCCTTTAAACTAGGCTTAAAAGGGGAGGCGATGAAAGGAGCAGAAGTTGAAGTTTATGCCATAAAAAGATGAGGATGCAAATGTTCCTTTGGGCATAACCAACCAAGAATCAAATACAGAATTTGAGTCTCTTTTGCCTAAGCCAGGGAATCCAGGCCACTTATACTCTGGGAGAAATTACTGATTCAGGTTGGAAACTGTTTCATATGACAACTGACTTGGGTGCAAGATTTTGAGATTAATGATTACATTTCTCAGGCAATAACATTAAGCTTGTGAAGTTCAGATGTTTCTTCAGATAATCTCTGGAGGTGCTTTTATAGTTACAAGATCGGGAACAGGATGGTTATAAGTCTTTACCCAAGGGCCTTCATTCCTGTGACTATTTTCTGCTTCATCTTACACCTGTGTCAATATCCTCATCTCCCTAGGGTTTCTTTGCACAGGCAGTGCTTAATTAAGATGCCGTCAGGCTCTGGCTTTATTAGCCATAAGAATAGGAAACAGAGAGCTTGTAAAATTGTAGAACTTAATGAAAAGCATAGCAAATTACAGGTATTTTTTAAAAGACGATGAGGTGCATATTATGCCTCCACAAAAAATATCAGAATTAGAATAGCTGGCTTAAATGATAAAGAATCCACTTGCAAATGCAGGAGAGGCAGTTTGATCCCTGGGTTGGGAAGATCCCCTGAAGGAGGAAATGGAAACCCACTGCAGGATTCTTGTCTGGAATATCCTGTGGACAGAGGAGCCTGGTGGGGGTACATACAGTCCATGGGGTTGCAAAGAGTGGGACATGACTGAGCAACAACACACACACACAAAGAGACCATCCCTGCTTAGGAGAGGGTGGCCAAAAATGGGAGGGCCCTGAAGGTGGAGATGTGTGTGTGTGTGTAAGATGGAAGAGGTTTTGAACATGTTTGTTAAATAGGAACTCTAAATTAAGCATGAGTTCAAATCCTGACTCTGCTGTTTATTGGCTCTGTGACTTTAGGCATATTACTTAACCTCTGTGCCATTTGAGTTTCCTCATTTGCAAGAAATGGGTTTTACAACTATACTTACCTACATTGTAGTCTCCTTTGTATCCTTTTGTGTGTGTGTTTCTTTCTTTGGACACTTCCCTACCCTTCCCTCATGCCCCTCTGCCTAAGCTCCTCCTGAACAAGGGGGCTCTGTGACTTAATCATCTTTGTGTCTCTTCTAGTGACTGCTATAGTATATCTTCTGCAGTGGGCATTTGATACACATCTGGCACATAGTAGGTGTTCTCTGGGCTTTCCTGGTAGCTCAGACAGTAAAGAATCTGCCTGCAATGCGGGAAACTTGAGTTCCATCCCTGGGTGGGGAAGATCCCCCAGAAAAGGGGAAGATGCTCTCTAAATATTTGTTAAGTAAATGAACATATCCTGTTGTGGCTCAGCTGGTAAAGAATCTGCCAGCAATGCTGGACGCCTGGGTTCGATCCCTGGGTTGAGAAGATCCCTTGGAGAAGGAAAAGGCTACCCACTCCAGTATTATGGCCCTATACAGTCCATGGGGTTGCAAAGAGTTGTGCACGACTGAGCGACTTGCACTTTCACGAACTGAACATAGTGGTTACAAGAGATAGCAAAACTGAGTATCTATGTTTCTTCTTAGTCAAAAACGATTGCTACTCAAGACAAATGCATTTTCAGTTATAGTGTTCAAGACCAAATTTGTAATAAAAATGACTCAAGAACCATCACACATTCTGGGCACAGCGTTCGTAATTGGGAAAGGACTTGAGCCTAAATACAGGCATATATTTTCTTTTTAACTGGAGCCGTCCCTCTGAAAGGCTGACAGGGGCTGTGAAAGTCAGATCGTCCTTTGCTGCGCTTCTCTACCTTTTATTGGGCTTCAAAGCATCTCTGCTGGGTAGTAAGGTGGGATCGATCCACAGAGTGGAAGGACCGAAAAAGAACAGGAGCGGCGAACCCGGCTTGGTGTGTCCTGTGCGCCGCCCCGTAGTCCGCGATCGCCGTAGGGGCGGTGCGCGCGCGGTTTTGAAAGCCCGGCGGGTTCCCGTCGGAACGGCGGTTGCCTGGTCCGGGTGTTGGCAGGTCGGACCCCGCCGCCTCACCCCGGGCGGCCGCTCGGGACAGCTTTCAAGACAGCCTTTGCCCGGGCGCCTCGTCGCCCCGTCTCGTGGCTCCGGTAAGGAGAGAGCTTTTAGGGGCCCTGCCGCGAGTGGGCCCGGCCGGGGGTCCCGCGCCCCTCGAGCCGCGGCCTCCTTGCTCTTTTGACAACTCGGGGCCTGGAAGGAAGGTGGAAGACGCGGGGGACGTGGCGTTAAACCGGGAGTTCTCTTGGGAAGCATCTTGGCCACCCGAGTGCGCAGCAGACTTAGGGGTAGGGTGGGGATTCGAAGAAAGAGATCGCTCTTTTCTCAAATCAGGGCTTGACACTCTGTACTTTTTACGGAAGCGCCGTAGGAGCCCGCCAGGCTCCTCTGTCCGTGGGATTCTTCAGGCAAGAAGACTGGAGTGGGTTGCCGTTTTCTCCTCCAGGCCCGACCCGGGGCTCGAACCTCCTGCATTGGCAGGCAGATTCTTTGCCATTAACGCCGCACGGGAAGCCCAGGTGCTGTTTATTAAGAGATATTAAATGGCTCTATGCAGCATTTAAGCAAAATGTTCTCTCTTCCTTCCTAGTGTTTTAATGGGCAATCCAAATGAGCTTACAGACAGGAACAGTTGGCTTTACAGTAAATGTAATACAAAACCAAACCTTTTTTCAAAAGAAACGTGAATTTTTTTTAATAAAAAAGATTTTTTAAGAAATATATTACAGAAGGAAAAAAAAAGCCAGGATTAACTTGCTTGTGTATGCAGTATGTACATTGTATTTTCATAGATAATTTTAAACTAATAGTTTATTGAGATGTAATTAACATATCATGAAATTCACTCTTTTGAAAGTGTACAATTAAGTGGTTTTTTGGAATAGAATTGAACATATTAAATCACTACCTAATTTTATAACATTTTCATCACCCCAAAAAAGAAGGCAAACACCCACTAGCGGTCACTCCACATTCTCTCTTCCCTTCAGCCCACAGCAACTACTCATTTATTTTGTCCATGGATTTGCCACTTCTGGATATTGTGTGGAAAAACAGTCATTTATGTGGCCTCTTGTATCTGCTTTCTTTGACTTGGCATAAGGTTTTCAAGATTCTATCATGTTGTAGTATATATGAGTACTTCATTCCTTTTTATAGTGAAGTTGCTCAGTTCTGTCGGACTCTTTGGGACCCCATGGACTGTAGCCTACCAGGTTCCTCCATGCAAGGGATTTTCCAGGCAAGAATACTGGAGTGGGTTGCCATTTCCTTCTCCAGGAGATTCTTCCTGACCCAGGGATTGAACCTGGGTCTCCCACATTGTAGGCAGATGCTTCACCATCTGAGCCACCAGGGAAGTCAGTAATATTCCCTATGTAGAATATGTACTCTGTTGAATAGTATTTTATTGTGCATAGTGTATGCCATATTTTCTTTATCCATTCATCATCTGATAACTATTTCTGTTTCCTTTTTTTGGATATTATGAATAATACTGCTTAAAAAACCAAGCTCTTAAAAGCTTATAAAAGATCTATTAATAACTACTCCTGGGAAGTGTGGGAGGGTACTAGGTGATTTTTTTTTTAACCAAGTGCATATATTATTTTTTAAATAAAACAAAACCCCACAATCATTAATAGCATGACCTTGGGTATGTACTTTTACTTATCTTTAATTTTACTTTTACTTTATCTTTCTCCCTCTCTGGGTTTCAGTTTTCTCATTGTAAATACAACTGGACTAAATATTTGTCATGGTCTTTTTCAGCTCTCAAGTTTTTTGTGAATGAGTGATAGTATTACAGGAATTTTTTCTTCATGAATGAGAGATGTATTCTTTATAACTGCAGTGTACCTTTCTATTTATTTTTATTGTAGGACCTTAAGCGATTATTACAATGGAAGAAACCAATAATTTCAAGACACCAAGCAAATTATCTGAAAAAAGGAAATCTGGTAAGATATAAAACCTTTCTTCATTGTTACTGTTATCAGAAATGTCATCATAGTATTATAGTTTAATCCTTTCATTGTTATCTTTCACACAGGAACAATTTCAGCATAAGTCATCTTTATAATGTTGATCTTAAGAAATAAGACTTCTTTTATAGGTCAGAGTTTGGTCATCTATGATCTAATTTTATTGACATTCTAGCAGATTTGTAGGTTCTCCCTGGTGAAGAGGCAACTTAACTTGAACCTCAAAGGAACTACTTTATTTTTCCCCCTCTATATATGGGAAGGGTATTTTCCAAGGCAATTCAGTAGACAGAGGTAATCTGTCACTTCAATTTGAGAAGACCTTTGGGCTTCATTTCTTTGTGCTGCAGCCAGTGATAGGACTCATCTCATTAGTTTCTCCTCTCAGAGTTTATAGTACTGCCATGCCTATTGTCAAGTATGTGAAACCGTTATATTTTGTCAAATTTTCTAGTTGTTCATGGCAAAAGGGCAATCTAAGAGCAGTTAATTGTCCATGAGCAAAAGTAGGACTACTCTATGTCATCTCTTTTAATAACCTTATAATACTCTGTAATATAGATATGTTATAATTATGACTCTAATGATGATTACTTAGGCTTTTCTCCCTTTTTTTGTAGCCACAAAAGCAGATCCACTATTCACATGCATGCATGCATTCTTGTGTGTATATGGTGTCTTTGGCTGCATGCCGTAGTGCTGGCATTAGCAAACTTTTTGTAAATTGCAGATAGTAAATGGTTTAGGCTTTGTGGGTCATATAGGAACCGTTTTGGCATAGTCTTCTTCCTTCCTTCTTTCCTTGATTTTTGGCTAAATTAGTCATTACTGTGATTGCCGAAAATATTAATACATTTATTTTCATTGTGGTGCCTTGTATGTGTTTCTGTCTCCTGAAGTCCTGTTTACTCTCTCCAGAAGGCTCAGCTCCTGGAGAAGCTGAAGGTGTGTTTAGAAGGGTATGTTCCAGGAAGAGTTAGAGGTCTGGAGTCCAGACTAATGACATCAAGTACACTGAATCTGTCTCTGTTTCCCCTGTTCTGGCTCCAGAGAAATAAGACAGTCACTGGTGAGACTGCTGCCATTCTGTGTAGATTCTATACCTTGAATTCTCTCATCTCCAGGATCTTGTCCCTAATTGTCTTTGTTCTAAGGCCTCCTCGGGTTCTTCTCTTCTCTGGACATGGAATCTAGTTCTTCTGTTTTGAAACCAGATTTGAATTCTTGACTCTGTAACCCTGGTTTCTTTAGCAAGTTGCTCCCTGGAATCACTTCCATGATAAGAGTTGTGCATAAATGCCTTGATGAGGGTGTGCAATTGAGAGGAGTGTAGCTGGTATGACACTCTCTTTTCTACTTTGAATCTGCTCTTCAGGGTGATCTTGGTGTTGACTTGATTTGAAGTCATCCTTAGGTTCTGATCTTTTCTGGAATCAGTTCTAGCTCTTTGATTCTGAAACCAAATCTGGATTCTAGGCTCTTCAGTGTTATTAAAGGCAAGTCTTCATTTGGTAGCATAATCTGGATAAGGTTTTGGTTAAAAGTGTTGATGAGGGTTTTCAATTGATTAATGAATATGGTAGCTGCTGTCTGTACTTCGTTGGAATGGTGTTGTCTGAGAGTTGTCTTGGGCCATGTTGGAAGAGAGTCATGAAGTCTAAGGATTCAACCAAGAGACCTTCTTTATTTTTTAACAACCCTTTTAAAATGTAAAAATCAATTCTTAGCTCATGGGTCATATAAAAACAGGCTATTTTGCTGACCCCTGCTTAAGTGTTACTGTAGAATAGAGCTCCAAAAGTAGACTTGGTCAGAGGGTATCCATTTAAAGTTAGGACACAGAGAGTCAAATTGCTCTGCAAGACTTTGCCAGTTAATTCTCTTAACAATGATTTATTGAGAACGTTAGGATGCATCTGTAGAGGTCTTTTCAAATACTAATTTTATCTTTTATTTCTCTTTCTGACATTTTAGCATTATGTTTAACTCCATGTATAACTATTCCTGCCTCTCCATTTATGCAGAAGCTTGGCTTTGGTACTGGGGTAAATGTCTACCTTATGCAAAGGTGAGTATAAGATTTCGCGTTAACATTTTTACATGGAACCGTAGTTCCACTGTAGTTGGAGACAAAAAGGAATGTGAAAATGCAAATATTTAGATCTGGGGTATGTTCATATTTTTGCCAGAGCCCTACCTGGTACATCTTTCTCCTAGCTTCCCCTTAATGGATTATTAAAGGAGAGGTAATTTATAATTTTTCCTTGGCTTGTGTAGGAGGGGAAAAGGATAGAGGAAAGAGATTCCTTTGTGATAATAACACAGGATTCTCAATACAGAAAACTTCAAAGAGGATACCAGTGTTGGGAGATATCAGTGACTATTAATCCCTTCTATCTGGAGAGTTGCCTTCTCAGGATATTCTCTTTTAAAGAAGTAAATATTTTTATTTTATTTATGTCATCATTGTTAAGTGAGAAGGGTGAATACCTGATTCTAAAGTAGGAAAATTGTATTAAAAGAAAAATGGAATAATAGAATAGATGCTAATAGCTAATAATACTACATATGACAACAAACACACTATTACAAAGTTATTTCTTTTATCCATTACTCTGTACCTAGTTTCATGTTTATTAAGTGGCAAACAGTTATGTACTGTTTAACGTTCCCTAGAAATTAGCCTGATTAGTCCAGGGCAGCATATCATTAGCTTCTCTAGGTTTATGTTGTTTTCAAATTGAAATACTTACTCAAATAAAAAGCTGGTGAATTGAGACTAGTATAGCGGTTATATGGTCTTCTTGAAGTGTCTTTGCAGCCACCCCCTTTTGTGTGTTTGTCTGCTGTTAGTTTGGTGAACTTCCATTTTTTAATGTCTAAAACTCTTATTTTAAGTTATTTTGAAATAAAAAAACATATCACAATTTCATAGCTAGTCTCATTTTTCTTCCTTAAAAAAGTTTTTTTAGAATGTGAAGTGTGTTGTTAACAAAGTTATACTGTATGTGACTTAATTAATTAGAAAACTTCACTGGAAATAGCAGTTCCCCGCCTGACCCTCCTAGTCCTCGATGTGGCTCTGTTAGCTTGACATTCTCCTTTACAGTAGCCTAGAGATTTCCTTTGCTTCTCTGGTGAACTGGATCCTCTGTTTTTCTTATTTCATGTCTTAGTATTTCTTGGTTTACATCTCATTCTGGTTGAAGACATTTGTTAGTGCCCCATGAAAAGAGGCACAGAAGATACATTTTTAAGAATTTACTTTTCTAAAAATGTTTCCGTTTTATGCTTGCACTTGAGCGAGTGGCCTTTTTTGTTTTTCTAGGTTAGAATTCTCATTCAGAAGTATGTTTTCCCCAGAATTTTGAGAACATTGTTCAATTGCTGCTGTTGAGAATTCTGAAGCCCCTCTGACTGCTGAGTCTTTATGTTTCTGTTCTGTGTTACCTCTTGCTCCTGCCGTCTTGGAACCCTATATGGGCTTTTGTTTGTCACCACTCTTCTGAATTTCACAGTGACATGCATGGGCCTCTTGGAACCAGAAAATTCCTATTAAACTTTTGAGAGGTTATTTTTTAAAATGACTTTGTTGATCATTTTCACCCTTATTTTTCTGTTCTCTGTCTTGGAACTCCTATTATTTGGATGTGGGATTTATTGGCCCAGTCTTTGATCTACCTTTATTTTATTTAATTTTGGTCTGTTTTTCTATTTTCTCTTTTTGTTCTATTAATATTTTCTTGGAAATTTTCACAACTTCATTTTCTGATACTTTTATTTAGTTTTTCATTCTTGTCTATCTTGTTTTTAATTATTATCTGAAAGTTTTCCTTTCTAAGATGGCATCCCATATCTTGTGGGGATGCTGCTGCTGCTGCTGCTGCTAAGTCACTTCAGTTGTGTCTGACTCTGTGTGACCCCATAGATGGCAGCCTACCAGGCTCCCCCATCCCTGGGATTCTTCAGGCAAGAACACTGGAGTGGGTTGCCATTTCCTTCTCCAAAGCATGAAAGTGAAAAGTGAGAGTGAAGTCGCTCAGTCGTGCCCGACTCTTAGCAACCCCATGGACTGCAGCCCACCAGGCTCCTCTGTCCATGGGATTTTCCAGGCAAGAGTACTGGAGTGGGGTGCCAGTGCCTTAGACATGTATATCTTGAACCTGGATGTTGATAACACAGGTATGTACATGTGTGAGCACTTCAGGCACATTTGGTCATGAATTACTCTGTTCCTATATAGATTACAGGTTCTCAACTCTGTCAGTCTGCCTCAGGCTAAATACCTTCTGCTTTTTCCCTTTCAAAGTCAGTCTTCTGTCTTCAAACTGAAGTTTTTATTTCAGTGGTACCTGAGAGGAATCAAATTTATATATGTATGTTCATTTTAATTTAGAGTATATATTATTTACTGTTAAATTTGCATTGCTGGAGTAAACCTAACATAGTTGTGATGTATTATTATTTTTTTAATAAACTGATAGAATCATTTTGCTATTGTTTAGAATTTTTGCATCTTTCTAGTTTTCTCTTTTTAACCCTTCCCTTCCAGTGATATCAGACTTCTCTTGTAATCATTAGATTTATCATCTCTATGTGCACAGTTAAAAAGGATATATGACAGAAGTGTTGATAGTCTAAAATACTTAAAAATTAAAAAAAAACTAAAAAATACTCTCAAGTCTTTTTCAAAATGTGGAAGTTCTTATTAGTCATTTGCACTGTATTATGGTTATTAATCTTTCTGTACATTTTTGGTTACTTATTTTTTAAGATCTCCAAGAGGTTTGTCTCATTCTCCTTGGGCTGTGAAAAAGATTAATCCTAGATGTAATGATGACTATCAGAGTATGTATCAAAAGAGACTAACTGATGAAGCTAAGATTCTGAAAAGCCTTAATCATCCAAACATTATAGGTAAGTTCACATTTACTTAATAACAGTATTTGGTATCATATCTTGTTTATCCAGAAATGGTTTACATAATATCTTAACTGCTTTCACTAATAAAAAATGAAGAATGGCATGATGAAGTTTGGCAAGAATCAAATTAATGTGAACATTCTGAAATTAAAATTGGTGGGACTTCCCTGGCAATCCAGTGATTAGGACTCTGTGCTTCAATTGCTGGGGACCTTGTGGGTTTGACTCCTGGTCAGGGACCTAAGATCCTATAAGCCGTGTGGCTTGGCCAGAAAAAAAAATAGTATATATTTTTAGATGCAGCAAATTTGGAAAACTCAGCAGTGGCCACAGGACTGGGAAAGGTCAGTTTTCACTCAGTCCCAAAGAAAAGCAATACCAAAGAATGCTCAAACTACCGCACAATTGCACTCATCTCACATGCTAGCAAAGTGATGCTTAAAATTCTCCAAGCCAGGCTTCAACAGTACGTGAACCATGAACTTCCAGATGTTCAAGCTGGATTTAGAAAAGGCTGAGGAACCAGAGATCAAATTGCCAACATCTGTTGGATCATCAAAAAAGCAAGAAAGTTCCAGAAAAACATCTATTTCTGCTTTATTGACTATGCCAAAGCCTTTGTGTGGATCACAACAAACTGGAAAATTCTGAAAGTGATGGGAATACCAGACCACCTGACCTGCCTCCTGAGAAATCTGTATGCAGGTCAAGAAGCAACAGTTAGAACCGGACATGGAACAACAGACTGGTTCCAAATTGAGAAAGGAGTATGTCAAAGCTGTATATTGTCACCCTGATTATTTAACTTATATGCAGAGTACATCATGAGAAATGCTAGGCTGGATGAAGCACACCCTGGAATCAAGATTGCCAGGAAAAATATCACTAACCTCAGATATGCAGATGACACCACCCTTATGGCAGAAAGCAAAGAAGATCTAAAGAGCCTCTTACTAAAAGTGAAAGAGGAGAGTGAAAAAGTTGGCTTAAAACTCAACATTCAGAAAACGAAGATCATGGCAACCAGTCCCATCACTTCATGGCAAACAGATGGGGAAACAATGGCAGACTTTTATTTTGGGGGGCTCCAAAAATCACTGCCAATGGTGACTGCAGCCATGAAATTAAAAGACACTTGCTCTTTGAAAGAAAAGTTACGGCCAACCTAGACAGCATATTAAAAAGCAGAGACATTACTTTGCTAACAAAGGTCCATCTAGTCAAACCTATGTTTTTTCTAGTAGATGTGAGAGTTGGACTATATAGAAAGCTGAGCGCCGAAGAATTGATGCTTTTGAACTGTGGTGTTGGAGAAGACTCTTGAGAGTCCCTTGGACTGCAAGGAGATCCCCAGTCCAACCTAAAGGAGATCAGTCCTGAATATTCACTGAAAGGACTGATGCTGAAGTTGAAACTCTAATACTTTGGCCACCTGATGGGAAGAGCTGACTCATTTGAAAAGACCCTGATGCTGGGAAAGATTGAGGGCAGGAGGAGAAGGGGACAACAGAGGATGAGATGGTTGGATGGCATCACCAACTAATGGACATGAGTTTGAGTAAACTCCAGGAGTTGGTGATGGACAGGGAGGCCTGGCGTGCTGCAGTTCATGGGGTCACAAAGAGTCGGACATGACTGAGCAACTGAACTGAAGTATATATTTAAAACTTCATGGGAATAGATACAGTCATTATGGTATTGGTACCATGGAGAATTCAGGAATGTAAAATCTTCATTTATGTAATTTTCTTTTTTCATTTTTAATGTAAGTCTGGTGAAACCATTATATTTAGGAAGGTATAGAGTATTAAAAAATATTTCAATTTGTGATACTGTTGGCAAACACTGAAGGCGTTTAAAATTAGGTAAGTTTTGTAAGCACTAGCTGTTTCATTTTGTATTTGACAGTGTTGATCCAGATCTGTTTACAGTCACATTGTAAAAGAAGTAAATACTTTTGTTCTTCCCTACTCCAGTAAGAAAATGATGATTTTTTTTTTTAAGGTTATCGTGCTTTCACTGAATCTAGTGATGGCAGTCTGTGTCTTGCTATGGAATATGGAGGTGAAAAGTCTCTGAATGATTTAATAGAAGAACGAAATAAAGATAGCCGAGCTCCTTTTCCAGCAGTCATCATTTTAAAAGTTGCTTTGAACATGGCAAGAGGGTTAAAGGTAACTATGCTATTGTGTTTTGATTGAGTTTTGTGAAATCTAAAAATACAAAATACTTTATTTATAATTTGTGTTTAATTTCTGCTGTATAGCAAAATAACCCAGTTATACATGTATCTTACATGTATCTTCTTTTTCATATTCTTTTCCATTGTGGTTTATCACAGGATATTAAATATAATACCTGTTCTTTACAGTAGGATGTTGTATATCCATCTATATATGGTAGGTTGCATTTGCTAACCCCACTCTCCCAATCTTTCCCTCTCTCACCCAGCCTCCCCCTTGGCAACCACAAGTCTATTCTCTATGAGTCTGTTTCTGCTTTGTAAATAAGTTCATTTGTGTATTTTATATTCCACTTATAAGTGATATCATATGGTATTTGTCTTTCTGACTTAGTATGACTAAGTCCATCCATGTTGCTGGAAATGATGTTGTTTCATTCTTTTTAATGGCTGAGTAATACTCCAGTGTGTGTGTGTGTGTGTGTGTGTGTGTGTGTGTGTGTACGTGTGTACGTGTGTACATTTTCTTTATCTATTCATCTGTTGATGGACAGATATTAATATACCTAGTTACAAGGTAAAAAAATTTTTTTCCAAGAGAGGGAGTTGCCTTAAATCTTTAGAGAATCTTTCATATTGAAGAGTGTACTGTTTTGACCAACAAAATATTGTTAGAGGCCTTCACACCTTCACATAGCCTGAAATAACCCAAGTCAGGAAGTTTTGCTTATAGAGATTGCATGTTAGATTTAGTTAATTGGACTGTTGTTTAGTCATTATTCCTGGGGGTGTATTCTAACCTTCTCTTGCTGTAAACAAGCCTTTCAAAGATTGCTTTGTGGGATGTTATTAGACATTGTGAATATACAACTATAGGTCAAATAACAAAACCCTCTCAGGGTTATACAAATAAATTATTGTATCTTTGAATTAGACATACTGTTAGAAATAAAAATTCTGTATCCTGAATAACTTAAGTAATCACAGCTCCAGAAAATTGTTGGATGACTCAAAAAACAGATTATGTAATGTAGTGATGTCAAGAGTTGAATGTTGAGTTCAGATAGAGTTGATTCATGAAATGTGAAACTGGAAAAAGGCAATATTTCCAAATATATATATGTACCTTTAAATATATATTTTAATATGTTATAGAAAAACCTATTTTAAATAGGTTGGATAAGCTAACAATTTGAATCATTTAATAATTATTTTTAATGTGTACGTATAATGGAATTAATAAATTACATTATAAATATATTTGAGCATATTCAATTGATAGTTAACAACATTTAGATAAGCACAGTAAGTGTTCCAAGTTCAATACCAAGAATTGTTTCTGCATCTTTTGCAGGCCTAGGTCATAGAGTGTAGATGCCTAAATGCTGACGAATGAAAAAATTACTGTTTTGTAGGACATGTTTGATTATGGATGAATATTATCACTTGTCATTTCTAAGAAAGGGTTAAAATATAGCCTTAGATTATGTTACTGCTTCCTCTTCTCCTTGTGAAGTATGTGTAACATTATCTCAGCGATTTGTTTGAGGAAACTCATTGTGAAGGTTATGAAATTATTTCTAAAATAATTGTACATTTTGTAAAATTGTATACTTTGAAATCTGCAGTATCATCTTTGATGTATAAGTATGTGAGGTTGGTTTGAAAATTAGAAGTTGGCTTATCTATAAATAGACATCAATTTCCAAAGAATCTTTCAGATTTCTGGTCAGTATGGTAGACTAAGAGATAGCATGGGATGGTCCCTTCTCTGGCATCATACAGTTTGAAATGATAGACAGATACAAGTCTGTATGTTAGGCAGGGAGTTCAGTTTGTTATTTTTGTTTGAAAGTTATACACTTTTTTATTAGTTGGTATTTTTGTTCAAATGTTTTAAATTTTTCACTGTAGTATCTGCACCAAGATAAGAAACTGCTCCATGGAGATATAAAGTCTTCAAATGTTGTTATTAAAGGTGATTTTGAAACAATTAAAATCTGTGATGTAGGAGTCTCTCTTCCATTGGATGAAAATATGACTGGTAAGCAGAATTCTAATTTTTAAAATGGTTTCTGTACAGTTTTTAAGTTTCTATTAATTACATATTTAAAAATAATAACTTCACATTCTTCAAAAATGAAAAACTGTAATAAAAAGTGTATAATAAAAAATACCCCTCTTTTCTGTCTCTGTTCTACTCAGCCTCCAGCCCCTTCTCTTGCCACATACACAATATAAATTATTGTTTTCTCATTAGTATATATTTTAATTGAAATGGGGAGAAGTGTTTCTAACTTGGATAGCTATTTTTAAGTGGTAAAAGATCTGGGAATAGAATATAAAATTTTTATAAGATTTTATAAAGAAATTCATTTAACATCAGCATAATGACAAGATTTGGGAAAACTTCTAGAGGAAACTGGAATGGGAGTAGAAGAGGAGTACTAACGCCAGTCTTCTGCATTTTGCCCCTTGGCCCACCCTACCTTGTTCTTGTCTTTATTGTGAATACTAACCATTCTCTTCTCAGGGAATTTAAGGTATGTTCTTCCTTTCTTCTTTTTTTTTTACTACATTCTTTTTCTAAAATGTTCTTTTTCGTTATGGTTTATCATAGGATATTGAGTACAGTTCTCTGCTGTAGAATAGGACCTTGTTTATCCATTCTATATATAAAAGTTTACATTTCCTAACTCCTATGTCCCACTCCATCCCTTCCCCAGCCCCCTCCCCCTTGGCGACCCCTAGTGTGTCTTCTGTACCAATGATTCTGCTTCATAGGTAGGTACATTTGTCTCAGATTTTGATTCCACATATAAGTTGATATCATATGGTATTTGTCTTTTTCTCTTACTTCACTTAGTATGATAATCTGTAGTTGCATCTATGTTGGTACGGATGGTGTTATTTCATTCTGTTTTATGACTGAGTAGTATTCCATTGCATATATGTACCATGTCTTCTTATACATTCATCTTTCATGGTCACTTAGGATATTTCCATATCATGGCTATTGTGAACAGTGCTGCTGTGAACACAGTGGAACATGTGTCTCTTTGAATTCTATTTTTGTCTGGATATATGCCCAGGAGTGGGATTATTGGATCATAATTTTAGTTTTCCTGAGAAACCCCCCTGCTGTTTTCCATAGTGACTGTACCAACTTACATTCCCACCAGTAGTATAGGAGGGTTCCCTTTTTCCCATGTCCTCTCTAGCATTTGCTATTTGTAGGCGTCTTAATAATGGCCACTCGACCTGTGCGAAGGTGGTGCCTCGTTGTAGCTTTGATTCTCATTTCTCAATAGTGATGTCGATCATCTTTCCACATGTCTGTTGGCCATGTGTAATTTTTATTTGGAGAAATGTTGGGCTGTTTAGATCTTCTGCCCATTTTTCTATTGGGTTTGTTTTTGTTGTTGTTGAGTTGTATGAGCTGTGTGTGTGTTTTGGAAATTAATCCCTTGTGAGTTGCATTGTTTACAAATATTTTCTTCCATTCTTTGGGTTGTCCTTTCATTTTGCTTATGATTTTTGCTGTGCAAAAGCTTAGAAGTTTGATTAGGTCCCATTTGCTTATTTTTGTTTTAATTTTTATCACCTTGGGAAACTGACCTAAGAAAACATTGGCATGATTTATGTCAGAGAACATTTTGCCTATGATCTCTTCTAAGAGTTTTATGGTGTCTTATGTTAAGTCTTTAAGGCATTTTGAGTTTTGTGGATGGTGAAGGGGTGTGTTCTAACTTCATTGATTTACATAGGGCTATACAACTTTCCTAGCACCACTTGCTGGACAAACTGTAGGGAATTTAAGATATGTTCTTGATGAGGAACAGAGCCAAAATCCACAAGCCTCAAAGAAAACCACTGCTTTCAACATATTATTTAATAAATAACATTTAAATTTGCCTCTTTATATAAGGTAGGGGTGTTTGTGTGTGTGTGTGTGTGTGTGTGTGTGTTGCTCAGTCATGTCCAAATCTTTGTGACCCCATGGACCATATAGCCTGACAGTCTACTCTGTTCATGGGATTCTCCAGGCAAGAATACTGGAGTGGATTGCTGTTCTGTCTCCAAAATAAGGTATAAGGGAGGCTAATACTGTTTATAACTTATGTACATCTTAATTTCCAGTTGAAGTCTACAAGTTGAATTGAAGGAAAACACCAAGATAAATAAATTGGCTTCATAATGATGTTTGTGATCAATAAAGGTAGAAGTGGCATGAACCCTTAGGCCAAATAACTGGTGTGAGGTTGTAACTTTAGCAAATAAAAGGAGAAATTGTCAAAAAGAATAAAAATAAGATTTTAGCATAATTGTCTCAATCATTAATAGATCTAATAGACAAACTAAGATGTAGAAGATCTGAGTAAATAATAAGCTTATTTTCTAGGCGTTAGAATATTTATTAAAATTGACTATATACTAGTTAGGTTACAGAAGAAAACCTCAAGTTACAAAGGTAGGGATAGACTAAAGGTTAACATTCATTATCCTCAGAGCTATAAATATAGAAATTCATGTACAGTTGGAAATAAAAACTCATTTTTTTTCAGGAAATTAAAATATTTGTAAATAGTTCTTAGCTGAGAAGTAGTGAAATTCCAGTTATACACTATTTAGAGAATAATGAGAATGTAAGAGCAAATCAAAACCTTTTTGATATGGTCCAAAAGTACTCAAAGGAAAACACTCGTTATTTAACCTTTATGAAATTGAGTTTTTGGCTGAAATTAGAAAAAAAAAATGGAACCCTAAAAGAAAAAAGCAGAAATGAATTAAAGATCTACAGATTTTGCAATATTCCAATATAATCTATGTCATTATAGAACATGTCAAAGAGAATATAGAGATTATCCTTGAGGATACGTGTTCAAACACAGCCAGGAAAATTTCTGTGAAAAAGTGTTGAGTAGGAATTTTCTTGAGATGTTAAGTATTATGAAACTGTAGTAATTAAAACAGTGGCGCTAATGCCAAACTAGACAGAAAATTTCAACATTAAGAGTCAAAAGATAGTTCCCAAATATATGAAATTTGTTGTATGATAAAGGTGACATTTTTGTATTAGTGGGAAAAGAGGTAGTTGAATTAGTAAATGATGGTATCTATTTATTTTAGAGAAAGTTGTTTTCTGTTCTCACACTCTAATCTCTGTAGGTTGAAGATTTTTTAAAAAGTAACAGAAAAAAATTGTTGGTAAATATTTCCTTAATGTTGGGCTTAAGAAGGACACGAGAGGTAGAAACCACTTTTTAAAAGAAGTCATGACTACTAAAAAAGTCTTTGAAAACTTTCCCCATTCTAGTATGAGCAAGAGTATAGGTTAGCATACTCTCATGCACTACATAGAAGTGGTAATTTATCATTCAGGTTAAGATCAGTTTTGCTATGGTAACATAAACCCTCAAAAACCTCAGTAACCTTAAAACAAGCAAGGCTTATTTTTCAAGCTGCATGTCCACTAGGCCTGTCTGTGCTCCATGTCATTCTCACACTGGGACCTAACATGCTGGGATATCTGTTGTATGGAATACTGCCATTATTGTGTCCATCATTGTGTGGAAGGTAAAAAAGCTCTAGAGCTGCACTGTCCACTACAGTTCTTTTGGTGGTTGTTTAGTCACTCAGTCGTGTCCGACTCTTTGTGACCTATGGACTGTATCCTGCCAGGCTCCTCTGTCCATGGGATTTCGTGGGTGAGAATACTGGAGTGGGTTACCATTTCCTTCTCCAGGGGATCTTCCTGAACCAGGAATTGAACCCACGTCTCCTGCATTGCAAGCAGATTCTTTATTACTGAGGTACTAGGAAGCCTGTCTACTACAGTAGCCACTAGCTATATATGGCTGTTTAAATTAATTAATATATTAAAAATTCTTTAAATTCATTTTCTCAGCCCCCTTAGCCACATTTCAAGTGCTCAGTAGCTATGTGTGGTTAGTGACTACCGTACTGGACAATACAGATAAAGAACATTTTTATCATCACCAAAGTTCTGCTGTACAGTGCCACCCTAGAAAGTCTTGCCCTGACAAATGCTCCAGTTCAGAAATGACACAAGTCACTTCTTTCACAAGTCACTGCCTTGAACTAGTCAAATGGCTTTACCCAACAACATGACAGGCCAGAAAGTGTGGTCTTTCTGTGTGTCTAGAAGGTAGTCCTGTGTACATAGATGGTGGGGCATAGCAATACTAATTACCACAGTGTGTAGCCTTTGTAGAGGGCAGTTTAGATATATGTATTTTCTCTGAAAAACAACCCTTTAAAATGTTTACGCCCTTCATCCCAAGAACACATTCCAAAAAAATAATTGGGCAGTATGGGTACTTTTTACATTAATCTGTTTTATTAATTTCTGCAAAAGTCAAAAGCTAGGACTAGGCTCACAGAATGGAATCTAGATGGAATGTCCCTCAGCAGCCACCTTGGTTATCAGATGACTGTTGCCGGTATGGCGGTGCTTAAGTTCAGGTAACCCTTATTTTACTTAATAATGTTGCCAAAGTGTACAGTGATGCTGGCAATTCAGATGTGCCAAAGAAAAGCCATAAAGTGCTTCCTTTAAGTGAAAAGGTGAAAGCTCTAGACTTAATAAGGAAAGAAAAAAAAATTGGATACTGTTTGCTGAGATCTTCTACAACTTCTGTGAAATTTTGAAGTAGGAAAAATATTCATACTAGTTTTGCTATCACACCTCAAACCTTAAAAGTTATGGCCACAGTGTGTGGTAAGTGCATGGTTAAGAAGAAGGCACACATTTGCACAGTATGATAATTTTGAGAGTGACTACAATTTGCTAACCTTTTATGACAGTGTATTGTTATAATTGTTCTATCTTATTATTTTTGTTGTTATAGTGCCTAATTTATAAATTAAACTTTATTAAAGATGTGCATGTAGGAAAAAAATAGTATATATGGTTTGGTACTGTCCTTAGTTTCAGGCATCCACTGGGGATACAGGAATGTATCTCCCAGGGATAAATGCGGGGGGTGGGGTGGGGGCGCTACACCAAAAAGGATAAAATAATTCAAGAATAAATCGAACCAAAAGTCTGACCTTTTTATTGAACACGATAAAACTTCACTGAGAGCATGAAGACGTTAAGTAGGAGAGAGATCATGATTATGGATTGACAATACTGTTAAGATGTCAGTTCTTCCCAGATTGATCTAGTGAATCAATCTAGTTCCAGTTTCAGCTAGAAAGCTGGCCTTCTCATGAAAATTGAGAAGTTGCCTCTAACATTTCAATGGAAACACGAGTGGACCTGTGTCATTCCTGGGCAGAGAAGCTTTAGGAGCCTCTGTGTAATTCCACCCCCTTCCTCCCTGATCTGGCAATCCTAGACTCTGGGAAGTGGTCGTCTCTCGGCTGAAAGACAGCATAGTTTGAAAAAGGAAGAAACAGAGGCACAGAGATTAGGTGATCTGCTCAGGGTCAGAGCTTGCACAGGTCTTTGAACCTGGGAGAGGCAGTCTGGCTCAAGTCTGTACTCCAGACATCCGCAATCTACGTTTATACCCCCTTTTTAAGAGAATTGTTTCTCTACACCCTTGCCTACTGACTAGCTTTTTGAATATTTAACAATGTGATAGAGAAAACCTCTTTTTAAGAGGTTGAATGTATTTTCATGTTTACTGGCTATGTTTATTAACCTTTAAACTACCTGTTAAATAACATGCCCATTTTTCTTTGAGTTGTTTGCCTTAGTGGTTTCTGCTGCTTGCCCTTTTGATCAGTTTGCCTGTATCTTGTTTCAGTGACTGACCCTGAGGCCTGTTACATTGGCACCGAGCCTTGGAAACCTAAGGAAGCTCTGGAGGAGGATGGTATTATTACTGACAAGGCAGACATATTTGCCTTTGGTCTTACTCTGTGGGAAATGATGACTTTATCTATTCCACATATTAATCTTCCAGATGATGATGATGATGATGAAGGTATAACTATGTATTTTTAACATAAATCCCAATCTCTCAGTTTGAACTAAGGAATGGTTTATAAATTGGGGCTTCCCTGGTAGCTCAGATGGTAACGAATCTGCCTGCAATGTGGGAGACCTGGGTTCTTCCCCTCCAGGGAAGATCCTCTGGAGAAGGGAATGGCTTCTCACTCCAGTATTCTTTTGTGGAGAATTCCATGAACAGAGGAGCCTGGTGGGCTCCAGTTTTGGGGGTTGCAGAATCAGACACTGGTTTAATCTCATACAAATGAGATATAGATTGAGAACATGGAGATAAACAGAAAATCCAGAGGAGCAAGAAGTTACTACCTTAAAAACTCCTCTTGCCTGAGAAAACTATTAGAAAGCTACCCTAATAAGGAGATTGGGGTTGCTAACCTTTAAATCCCTGACAATAATTAATATACACCATGGCAGGACAGTTGAAGAAACTGCCTGTGTCAAATGAAAAGCATATTGGATGATGAATTCTTATTTCAGGACAGTGAATTTGAGGAGTTGCTAAACTTTTCCACGATTTAAAGTGATTTTAGTTGTTTCTAACCCCTTCATGAACAGATAAAACTTTTGATGAAAGTGACTTTGATGAAGATGCATACTATGCAGCTTTGGGAACTAGGCCACCTATTAATATGGAGGAACTGGATGAAACGTACCAGAAAGTAATTGAGCTCTTCTCCGTATGCACTAATGAAGATCCTAAAGACCGCCCTTCTGCCGCGCGCATTGTTGAGGCTTTAGAAGTGGATGTCCTGTGATCACCTCATACCCACGACTGCTGGAGCCTCAAGTATGGCTCATGTATACAGCTGCTCTGTTTACCATGATACATTTATGTAGTTATTATGATGATCCATAATTATTAAATGGAAGTGGCCTATTTTAGGACCATAGATAGCACCTTATTAACATTTGAACAACTGTTTATTTTAAAGGTAGTTCATGTATGCTTATGTCAATAAGCATTTGAAATTAGAGGGTTTTCTATAAAATTTAAGATACTAAAAAAAATTGAACTTGTTTATATAGATTTAAAATAGTGCTGTAAAACTGATGTCTAACATTAATTTGGGCTGAGGGACGTTTATTGATGATCTTTCTCAGATGTTCTCTATTTTAATGGATCTGCTGAAATTAGCACTTTGTGTATTACAAAATAAGTCTACATTTGCTTACCTCTTAAAACCTTTTGCTGGCCTTTCTTTGTTGATGTGCTTATTAAATGGGGACACTGAGACCAGAGACTTGGGACATGGCTCATAAGAGGAGTTCCCTGGGTATATCCAAACATCTTTGGTTAAGGCTTGTCTTGTTCCAGAGCTTTGGTTTTTGCTTTTGTACTGGTACTTTTTTTTAATTTACTGATCTATATCTTAAGCATATCACAGTATTGGTATAAATAAAACTCTAATAGGACAATACAGAATAAAGGACATGTCAGTTACCTGAAGGTATATTAACCTATTTTGTACTCCATTGTATTGAGTGTTGTCATTAAACTTATTGAGTGAAAGTTGGCAGGTTTTTTCCTCTTTCTTGTCCTTATTTAATCTGTAAAATGAGAGTGATTTGAATCCTTGTTTTCTATCTGTGTGCCACATCTCCCTGGGATTTTTCAAGTACTGAATTGTGCTTGTGAATCTACTGATATGTCTAGGATAAAAATTACTGTCATGTGGGGGATCTTAGATTAAGAACCACTGCACTCTGGGCTTTACACAATTCTGGAATTCAACAGAAGGTTCCTTTTAGTATGAGATTGTACCAAGCAATACTATACAGATCATTAATGTTAAAACATCATTAAAGTGTCAAGAAAGTGAATGGAAAACTATATATAAAAAGCATGTTGCTGAAGTTGTGCTTATGTTATAGTCTCAAATGCTACATGAGAAAAGGCTGAAAAATTGGTGAGCTAAGAATCTAGGAAAAACTAAGACTCCTTTCCAATAGCAAATAAATGAGCAGAAATTTTAAAACAAAACCTATCATAGAAAATAGAAAACAAACATAATAGGGTCAACAATGCCAAAAGTTGGGTTTTACGTAAAAAATCCAAACAAACCCAAACTGATAATATAAAAAGGATAAACTTCATCAAGACCAAGTTGGATCTATTTCAGGAAGGCTAGGTTGGTTTATTTAAACAACCATATTAATACAAGAAAAATCAAAGGATGGAATACAAATTTTGATAAAGTTCAGTATCTCTTCAAGATGTTTAACAGAGTCTTAGAAACCTGGGGATAGAAAGGAACTTCCTTAATATAAGAAAAGGTGTCCATATCTAACAAAATCTATAGTAAACATCATTTTACACTAGCTATGGATTGGAAGTGGACATTCCACTGAAAGTCATATGTTGACACCTAATCCCCAGTGTGTTTGTGTCTGGAAGTGGGGCCTTTGGAAGGTGACTGTGCAAGAGGGTGAAGCCCTCATAAATGGGATTAGTGCCCCTATAAGAGAGATGTGAAATAAAATTTGTATTTTATGGCAAGACAGAAACAAAAACAGAATGTTCTCTGCTCTTTGGCTTCTTCTTCGTTCCCCTATGCACTACGTACCTGCATTATGCATTGACCAAACCTCCCCATCTGCAGAAATACCTGCTAAGACATAAAGATGGCTAACAGGCACATGAAAAGGTGTTCAACATCCCTAATTAGAGAAACTCAAAACTACAATAAGGTATCATCTCATACCGTTCAGAATGCTACCACCAAAAATCTATAGATAATAAATGCTCAATCATTACATAAATGCATAATCAATAATCAATGCATCAATAATCAATGCATCAATAATCTACACATAAATGGAGAGGGTATAGACAAAAGGGAGCCCTCCTACAATAGGTGGGAATGTAAATTGGTGCAGTCACTATGGAGAAGAGTATGGAAGTTCTTTAAAAGAAAAATAGATTTACCACCTGATCCAGCAATCTTACACCTACGCATATATCCAAAGAGGACAAAAACTACTTAAAACACAAGCACCCTAGTGGTCACTGCAGCACTATTTACAATAGTGAAGACATGGAAGCAACATAAATGTCCATCAACAAATGGATAAAGTATATCATTTTATGGCATATTCATATATATGAATATTCATATATGGAATATATTCATATATATTAGTATTAGCCATAAAAAATTGAAATAATGCCACCGACAGCAACATGGATGGACCTAGAGATTATCAGAGTATGTCTAAGAAGGAAAAATGTATCACTTATATGTTAAATCCTAAAAATGAAACAAGTGAACTTTAAGAAACAGAAACAGACTTACACAGAATACAGATTTATAGCTACCAAAGGGGAAAGGAGGGGGGATAAATAAGAAATATGGGAGTAACAGATACATACCCCTATATATAAAATAGATAACAAGGACTACTATAATTCACAGGGAACTATACTCAATGTCTTATAGTCTATAAAGGAAAAGAATCTGAAAAAGAAATATACAACTGAATCACTCTGCTATATACCCGAGACACTGTAAATAAAGTATGTGAAAGTTGCTCAGTTGTGTCCGACTCTTTGTGACCCCATGGACTACAGAGTCCATGGAATTCTCCAGGCCAGAATACTGGAGTGGGCAGCCTTTCCCTTCTCCAGGGATCTTCCCAACCCAGGAATCCATCCCAGGTCTTCCGCATTGCGGGCAGATTCTTTACCGTCTGAGCCACCAGGGAAGCCCAATACTGGAGTGGGTAGGCTATCCCTTCTCCAGCGGATCTTCCCGACCTAGGGATTACACTGGGTCTCCCTAGGGATTACACTGGGTCTCCGGCATTGCTGGCGGATTCTTTACCAACAGAGCTATCAGGGAAGCCCAAAATCAAGTATACTTCAGTAAAGTAAAATGGGAAAAAAGATTTAATAAAAAGTAATGACATGATCAATGTGTAGATTATTTTAGAATTTTTTTCATATACTTTTGTGTGACAAAAATAAATAAAAATTTATTTTGGAAACAAATTTCTAATCAAAATAAAATTACTATTAAAGAAGTAAAGTTGTGAGATTAGAAGGGGGAGCTCTCATGTAAGCCCTATGAAGACAGCAGAGCCCAAGTGGACTTTCTTACCTAGCAACAGCTCAGCCAATGAGAGTTGGTCACAACTTACCCAACGTCACACACAAGACTGTTTACTATTGCCCTCCCAACTTCCTCTCCCATTAAAGAGTTCTCTCCATGTTTTGGCTGAGGACTTGAACATGATCAATATTGCTGCAGACCCTGAACTGTAATTCTTTGCTGATCTTGAATAAACCCATTTTCTCCTGAAAGATAAGTGGCAGTCTATTTGTTTTAGGTCAACAGCTGCTGTAAGTATTTGTGCAGGTTGTTGTGTAGATAGAGTTTTCAATGATTGTTTTTTTATAAAGAGCATGTACTATTTTTATAAACACAAACTAAACTGAAAGTCAGTACATTCAACTGAATAAGAGAATAGGAAAATAATACAGAAAAGAATTTTAATTGATTCATCATAAAGGCGCTGAGCAAAATAATGTTAATAAAAATTTTAAAATATTTCACAAAATTTTTAAACACAGCAGTACAGCATTAAAATGTTTGGAAAATTTACACACATTTGAACACTTTCACAGTCTCTTTAGAACCCAAACTTTAAAATTTTAGAACTATTAAAGGCAAATAAAAGAATGTAGAGGAACAGATTCTACAGAGTTATGACCTGGAGTCATACTTCCCTAGTCTTACTGCGAGAGTGCAGCTACGTAACTTTATAGTAATAAAAAAAGCTGAATAATTCTTTGTTTTTCAAAGTAAGTATCCATGAATTATATTAGAAAAATGTATCCATATTTAGGTATATTTACATAAAGTCATCATGTTCTGTGGCCCATCAGCCAAGACATATTTATTAACCTTGGCTCTGTTAGTATACATTTAAAATCTAACCATATCAATCATCTAATCCAACTGGGTATCCGTTTTGTTTGACACCAATCACCAGTAATAAGTTCACTAAAGAAAAGTAGCACAAACACCAAAAATTTATGAAAAGACAATAGTGCAATTACAAAGTTTAATTTTAATTAAATCTGAAGTGTGCTTTCTGAACAATGATTTTTAAAATGAAAAAATATTTAGCTATAAATTTTGTTCGATACAAATGGACATGGAAATCTTATTCCTTACATCTTTCCCTGGTACAAATTGGAAATTCAAAATACTTTAACTATACTCAAACTGAGTTGCTACAGCCAAGTACCTATAAAATGACAATTTTGTGTATGAAATCAGGAGTTCTTTTTAAAAATGGGGATGAAAATGTGTCTATCTATCTTTAATTTTCTGATCAGGTATGAGGTAATTCTAGCCTCAAAGTGTTATAAATAACTGGTCAAGTTTCTGTGAAAAACCAATGTTCTTACACAGAAGAGAAATAATTTTCCAGCTATAGCTACAGAGTTTCATAATTAAGGATTCAGAGTGCTAATCAGTTTAAAGACTTCCTTTCTTTGTATCCCTAGATAATTGCTATTTGTTAAATAGTTCGTATTTTATGATAATAGACTGTCAGAACTCATTCACACAGTAACTGTTCTATAGTTGAAATTGGTTTCAACTATTAAAATTGTATACAAGGAAATTAGGTGTGTTGCAGTACTTGGTTGCAAATAACTTGCCATCTGGTGTTGGGTCAGAAAATGCTATTTCATTAGTGCTGAGAAAACAGCCAAACATGAAGCAATTCCTAAAAAAAGAGGAAAAGACAATTTTATAATGGAACCAACTTTAAATTTTGATTAAAGCACAATATTTTAAAGCAATCTAGTTAAAAAAAACTTCAATCTCTTTGTTTTTCAGTCACTAAGTCGTGTCCAACTTCTTCGTGACCCCATGGCCCTCTATGCTCCTCTGTCCATGGGATTTCCCAGGCAATCCTGGAGTAGGTTCCCATTTTCTACTCCAGGGGATCTTCCTGACCCAGGTATCGAACTCCTGTCTCCTGCATTGGCAGGAATAAGTTGTTTTTTTTTTTAAACCACTGAGTCACCTGGGAAGCTCCTCAATCTTTTTAAATATTCTTAGTTAAAATCATTTTATTAAGTGGTAAAATGACTCAATGTCTTATATTTTAGGGGGTGGAAGTTTAATGGTATAAAAAGTTCTGCTGAGAGGCAAACAGAACCATACAAACCATCCAGCTGACTCTAGGTGATCCATGGTAATAATAAGCTACTGATATGAAATAATACTGCTAATTAAAAGCCACAGATAATTACAATAAAAAATAACACCAACAATTTTAACCAATAACTATCTTCTTTTCAACTACATCACACATTCAAAGCTTTAAGAAGGCAAAACCTAATTTTGCCTTTTGACTACATTTTGACTACAACTCTCCTTGATCTAGCTCAACTGGGATTAAAAGCAATAAAGTGAAACAGCTGAAAGAATTCAACAAAACTAAGGGATATTCTATGAAATAACAGGCCTTAGTCTTCAAATTCGTCAAAGTCCTAAAAGACAAAGAAAGGTTAAGTAACTTACAGGTTAAGGGTGATGAAGACTAAAGAGATATTATGACTAAAAGCAATATGTAATCCTGAAGAGGAAAAAAGATGCTATGAAGGGCATTTGAGACAAATAACAAAACTGAAATATGGACTATACATTAGATACTAAATACCCCAAATTTGATAACTGAGCTGTTCTTATGTGAGACAATATACTTGAACATACTGAAGTACTAAGGGGGTAAAGAGGCATAGTATATGTAACTGACTTTAAAATAATTCAAGAAGAAAATAAAAAAGAATCTGGGCAAAGATATGGAGGGTATTCTTTTTACTGTTCTTCCTATTCTTTCATATGTGAAATTACTTCAAAATAAAAAAGAATTGGATTCAATGAGAAGTTAAGATATCAGCTTCAAGTATACTTACTACATAATTGAATAAAAAGTGTATTGCTATATATACTTGACTCCAAAGCAAAATACTGATTAAGCAGTTCTCTTTGTCTTCATGAATGATGGTATGAGCTATATAAAGAGTTTTATTAGATCTGTGGCTTTGAGTCCTAACTCTCCTTTTACTAGCTCCATCAGTGTAATCTGTATTAATAATCCTATCTGAGCCTCAGCTGCTTCTGATGCAAAACAATTAGGAATAATACTGTTCACTTGTGAGGACTTAAAACATACAATGCCTGTACAGAGAGAGGATTAGGCTCCTCATATACAGGAGACCTGCCAATTATGTTACCTGTATCTTCAAACCAAATGTGTGAGAAGATATGTTCTCAAATGATTGTTTTATATTTCTCCTTTGCAACTTTATTTTTATCACTGCTTACAATCTATTGCCTTAGTATTCAAAGTATTACCTACATACCAGTAACATTCAGCATCAGCCAAGAGCTTGTTAGAAATGCAGCATCTCAGCCCACCCCAATCTACTGAACCACACCTGCATTTGAGCAAGATCCCCAAGTTGTTCACAGGCACTTTCACAATTTGAGAAGCCCCGGACTATTGCCTGGTAGAACCAGGTTAAATACTGGTATTCTCCATGGCCTTCCTTGGTGCCTCAGATGGTAAAGAATGTTCCTGCAATGCAGGATACCTGGGTTCAATCACTGGGTCAGGAAGATCCCCTGGAGAAGGGAATTGCTAACCCACTCCAGTATTCTTGCCTGCAGAATCCCATGTACAGAGGTGTCTGGCGGGCTATAGTCCATGGGGTCGCTAAGAGTCAGACAAAACTGAGTGGCTAACACACACACACACACACACACACACACACACACACACACACACACA
>ML660787.1:10764982-10870589 GCA_007570785.1 Antilocapra americana | reverse complement strand
CACACACACACACACACACACACACACACACACACACACACACACACTCTCCATACTAAATTTATGTATCTCAAAAAACAAAAGAAAATGGAGGTTATTTAACAATTAACTACAATTAAGTCTTCATTTTTATTTGAGAGTTTTCTTATATATGTTAGATATACTAGACTTTTACTAAGTAATTTGTAAATAACTATTCTCTGGGTTGTCTTATTCACTTTAACAATTAGTTACATTTGTGTTACAGTAAGTATTAATCATCTAGTCACACATCAATAAATATATAATTTCTACAATTCTTTTTTAAACTTCTATTTTGTTTTTATAGGTTATATTTATTTAAATTAATTTTACATCTGTTGAATCTAATAAAAAGTTGGGCTTGTGTTTTCCATTTGTTTGCCTTATTTTTCTCTTTCATTTCCTAGCAGTTTATCTTTATCTTATTAATACGTTGGTCTATAACAAAATCCAATCTTTGATTACAGGTAGTTTGAAAAGCATTGGTCTAGAATATTTCACACTTGGAATATTGTGTGTAAACTTGAGTATACCTAGTATTTTTTTTTTCAGTGTCAGCACTGCCTCAGCCTGACTTTGGTAGTATTTACCCAGACCAACATCATTCCCTCTGGCTCATGAGCCAGGAAAGCTTCTGGGAGAGCTGACCTGGGTCTAACCAATTCTACTTCTCACCTGAGCGTGTCCACCAGTCGTCGGGCAATGCGCTTTCTTCTTTTCAGTCTGAAGACCCAGATTCTACTTATCCCACACACTGCAGGTTCCGGTACATCTGAACATTGCCAAGCCCTCTGACATTCTTTAGAGCTTGGGGTTTCTAGGCCAGTTGGTTCAGACAGGACACGGAAGGCCTGCAATGCAATGATGCACAGAGGCATTAGGCCTAATGGTACAGCCGAGTTCACATTTCTTTTTAAACAAAACTTAAGTATCTAAAATGAATCTTACTCTACCTTCACAAAAATGTTTAAGTTCTTTGCTAGTTCTTGAATTCTTGCCCAATTATATTTACATAATGCAGAAAAATGACAGTAATGTTAAGATAGTCCCACATACTAGTGTATTATACCAATGTGAAATTTCCTTTTATTGATTTAAAAAAATGATAAAATTCAGACTCTAAATAAAGCACATAAGCTTCTCCCATTCTTTCCATGCTAAAGTGTATATATGGTTTCCTAAAAAAAATAACACTAAAGGTTTTTGCATATAAACTACGAAATTGGTCTTTTAAGTTGTTTTAATTCTTATTTTGAAATAACTGTAGGTTCAGAGGAATTGACAAATGGTACAGAGAGGACATGTATCCTTCACCCTATTTCCCCCAATGGCGACATCTTCCATAACTGTAGTACAAGACAAAAATTGAGAAATTAACATAGGAACAATGTGGGTGAGACAGTTCTGTGACAATTCATCATATCTGAATATTGATTTAACCATCACTACAATCAAAATACAAAGCTACTGCATTATCATGAAGCTCTTCCTCTTGCTACCTCTCTATAATCACACGCATTTTCTCCCTTCCACCATTGCTAAGCTGTGCAACCACAATCTGTTCTCTAAAATTGATATTTCGAGGATATCATATAAATGGACTCATACAGCATGTCATCTTTTCAGAATGGCTTTTTTTCACTCAGCAATATGCTCTTGATAACCTGTCCAAGTTGTTGCATATATCAAGTTTGTTCCTTTTTATTGCCAGGTAATATTCTACTGTATGGATATACCAGTGTGTTTAATTACTCACTTACTGAAGGACATTTTGGTTGTTTCCAGCTTTTGGCTATCATAAATAAAGCTGCTATAAACATTCAGCTATGGGTTTTTGTGTAGACAGAAGTTTTCATTTCTGGAATAAATGCCCAGGACTCTGATTGCTGAGTCATATGGTAAATGCATGATTAATTTTTTAAGAAACTGCCAAGCTGTTCCCAGAGTGGCTGTAATATTTTACTTTCCCTCCAACAATGAATGAAAAAAACCTCCTTTCCCTGCACTCACACTAGCATTTGCTATTGTCACGGTTTCACACTGTAGCTGTTCTTAGGTGTATATGAAGCTTTAACTTCCATCAAGAACACTCTGCTTCTGAAATGAGAATGAACAGGAGTACATATACGAGTCAGTTGGCTATACAGATCTTCCTCAACTTACAGTTACATCCTGATAAACGTAGGTTATAAGCTGAAAACACTGTACATTGAAAAGGAGTGCATTTAATACACCTAACCTGTGAAACCTCACAGTTTAGCCTAGCTTACCTTAAATATGCTGAGAATGCTTATATTAGACTATAGTTTGGCAAATTCATCTAACACAAAGCCTAATTTATAATAAAGTGCTGGAACTTCCCTAGTGGTCCAGTGTCTGAGACTCTGAGCTCCCAATGTAGGGGGCCCAGGTTGGATCCCTGGTCAGGGAACTAGATCCCGCATGCTGCAACTGAGAGTTCACATCCTGCACTGAAGATCCCTCATGCTGCAGCTGAGGGCTGGCACAGCCAAATAAATAAATATCAAATTGATAATAGAAAAGGGGGGGTAAGCGCTGAATATCTCACGTAATTTACTGGATACTGTACTAAAAATGAAAACCAAAATGGCTGTATGTAGAGAACGGTTAAGTATACTGCTTGTTTACACTTATGATCGCCTACTAGACTCGAGCTGCCATTCTCTGATGCTGCCCAGCATCACAAAAGTGCATACAGCTAGCCCAGGAAAATATAAAAACTTGAAGTAGTTTCTGCTGAATGCCTATGGTTTTCACACCATTGCAGAGTTGAAAAGTTGTAAATCAGAGACAATCTGTATTGCCTATTATCACTACATAAACAGTGCACTTAAGATCAAAGAAAGAAAAAGCCAAATTGATTACTTTTATAGGCAGTAATACAAACCAACTGCTTTTCTTTCTCCACTCATATATATGTATGAGATGAAAAGCAGAAAAAACAAAAAAGGAAAATAAGATGGTAGAAATGAAGGGGGAACGGTGAAAAGGGAGGCATCTATAAAAACGAGTAAGACCAATTTATGCTAGCATCATTTCAAGGTGTCTTAGATAAGTATTTTTAAAAGTAAAGGACATAAGTGTGGGATATTATAAAGTCAGGTTAAAAGAACACATTTGAGCTATAATTCTCTCTAGGTTAAGACTACCCTGTAAGCTCCTTGAAGGGCAAAAACTATTATCTCTATTTGAGAACAAGCGTTGGCAAACTTTCTCTGTATGGGACCAAACTGTAAATACTTTAGGCTCTTTGGGCCATGTGGTCTCTGTTGCACCTACTCAACCCTACCACTGTTGCACAAAAGCAACCACAGATAATAAATATGAAGACGAATGAGCATGGCTCTGGGCCAATAAAACTTTATTTACAAAAAAGAGGAAGACCACACTTAGCCCATGGGTTATTATTTGCTAACTCCTCTGCCAGAACACTGCTAATCAGTATCCAAAGTAGATTCTAATTACAGGGCAAGTAACAACCACTTTCTAATTTTCTGTTGATGGGTGGGGGTGTGTTCCCTCCCTGTTGTCTGACCTGAGACCAAACTACAGTGGAGGTAAGGAAGATAACGGCGAGCTCCTCCAAAAGGTCCTGGGCACGCACTGCTGCACTCAGTGCCTCCAACCCTGCAGTAGACCACCACCAACCCACGCCTCTGCCGGAGACTCCTGGACACTCACAGGCAGGTCTGTGTCAGGCTCTTAAGGGGTCACTGCTCCTTTCCCCTGGATCCTGGTGTGCACAAGGTTTTATGCAAACAAGGGTTTGTTTGCCCAGTCCTGTTTAAGTTCTGTAATCAAATCCCACTGGTCTCCAAAGTCAAAATCCCTGGGGCTTCTCATTCCCTTTGCCAGATCCCCAGGTTGGGAAATCTGTTGTGCATCCTAGAACTTTCTTAACAGCGTGAGAATTTCTTTGGTGTAACTGTTCTGCAGTTTGTGGGGAGTCTCCTCAGCAGCTCTATGGTGGGGTTAATGGTGACCTCCTCCAAGAGGGCTTATGCCACGGGCTGTGTGACCCAGGTCTGCTGCACACAGAGCCCCTGCCACTGTGGCAAGCCACTGCTGACCTGAACCTCACAGGAGACACTCAAACACTCAAGGGCAGGTCTGGCTCAGTCTCTGTGGGGTCTCTGGGTCCTGGTGCACACAAGGTTTTGTTTGAGCCCTCTGAGCATCTCTGGTGAGTATAGGGTTTGCTTCTAAACATGATTTCACCCCTTCTCCCATCTTGCTGGGGCTTCTCCTTTGCCCTTGGACATGGGGTATCTTTTTTTGTGGGATCCAACATTCTCCTATTGATGGTTGTTCAGCAGCAAATTGTAATTTTGGAGTTCTCATGGAGAAGATGAGTGCCCGCCTTCTACTCCTCTATCTTTACTAAGCACAGCCCCGCCCATGAGAACAAGACCCAGTTTGTCCCACAGTCAGTTTCTCCCATCAGGAAGCTTCCAAAAGTTTCTTATCCTTATCCATCAGAGGGCAGAAAGAATGAAAACCACAATCACAGAAAACTAATTAAACTGATCACAGGGACCACAGCCTTGTCTAACTCAATGAAACTATGAGTGATAGCCGTGTAGGGCCACCCAAGATGAACAAGTCATAGTGGAGGGTCCTGATAAAACGTGGTCCCCTGGAGAAAGGAATGGCAAACCATTTCAGTATTCTTGCTTTGAGAACCCCACGAACAGTATGAAAAGGCAAAAAGATAGGGCACTGAAAGATATGATACTGAACTCCTCAGGTCGTTAAGTGCCCAATATGCTACTGGAAAAGAGTGGAGAAATAACTCCAAAAAGAATGAAGAGACAGAGCCAAAGCAAAAACACCACCCAGTTGTGGATGTGACTGGTGATGGAAGTAAAATCCAATGCTGTAAAGAACAATATTGCATTGGAACCTGGAATGTTAGGCCCGTGAAACAAAGTAAATTGGAAGTGGTCAAAGAGGAGATGGTAAGAGTGAACATCAACATTTTAGGAATCAGTGAACTGGATGGACTGGAATGGGAGAATTTAATTCAGATGACTATTATATCTACTACTATGGGCAAGAATCCCTTAGAAGAAATGGAGTAGCCATCATAGTCAAAAAGAGTCTGAAATGCAGTATTTGGGTACAATCTCAAAAACAACAGAATGAACTCTATTCATTTCCAAGGCAAACCTTTCAATATCGCAGTAATCTAAGCCTATGCTCCAATCAGTAATGCTGAAGAAGCTGAAGTCGAACAGTTATATGAAGACCTACAAGGCCTTCTAGAACTAACACCCAAAACAGATGTCCTTTTCATCATAGGGGACTGGAATGCAAAAATAGGAAGTCAAGAGATACCTGGAGTAACAGGCAAATTTGGCCTTGGAGTATAGAATGAAGCATGGCTAAGGCTAACAAGAGTCTTGCCAAGAGAATGCACTGGTCATAGCAAACACCCTCTTCCAACAACACAAGAGAAGACTCTACACATGGACGTCACCAGATGGTCAACACCGAAATCAGATTGATTATATTCTTTGCAGCCAAAGATAGAGAAACTTTATACAGTCAGCAAAAACAAGACCTTGAGCTGACTGTGGCTCAGATCATGAACTCCTTAGTGCCAAATTCAGACTTAAATTGAAGAAAGTAAGGAAAACCACTTGACCATTTAAGTATGACCTAAAGCAAATCCCTTACAATTATACAGTGGAAGTGACAAATAGATTCAAAGAATTAGCTCTGGTAGCTAGAGTGTCTGAAGAACTATGGACAGAGGTTCGTGACATTATACATGAGGCAGGGATCAAGACCATCCCCAAGAAAAAGAAATGCAAAAAGGCAAAATGGTTGTCTGAGGACGTTTTACAAATGGCTGAGAAAAGAAGAGAAGTGAAAGGCAAAGGAGAAAATGAAAGACATACCCATTTGAATGCAGGGTTCCAAAGAACAGCAAGGAGAGATAAGAAAGCCTTCCTCAGTGATCAATGCAAAGAAATAGAGGAAAACAATAGAATGGGAAAGACTAGAGAGCTCTTCAAGAAAATCAGAGATACCAAGGGAACATTGCATGCAAAGATGGGCACAATAAAGGAGAGAAATGGTATGGACCTAACAGAAGCAGAAGATATTAGGAAAAGGTGGCAAGAATACACAGAACTATTAAAAAAAGATCCCATGACCCCAGATAGCTACAATGGTGTGATCAGTCACCTAGAGCAAGACATCCTGGAATGTGAAGTCAAGTGGGCCTTAGGAAGTATCACTACAAACAAAGCTAGTGGAGGTGATGGAATCCCAGGTGAGCTATTTCAAATCCTGAAAGATGATGCTGTCAAAGTGCTGCACTCAATAGGCCAGCAACTTTGGAAAACTCAGCAGTGGCCACAGGACTGGAAAAGGTCAGTTTTCATTCCAATCCCAAAGAAAGGCAATGCCAAAGAATGCTCAAACTATCACACAATTGCATTCATCTCACACGCTAGTAAAGTGATGCTCAAAATTCTCCAAGCCAGGCTTCAACAGGACATGAACCATGAAATTCCAGATGTTTAAGCTAGATTTAGAAAAGGCAGAGGAACCAGGGATTAAACTGCCAACATCTGCTGGATCACAGAAAAAGCAACAGAGTTCCAAAAAGACTTCTACTTATGCTTTATTGACTATGCCAAAGCCTTTGACTGTGTGGATCACACAAATTGTGGAAAATTCAAGAGGTAGGAATACCTAACCTGTTCCTAAGAAATCTGTATGCAGGTCGAGATGCAACAGTTAAAACCAGACGTGGAACAACAGACTGGTTCCAAATTGGGAAAGGAGTATGTCAAGGCTGTATATTGTCATCCTGCTTATTTAACTTCTATGTAGACTACATCATGCGAAATGCCAGGCTGGATGAAGCATAAGCTAGAATCAAGATTGCCAGAAGAAATACCAATAACCTCAGATATGGAGATGAAACCACCCTATGGCAGAAAGCAGGGAAGAACTAAAGAGCCTCTTGATGAAAGTGAAAGAGAAGAGTGAAAAACCTGGGTTAAAATTCAACTTTCAGAAAACTAAGATCACGGCAACCAGTCCCATCACTTCAGGGCAAATAGATGGAGAAACAATGGCAGACTTTTATTTTTGGGGGTTCCAAAAATCACTGCAGATGGTGGCTGCAGCCATGAAATTAAAAGACACTTGCTTCTTGGAAGAAAAGTTATGGCCAACCTAGACAGCATATTAAAAAGCAGAGACATTACTTTGCCAACAAAGGTCCATCTACTCAAACCTATGGTTTTTCTAGTAGTCAAGTATAGATATAAGAGTTGGACTATATAGAAAGCTGAGCGCCGAAGAATTGATGCTTTTGAACTGTGGTGTTGGAGAAGACTCTTGAGAGTCCCTTGGAATGCAAGGAGATCCAACCATTTAATCCTAAAGGAAATCAGTCCTGAATATTCACTGGAAGGACTGATGTTGAAGCTGAAACTCCAATACTTTGGCCACCTGATGGGAAGAACTGACTCACTGGAAAAGACCCTGGTGCTGGGAAAGGTTGAAAGCAGGAGAAAGGAATGATAGAGGATGAGATGGTTGTATGGCATCACCGACTCAATGGATATGAGTTTGAGCAAGCTCTGGGAGTTGATGATGGACAGGGAAGCCAGTCCATGGGGTTGCAAAAAGTTGGACATGACTGAGCAACTGAACTGAACAACCATTTTGCCAAATATATTAAACTGCACTAAGCCACATGTTCAATAACTGAGCTTGTTTAAAATACTATACTTTATAGTCCAAGTATATAAAAGATTATATGAGCTTAAGACACACTAATCCTATTTGTAGAAGGCAAAATACCAGACACAATAGAAATAAATGATATTTTAGAAGGAAAAAGATCATTACTGGTAGCCTTCTTAAATGCTTGAGACTTCTCCCAACTACTTCATTTTGCTCAAAAGTTACTCCAGTAATTTGTAAGACAGTGTACCATACCTGTTTGATGGGCTCTGCAATTAAACACCCAACTACTTTCTTTTCGTCAGAGATAAAGAGCAAGGTTTTGGTTTTGTTTGGATATTTGGGAACAACTTGCTGGAAGCCCAATTCATTATCAACAAGTTCCTGGACATCTTCAACCTAATGATGTCAAAAACCAAAAGAGAAAATATAACAGAATATAAATATATATTTACATACACACAAGTATGCTTATCAGTTTAACCTCTTTTATCTCTATTTCTTAAATTTTCACAACCCCCAAATTATTCCACTACTGAGGCATGTTTCTACCACTTTGGTAACAGGGTTTTAAGGAACTATTTTAAAGGTCACTTTCAGCATCCTTGAGCGGAATAGGGAGTAAGAAGACTCTGTTTCAGCTTTATCCCTTGTCCACTGGGGCGAAACATCCAGCCCAAGAAACAAAGGCAATACCAACCTAAGAATTAGACCCTGGAGCCATTAATTTGTCAACCTTATAAAGTTTAGTTTATTTTTCACAAATGGAAGATGTAGCCAAGCAATACACTATGAACTCTTATCTGTTTTCTTTAATCTCTTCTTGACACACATTTACTTGTTTTGTAATTTTAAGTTAATTTTGTATGAACTACTTTGAAAGTCATCCTAACACCTATACCAATGTACAGTGATTGTCTATAAGCAAAGGTGTTTCATATAATATTTCAATATAGGTCGATTTTTTGGTGGAGAATGGGGCGAGTAGAAGGAAAACAAAGACTGAAAAACTAATATTGTAAAGCAACTATACTTCAATTTAAAAAGAAAAACTAATGTTTCATACCTTTCTGATAGCATAACTCGGGTCACGTGGCAGGACCAACACAATTTTCCCATCCCAAAACTCTGCTACAACACGTTCTTTTTTCCAGCCCTGCCAAAGAGGGGGAAAAAAATCACATTTTGATCTAAAGCGGAAAAAAAATTAAATAATGTGATCTGGAGAAGACAAAAAAGATAAACAAATGAATGATATAAAAAAATAAAATTCAACTACATGAATGTGGTAAGGGAAATAAAAGATGACTGAAAAAAAGCTCCTGTCCTCAAGGGGCTGACATAATGTTGGGAGACACATAAATAATCTATTAAAACAGAAAGTCAAAGTTGCTCAGTCATGTCTGACTCTTTGTGACCCCATAGTCCATGGAATTCTCTAGGCGAGAATACTGGAGTGGGTAGCCTTTCCTTTCTCCAGAGGATCTTCCCAACACGGGATCAAACTCAGGTCTCCCGCAATGCAGGCAGATTCTTTACCAGCTGAGCCACAAGGGAAGCCCATTATAAAACAAGCCAAAGTCAAATAAGAGCCCCTTGTAGGAATACAGAGGAAAAAAACATGACTTAAGAGTGTGAAAGTGGGGGAGGGGCAGGATAAGAAGAATTTTAATAAATCAGGCTAAAAATATGATGGCATGAACTACAGCAATAAAAACATGAAAAACAGGGATGCATTCGAGTAGCAGGTGCAATCATAAAAATAAGGCCAACAACACACTGTATTTGGAGTAGGAAGGTATTTCATGAAGAGCAAAGAAATACCCTGGAGGAGTCAAAGAAGCTGTTTTTCTAAGGTTATCTAGAAAGAAGAAACTGGAGTGAGGAAAGGGGAAACTCCTCAAGTCTGAGTTTTCTACCTCGACTTCTCAGCTCTGCTCCAAAAGCTAGAGGTAAGGATGCAGGGTGTTCATTCAACCAAGAGCAGTAACTTCTCTTATATTAGCACATGAAGTTTGAAATGGCACATCTATTAAAACTAAAATACCATCAGTCTCAAATATTAAACACACAACAAAATTACAGATGATAAAATATTTCTGGATATGTAAATCTTTCTATATTTAGGCAAAAGGAATGTCTATTCTAAAGCAGTTTCACTTTTAGAACAAATGGAAAGAACCTTTTTTTTTTATTACTTACTGTATATTTGATTCCCTCCACAAATCGATGATGATGCTGAACATGCTGCAGTTCATCCTCGGGGCTGGAAGCAGCGTAGATCATGCCACAGGACTTACACATGGTGGCTCCGAAACGTTTCTGACCTGCATCCTACGATTGGGAGAGGAAAAATAGCCCTAGGTCTAAACACATCACAGATGGCTCTACATTTAGTTCATGTAAATTTGTCCATTCATGCAAATTTGTCCTTATTTTTCTTTTACGCTGGTACAGGTGAAACATAAAATGAAAGTCTGGTTACTCTTTCTCTCTACCCACCAACAAAATAGAATGAGAAGACCCTAACATGCCATCGTGATAAAAGACGTGAAACTGCCTCTTTAAATGGACAGCAGGAAAAAAACACACCAAGATTCTTTAGCTGGACCCATAGTTCTAAGAAGGAATAAGATGAAATCATAAATATTATAGCTAAGATGAAAAATGGAGCATTCTTATTAAGCTATTATACATTCATTAGATAGCATTTTTTCCTTAAATGGTTAGGAAAAAATTAATTTTAATTAAATATTAAATAAATTAATATATAATAAAATTAAAAATTAAATATTAAAATTCTTTTCTCCAAGAGTTGATAAAAATTAAGTATAACACATAGTAAAAGTTCAAGAAAAGCATAGATACATTAGTGAATATAGAGAATTCAGGGATATTCAATGTCAGGCTTATTAATTCCTATTCTATCTCATAAGGTACTGCTTAAGGCTACTGAAAACAGGTGTATTTTCAAATTTTCTGCCAAGGGCCAGATAGTAAACATTTTAGTCTTTTCAGGCCACATATATTCTTCTCCTTTCTTTCCCAACCTTTTAAGAATATAAACGCTATTTTAGCTCAAAAGCCATGGTCCAACTTTGGCCCACAGGTATCACATGCCAAACCTAGGTCTAATGCAGTGTAGCTCTTCTCATTAAGTCTTTTATAGATTGACAATAATCTTCCTGATTCAGAGACAACTCATTCATCAGCATTCTACTCAACTGCCAGCACTCCCCAACACTATCAGTTCAAAAATATCCTTGACTAGCTTTAGATGCTGCCACAACAGCAAAGGTAGCATTTACAATCTCAGAACATCTATAACTCCTGGTAACTAGGCTAAGACCACACATCAGACTTCCGGTTCTATAGGTGAGACCCACGTACAGGAGGAGCTTTGCTTTAAATTTACTCACAATGATGAGCTGGTCTTTTGTTTCTTTGTTTGAATCTCTGGTATTAGTACTCTTCTGTACGTTGATTTGTCTTAAGTTCGTAGATGTGGTGGATCCCACGGAAGACTGTTCTTCAACCAGAGATCTTGAAATAAAAAGGTGGTGTTATTTAATAATTTTAACATGTTTGATAAATTATAATGAAAAGAAAACATATGTATATAACATTTGCAGAGGACTTTGCAATTTTTAGTGCTTTCTATCGACAGTAACTTGATGAAGTAACAGGGCTAGAAACGATGAGAAGCCTGAGGCCCACTCAGACATGATCGGTAGTCGACTCAAGGTAAAGTAACTAGGGAAGAATGATGGAAAGACTCAAATTCCTGTCTTCTCACTCCAAGTTCAAAGGATTTCATCTACAGTATCAGATGCATATAGGTTTCCTAGGTGGCTCAGAGGTAAAGAATCCACTGCCTGAGCAGGAGATGCAGGTTTAATCCCTGCGTCAGGAAGATCCTCTGAAGAAGGAAATGGCAACCTACTCCAGTATTGCTTGGGAAATCCCATGGACAGAGGAGCCTGGTGGGCTTCAGTTCATGGGGTCACAAAGCATCAGACATGACTTAGTGACTAAACAACAACAAATCAGATGCATATACATAGGATTTCTTCATAAGTTGGTGTCACCTTTAAAAATTAATCTTTTCTTGCTTTTCAAATCTTAAGACAATATTTACCCATGCAGGCATAAAGAAATTCATGGAATGCCACAGCAAATAAATAGACTCTAATACTGGAACTCACAGACCCACAGGAAGTCAGTCACCAGCAATCAGCATACTATGATCCAACAACTTTTTACTGGGGCATGGGGCAGTGAGTGAGGCTAATGCACGCTTAAAGCAGCACACTACTATTCTCAAATTCTTAAGACAAAAAAAAATTAGCTGGATAGATGTCGAGGCTATCTTTTCCCTTTAGGAGACAATGCTGGGGCTGGCTAATAGAGGTTGCAAACTGGAGCCCATAGGCCAAATCCAGCTAGCAGATATTTTGATTGGCTCACATAGAGTTTGGATTAGCTACCAATATTTTAAAATCTAGAGATTTCACTTAAAAATGTGTATTTCCAATATTGCCAGAGACAGTCGGAGATCATTAGACCTGTTTCATTAGGAATCTAAGAGTTGGAGCTACTGGTACAGGATCTTTTAGATGGGGTGTGCTTCTCCAGTTGGCTGCAGTCTCTATAGGCACTAAGTTTGTAACCCTTGCCTTACAATGAAATGACCTTCTCCCAAGGAGGAAATAGAAATCTCTAGAGAGTAGAGGCAAATGGTGGTGGTGGCGGGGGGCGGGCGGGAAACAAGTACCCAAAGCAAGAAGTTCAAACAGAAACTCCCGTTGATAAATAGAAAAACATTGGAAAAATACCCTATGTAATGCTTTATGCTAACCCAGTCTGTCCTCTTGTCATCTGACTAGAAAATGGCTTTTATAATGACTTGACACACCTATGGTGAGAAATATATTTCACATCATGACCAATACAGATACACATACATAACTGGGAAAAAAAGATTCACTAAATACACTTACTATGTAAGAGAAGTATTATTCCATTAAAAAATGATAGCTCTGATGCCCTTAAATTTTTATTGACGTGACAAACTATCAATACTAATAATGCCAATAATACAAAAAACACTTGTCTGGGTCACTGATTCCCCTACACCTTATACAACTTTGCTAAGTAACTCAGCACGTCCCATCCTTGCAGGCAGAACTGCAATATTTTTACTTCTAGCCTAGCAAAGTTAACCCTTTATTATACGCATTTGTTTAAATGTCTGTCCTTGTCTAACCATGTTAGACAGCAGAGCCATGTTGTACCATCTTCACATCTCTAAAATTCAGTGTAGTTCAATGCCACACAGTATTCTATAAATGATCACCAAATGTAAGAGTGCAAGCACAGACAATCTGTAACCTACCTAAAGTAAAAGTCAGAGCAAGTCACAAGAAACTGATGATATCTCACTTTTGGGGTCCTACCTAATGAGCAAATTTCAAATGATTCAACCAATAGTCTCCTAACATCTCCTTATGCTAGGTTAGTTTATACACTGTCAGCTAATTGTGATACATTTCGATCCTCAATAAATAGAAGACTACAGATGAGAAAAGTGAAAGAAATTAGGAATATGGTCTTTGAAGGGGAAAAGCTACCCACCCGACCAATCTTCAAGACAATTTAGGGTGAGATGCCCTAAGAGCAGGAGAACTTTACTAGGGAGTACCTTGCTCAGTATCATCAGATGTTTATCATCAAACAGGGAAAAAAGAAACAAAGCTGCTTAGTGAGCAGCTCCCTAGAGAAGGAAATGGCAACCCACTCCAGGATTCTTGCCTGGAGAATCCCACAGACAGAGGGGCCTGGTTGGCTATAGCCCATACGGTCACAAAGAGTCTGACACGACTAAAGTGACTTAACACACTGCTTAGTGAAATGTCCAAACTGTAAGAAACTTCGTTCTCAGAGTTTTTTTGCATATACTCATAAGCACCCATACCTCCCCCAGTTCTAGTTTTAGTTTGAGCAGGATAGTGTGTAGCTTCAGCTGGAAATTATAACAGCACTGAGTTGCTGCAAGTTACTTACTCCTCTGGCCAGTCTCCTCATCTGTAAAATGCAGTAATAATGGTACCCACAGCATGAGGTGCCAAGTGCCCATTAAACATGAACTATTATCAGTAAGTATCACACCGAAGAGGCAATACAGCCTAATGGGCTTTGATTAAATATGGATTCTAGTCCTGGCTTTGTCACCTAAGAGCTGCGCAACTGTGGCTGAATTACAAAGTTTGCAACCCACTCCAGTGTTCTTGCCTGGAGAATCCCAGAGAAAGAGGAGGCTGGTGGGCTTCCATCTATGGGGTCGCATAGAGTCGGATACGACTGAAGCAACTTAGCAGCTGCAGCAGCTCCGCTGAAAATGGTAATAACAATATCAAGCTTCTGGGTTGTTGTGGGGATAAGTGAAATAGTGAATATAAATTATTATGGGTCAGGTATTACACAAAAATTGAAGAAATTACTATTACTCCAGCCTATAAAGGTCTTTTCCTTCTCTTAATTCTTCAAGTTCTTATGAAGTTTCTATGAGAGGGTCTGATTTCATTTCCTGTTCTAAATATTTCAATGGGGAAGAGAAAAATGCTCTCCAAATTAAGTAGTATAAGCAAAAAAGAGAGACCCAGTGGACTCTATAATTAAACCTTTAACATTAAAATAAGAGCAACCCTTACCTTTTGGTGTTGACTGAAGACATAGTGAAGATAGGATATACAACGGACTCAGGAGAAACTGGTAAGGGAAAAAAATGAACAATAATTTGTATCACAGAATAAACTGAAAGCTTTAAAGCATAAGATCTTAAAGATTAATAAAAACAAAATACTCACAAAACTTGATTCCAAGACTTAACAGTAATTAAGACAGTATGGTATTGACAAACAGATCAATGGAACAAAACAGAGCCCCTAAACACCTACCACTCATGCACATATAGTCAACTAATTTTTAACGAAGAGGAATACATTAATTCAATGGCAAAAAGATAGCTATCAAATTAGGTCGAACAATTTGACATCCATATACAAAAAAATGACAAACACTCACATAAAAATTAACTCAAAATGGATCACAGATCTAAATGCAAAGTGTAAAACTATAAAACTAGAAGAAAATTCCACATGAACTTGGGTTTGATAATAAGTTTTTACATACAACACTAGAAGTACTCCAGTAGTAATAAGCACATCAAGTCCAGAACCTGGTTTCCAAATAATATTCCTCAACAGAAGGAACCATGGTTCCTTTGGAGAAATGGCTTAGTCTAGGACGAGGTTAGGGAAAATGCAAGATAAGCCTATAGCCTTTTGTAGTGCCAGAAAGTAATAAGGAAGTGCTCAAAAAGCAAAAGAAGCGGGCAAGTTAAAGAGAATTGACCCAAAGGTCAAAGCTGGAACAATATGAACGACAGAAAAAATCATGCAGTATTAGATTTTTAACCCCAAATATAAAATATTCATGAGTGCATACTGGTGAATATTCAGGAGTCTATTTATTTAAAAACCGAGTAAATACATGGGAGAGAAGAGATAACTCTTTCTAACAGAAGGATTCCAAATATATGTGAAAATTTCCCCCTCCAGGAGATGAAGCTTAGTCTGCATCCTTCCCTGAAAGGGTAGGCTAGACTTAGTGACTTACCTCCAAAGAACAGAGTTTGGCAAAGGAAAAAGGGTAACTTTTACAGTGGAGAAATTGGGCAAACCTGACCAACCAATTGATAAAGGTCAGTTAACATCATCTATAATGTCAATGTGGACATTGCACCCAAAGTGATGAGAATGGCATTCACCTCAGTGTCATTCTTCCTCCAAACCCATAACCCTGGTCTAACGATGAGAAAAACAGACAAACCCAGGTGCAGGAACATCCTATAAGATATCTGGCCAGTACTCCACAAGAATGTCAAGGTCATGAAAACAAAGAAAAAACTGAGAAAATGTCACAGACAAGAGGAGACTATGGAGACACGGCAACTGAATACAATGTGACCCCTAGGCTGGGTCCTACAACAAAAAGGGGATGTTAGTGAAAAAAATCAGTCAGTTCCAGACACAGCCTAGAGCTTGTCTAATCATAATATACCAGTGATTAGTTTCTTAGTTTTGACAAAGGTATAATAGTAGTATAAGATGGTAACACCACCTTACCTGTCTCTGAGAAACCTGTATACGGGTCAAGGAGCAACAGTTAGAACAGGAAATGGAACAAAGGACTTGTTCAAAATTGGGAAAGGAGTATGACAAGGCTGTGTACTGTCGCACTACTTATTTAACTTCTATGCAGAGTACATCATGTAAAATGCTGTGCCAGATGAATCACAAGCAGGAATCACGACTGCCAGGAGAAATATCAACAACCTCAGATATGCAGATAGTACCACTCCAATGGTAGAAAGTGTAGAGGAACAAATGAGCCTCTTGATGAGGGTCAAAGAGGAGAGTGAACAAGCTGGCTTAACACTCAACATTCAAAAAACTAAGATAACGGCATCTGGTCCCATCACCTCATGGCAAATAAAAGAGGAAAAGTGGAAGCAGTGACAGATGTTACTTGGGCTCCGAAATCACTATAGATGATGACTGCAGCTATGAAATTAAAAGATACTTGCTCCTTGGAAGGAAAGCTATGACGAAACTAGATAGTGAATTAAAAAGCAGAGACATCACTTTGCCAACCAACATCTGTATGGTTAAAAATACTGTTTTTCCAATAGTCATGTATAAATGTGAGAGTTGGACCATAAAGAAGGCTGAACACTGAAGAATTGATGTTTTTGAAGACTCTTGAGAGTCCCTATGATTGCAAAGAGATCAAACCAGTCAATCCTAAAGTAAATCAACCCTAAATATTCATTGGAAGGACTGATGCTGAAGCTCCAATACTTTGGCCACCTGATGCTGGAAAAGATTGAGGACAGGAGGAGAAGGGGGAGACAGAGGATGAGATGGTTGAATGGCATCATTGACTCAATGCACATGAGTTTGAGCAAACTCCAGGAGACAGTGAAAGAAAGAGAAGCCTGGAGTGCTGCAGTCCATGGGGTCCCGAAAGAGCTGGACATGACTTAGTGACTAAACAACAATAGACTAAATGGGGTAACACAGGTACTCTTTGTACTATCCTTACAACTTCTCTGTAAATCTAAAATTACTACAAAATGAAAAGCTTATTTAAAAAAAGAAAAGAAGTGGGCATTCCCTGGTGGTCCAGTGGTTATGATTCAGTGCTTTCAATGCCATGACCTGGATTCATTCCCTGGTTCAACCCCTTCCTTGAGAGATCTCTTCCCTACATCACAGTTAATCACTGGCAGACCCAGACAAAACCCAAGATTCCTGATGCCAAATCTAGTGCCCTCTTATGGCTTAGTCTTACAATTGGGCTTTGATCACAGATATATATATATATTTTTCACTCCCTCCTATCATTTGGAGGGAGGGTAAAAGGCTGGGTATGATGAGAACACCTGGCTCTAGATAGCTTAAGTAACTGGCCATATCTCACAGACCAATTAATCAGAGTGTTTTGTCTTAAGTTCTCACATAAGTTCTCCTTGTCTCCTCCTCAAAATGCACTGCACTGCATCATGGAAAACAGTGTTACTGAGAGCAACACAAACATACAAAGTCATGGATACAGAATATTTTAAAAAGCCAAAATAGTATTACATATAATTTCATATTGACACATGTAATGAAGCATTATTACAAGAAAAAAAATCTCATTTTGAAAAGAAAAGTTCTCTTACTTACCTGCCTTGTTCTCACTGAAAGACTCCTCTGAAGGACAACCCTTATTTTCATCAGTTTTACATTCCCTTGAAGAAATGACTCTATCTGATGCATTCTGAAAATAATGAGTAAAATTAAAGAAACCTATAATTCTTAATCATTGCACATTTAGTCAATGAAGCCCAAGAGATCTGTTTCTAAAACAAAATATGTAGTTTGTCATGAATTACATTTCAGAATGACTTTAAATCCTCAATTTTCAGTCTATTTAAGGAAAATTTCCTCTATATTTATGAATATTTTTAAAAGATAGAGTGTGCATTAAGTTTATAATTTGTCATCCTGTCAAAAATGTATTATTTCCTGATAAAGATGACAAAATGAAAATCATAGAACATCCCATCTACAAAAATAAATTGAACAACAACAGAAAAATCAGTAAAAATGGCAAAAATTTCCCTAGGAGTCACCAAACTGAAAAGAACCAATCCTTTGTCACAAGCTTTAAAAACAGGGAGCAAAGGAGAGCAAAACATTCCAGAGTAGTTGGAGAGGCTTCTAACGTCCACTTTTTGGATAGCAGCAAGGAAGTGGGAAAAACAAAGTAGAAAAACTTGTGACAAATTTCAGTAAACACTACTTATTATATGAGACTTACAAGAACGTACAGCTTGGAGGAAAAGGAAAAAACTTTTGATTAAAGAAAACTCCTATTCAAGATCATAACTATCTCAGAAGCAGGGGGGACAAGCCATCAGTTTGCTGTTTCTCAAGGCGCCACAGAGTTGGGAAAAGGTTATGCACTCTCTAATGAAAACAGGATTTACCCTTAGCTGCGCTGCGCTTAGGTGCTCAGTTGTGTTGGACTCTTTGCAGTCCCATGGACTGTAGCCTGCCAGGCTCCTCTATCCCTGGGATTCTCCAGACAGGAATACTGGAGTGGGTTGCCATGCCATCCTCCAGGGGATCTTCTCAACCCAGGGATCAAATCCATGTCTCCTGCACTAGCAGCCAGGTTCTTTACTGCTAGTGCCACCTGGGAAGCCCCTAAAAACACTAACTATCAGATAAAAGTTAAGTTTCTCTGGACCAGAGTCACGAAGGAACTTAAAGAGTTACCTCCATAATACCAAAACCATAATACCATAAAACCATATTACCAAAAAGTGATGGTAGGCTTCATTAAGCCCAAAAAGGGAGGAAAAGCCTAGTTTTCTACTCTGTCTCAAAATTCTTTATAATGATGATAGTATCTGGCTTCATAAAAGCAGTCCTCCAGACTGTAAATAAAATTTTGTTCCTGTATGGCAGTAATCTCCAGGAACAAAGAATCAGGCTACCATTTGACACATCTGAGCTCTTCATTTCCTTCCACTTAAATCAATGTATGAAAACATATCTAGATCAGACCAGTTTTGCTGATAATTTTACTTACCTCGTAAACATTTAAGTTTGTAGTTCCCACTGTCAATGTTCGTTCCTATCTCAAGTATTGCCAAGTATTGTCAAATGGAACATGTTCTTGCTTGCCTAAGCCATAAGAACAATTGTACTAATTCTTTATATTGTTTCTGACCAAAAAAACACAATTATATCTTGATAGGTGTTTTGGTTACATGGTATGTGAGTTTATCAAAATTCAGACTATATATCTGCAAAATTCAGTCAATGCAGTGTGCACTGACAGTGCACAATGCACATGTCAATTTTAAAAAATACAGGGCACAGCTCAAGCTAAAATTAATCTCAATCCATCAGATTAAGTGTGTGTGTATTGGGGGGGTTCTCTGCATTTCTACCCTGTTCATCTTCTTATTAGCCTTCTCCATGTCTATTTGATAATGAAGAGACAGTCTTTGTTAAAATGACATGATGATTTCTCTGCAACATTTCTTTCTTTTCTGAGCTTCATTTTAAGGGACTAGCTACACACACACACACCTACCTACCTACATACGTACATACAGATACAGTTTTCGCTGGTAGCTCAGTCAATAAAGAATCTGCCTGCAATGCAGGAGACAGGGGTTCGATCCCTGGGTCGGGAAGATCCCCTGGAGGAAGAAATGGCAACCCACTCCAATATTCTTGCCTGGAGAATCCCATGGATAGAGGAGCCTGGCAGGCTACAGTCCATGGGGTCACAAGAGTCAGACACAATTTTGTGACTAAACCACAATCACCACCACATACAGAGAGAGCCAACTTAGTTTTAAAAGCTATATATTTCCATTTACCTTTATTAATTTCTCTTCACTTTTCCTTCTTTCGCTCAACAGCTCAATGTTCAGTTCTTTTTCTACTAACACACACTTTGGCACTTGCCTTGTCTCAAAACTTTCATTGACAGTCTCTCCATCAGACTCTTCAATAACTTCTGATTTATTTTTTTGGGTGGGTCCCAGAAACGACTTATCTTCCAGGGATGATTTTCTCAGTGAGGGCTTTTTCCTACTAATAAAAAAAGCTGCTCCACCCTGGAGGGTAACTTGTGGTTTGACCTTCTGGCTTAGAACTCGAGGAACATTCAGATTATTTTCAGCTGAGTAACAATTATTCCCCACAGCTGGCTTATAGGTCACTTGGTTCTGCTTGGAATTTTTAGAATTCTTTGATACAGGCTTGATGCATTTATATCCTGCTTGACACTTAGCAGTTAAACTCTTCTGTGTTTTTTTGTTCATCTTCTTGGAGCAGACTGGTTTTCTGTGCACTTGTTCTGTCATATAGGAATACGATTTATCCTCACTATTAGTTTTTAGACCAATGGATCTACTCTCTTTTATCAGCTTTCTCTCCAATGGATTGAGGTACCACTTATCTTTGTTGTAAAAGGATACAGTGGACACAGCAGGTTTAAATGGTGAACCTTGATTTGCAGATGGCAATCTATTTGTAGTCGTTTTGAGTGGACTTGAAATCAAATGGCCTTGTTGAGAGCAATGAATCTTTCCTTCATTTTTATCACTGGTTTGGCAAATGTGCTTTTTATTAGGTGATGGAAATACATTTTCAGCGAAGTCCAAAATTAATTTCTTTGATGGAATTTCTGATAATGGGCTATGAAGAGAAACACAGTCCATTGATAGTTATTTTGCTTCAGTTTTTATGTTAATTTAGTACTAAGCAATAAACAACTTCACCTGGAATGCATAATAAAAATATATCTCCAAAAGCATCTATCTACATACACTATTAGATTAGCAGTAGGAATTCTCAAATTCTGTCTTTGCAAAGTATTTGAGTATTTTTCAAAACTAAGACCCCGATAATGTTTGTGAAAACACTTCACAATGAAGCTTTGAGATATGTGTGTGTTTTAAAACCTATTTCTAAGTTTTGGCCATATACTCTGAAACAAGTTGCCTAAAATGATTAACTATACACAATAAACTGACCACTTAGGGCCTGTAGTTTATATCTCTGGTTTAACATACATAGAGTACACACCTTTCTAGAACTGCTGTGTATAACAGGATGAGCACCTATTATATGCAAAACAGTATGTTAAATATTACTTAACAGAGCAGAAAGAAGCAAGGTAATAAAAGATCTGACACACATTTCCAAGCCATAGATAACAGCCCTTTTTCTGATTCCTTCCAAAAGCACTAAAGAATTAATTATAAAAGCTTAAGGGCAAGGGTGGGATGATATGGGAGAATGGCATTGAAACATGTTAATTATCATATGTGAAATCAATCACCAGCCCAGGTTTGATGCTCCGGGCTGGTGCACAGCTGGATGACCCAGGGGGAGGGAATCGGGAGGGAGGAGGGAGGGGGGTTCTGGAGGGGGAGCATATGTAAACCCATGGCTGATTCATGTCAATGTACGGCAAAACCAACACAATAAAGTAAAGAAAATTAAAAAAAAAAATTTTAAAAGCTTATAGTATTTCCAGACTAGAATCAGAATATAAAGTATTACTGTAACTACAAGGAGTAGGTAAATGAAAGAATGGAAATATTTAGACATAGAAGAGAGAAGATAAAAGGAATTTAAGACGGTAGATTTTTTTAAGAATTTCCACTCAGGATGAGACTTACGTGTCCCGGTTTAAAGAGCACTGCTTCCTTTTTGTTGGCGTTAAAGTTGACATCCTAACTCCTAAAAGCAACAGAACAATATAATAACCAAATAAATCCAATGTGTATAAAAATCGCTATATCAAAACTAAGATTTATAATACTGAAACAGTTCTCAGATGGGTGATGGTCCATTAAGATAAAAAAAAAAGTTTTTTTTTAAAAAGCAAATTACTTTGATAAAGGTTTAAAGCATGAAGGTAAAAAAGAAAAATTAAAAAATAACCTCACAAAGAAAGTGAAGTCACTCAGTCGTGTCCAACTCTTTGCGACCCCATGGACTGTAGCCTACCAGGTTCCTCCATCCATGGGATTTTCCAGGCAAGAGTACTGGAGTGGGTTGCCATTTCCTTCTCCAGGAGATCTTCCCAATCCAAGGATTGAACCCAGGTCTCTCGCACTGTAGGCAGATGCTTTACCGTCTGAGCCACCAGGGAAGCCCCCCCCCCCCACTAATTAAGCAGAGACAGTACAATTTAAGCAGGAACAGTACAAATTTCAAGCTGGAAATGGTCCTACCAAAGAGGACGGATTTTAACCCATTTCAGGGCACACTTTCCCGAATTCAATAGCCTGATGAATTCATCTCAAGTTTAATCACTCTATATCCTGGGTAGCTGTCCTTCTCATAGCCCTCACCACCCGCCTCCCCCCAAATCCCAACAGCCCTCCTGCTGTTAGATGCTCTTGCCCTAGGCTTCCAATCCACCCTGAACTTCCTTGATATCCATTTTGCATATTTTCTCGTCTTTGACTTTACGGTGTTTCCCTACAGCCTGCAGGTACAATGAAGGCAGAGACCATCTTTAACTTTTTCATCAAAAGCCAGCAAGAAAACGGGAAAGCATAATTATCTCCCATTTTATTAGCTGAGGAACCGTTTGTTTTATTTACAAAATACTCTGACCTCCTAAGGCTGCGAGTAATAAACACAACCATGCATGTTAACTCTCGAGCAGATGATATGTTGCTCAATAAAATTTCCCTTCCCCTTCCTTTCGGATCAAGTGTATTTAAAAAAAAATAATAATACACAGGCATAACTTTCAAGTTAAACAGAAAGACCTGAGTCTCTGGAAATTCCTGTCGAGCTGCAGCTTTAAAGACCTTTCTGAGGCTGAATGAGGAAAGATAGGAGAGAAAAGCGACCCTGTCCCCACACGCTGTCAGGGTAGAAAGGTGAGATAACTCAGGGTCAGAAAGCTGGAAACCTGGAGACCTAGAAGTGCGGACACCAGCTCGTTAGCTCTGGTCTCCAGCCTAAAACGCGCCAAGCACCGAGCAGAAGCTCTCTTTCTTTTGACATTCACCCCCACGTTCCACAGAACCTCCTGGTCCCCTGGTTCTTCCACATCACGCCTCGGCCCCACGCAGCACTTACCTGGTAGCACCGCAGACCGGCGACCTCTCCTCAGCCAAGCCCGTGGTCCCCCACTGTATTCAAATTCTCGCGCGCCAGTCCAGGCGGAAACCGCTGCGTTCCGATTCGCCGCTTCCCAGCGTGTCCAAGGGCAGGCTCGACGATTGGTTGTGCACCAGCGCTTGCCCCACCTCGCAGGAGGCGGTCTCCAACAGTCTCCCGCCCTTGCAAGGCTGAAACCTCTCCCCTGGTGGAAACCACGTCTTCCAGAACCCCTTGCGGCAGCGCCGGGATCCTTTCTGGAGGCCTTACCTAGGTGCATTCTGGGAGTTGTAGTTTCCCGCAGGATGAAGGCGGTCTCTGGTACTCGATATATTCTGAGGTCACTGCTGTAAGATTTTTTTTTTAATAGCAGCCTAAGATTCTCAAATTATTTTTCATTTTCACATTTGGAGCTATAATGTTGGTGATCTAGTCACTATGTCGTATCACACTCTTGCGACCCCATGGACTGTAGCCTGCCAGGCTCCTCTGTCCATGGGATTCTCCAGCCAAGAATACTGGAGTTGGTTGCCATTTCCTTCTCCAGGGGAATCTTCCCGAACCAGGAATCCAACCCAGGTCTCCTTCATTGCAGGCAGATTCTTTACCGACTAAGCTACGGTTACTTTTTTTTTTCCCTAGTGATGTTAGATGAAGCACTTAAATTTTTTTTTTCAAGTTAAATTTAAAAATCACGGCAGTAACATCTACGTGCCAGGTATTCATGTACGTTTTAGTGCTTTATTTCATTCACTACAGTCTATGGGATATGTACCATCATTCCCGTTTTATAGAGAATAAAACTGAGGGCCTGAAAACAATTACTATGCATAGGACAGTGTAGATTCTTCTTCTGGAAAGCCCTAAAGTTCCTAAAGCGCTCGTTTGTCATTAGCTACTGTTATCCTGTGTACCAGCTCCTAGTACACTCTCGGGCACATTTCTTAGTTCTAAAAAAGCTAAGTGATGCGCTTAACTTCACATATTAATATAAATAATCAGCTTAAAGCGAAGTGCTGTTGGGAACTGAGTCAAACCATTCCCACTTTACAGCCGGAAGATTTCTGAGGTTCCCTCAGCCTTGTAGGTACCCATGGCAGATATTGGATTTCAAGGTAGAACAGTACGAGTCCAAACGCAGAGAGGCATATTGCCTCCGGTGAAACTTAGCTATTCTAGAGTGTTTACTACGTCCTAAACCTTTTACGTCTATTAACTTAACCCTGGCAAACTAACCTGTGAATTAACCGCTCCACTCATCCCTCATTTTGTAGCTAAGTGCAGCAACCGCAAGTGCCCAAGAAGTGACTGAGCTAGAATGAGAAGAGTGGAGGAATTTGGGTTCATTCAAAATTTAATGAGCTCCTATACTACGTGCCCGTTACCGTGACTGGTTCAGTGAAAGCGTAGCCGTGAAGGTTTCTAGTTTAGCGGAACCCACATGCAGGTGAAAAGGGGCAAATGAAACCAACTTGATCGCCCAGACGGTGGAGGTTCTGAAAATAAAGCCAGGCAATGGCATTCTTCTCTGAAGATAGCTCCCCCGCATCGTTTTCCACCCACCAATCCTCCTGCCTCCTTCCTCTTTCCTTTGACGCCTAAGTAGGTCGAGTTACGAGCGCGCCAACACCTTCTCCTCAGCAAAACTGAAGATGGCGCCAGCGGCCTGCATTATGACGCGTCCCGACGTCAACGGGAAGTGCGTAAGCAGTTCCGGGGAACGCGGCCTCCGCGCTTCCGGTATCCTGGGCTTCCAGGTGTGAGTACTGCTGCTGGCGCGGGAGCTGTCCCACCGCCGCTGGGATCATGGTGTTCTACTTCACCAGTAGTAGCGGTGAGTGGTCGCCGAGACCTCCCGGTCCCTGTCTCGACTGTGGGGCTCCGAAGCCGAGACCTCGAGGCCACCGCTAGCCTGGTCCTTCAGTGCCTTCTGGGCAGTGGGTGCCTCTTCCCTCGTCCTGATGGTCTCTCCACCGTGTCCGTCGCAGTCCTCCCAGTGTGCCTCCTAGTTAGTGCCTGGTTGGGGGAGGGAGCGTAGAGGGACCATCCCCTGTGCTCTCTTTGCCTCCGGGCCGTCTTCTTTTCCCTCAATCAGAAAGACATGTCGCTACCTGGAATTAGGCAGTTTGTGAACTTATTCACACTGCCATCGTGAAGTCTTCTCTTCCTCACCCACCCCCGTAACATTTAATCTTGCAGCTCTCTGGTAACTTAGAAAAAGAAAGGAGACACCTGCCAACAACTCTGCCTTACAGAAAGTGCGCCTTATCCTTTCAGGAAAAGGTTATTGGGTTTGGATGCTACCGAAAGACTCTGGAGTGGCGAGATAGCCACTCATTGGGCAGAGTTAATATCCCAGATTTTGAAAAGTGACATGATAGTTTCTAATTTGTCTTTGGCAGGCAAGAATAGAGTGTGTTTAGTTCCTAGGAACTGCTATGTCTTTGTTTCTCTGCTTATATTTTTCTCTTTGCCTTAAATCAACCCCCCAGTTAGCTGCTTCTCCCCAGAGACAGCCCTCGCCTATCTTTTCCAAATGCCTGTCTTTCCTTGTTCCCAGCCCAGGGCTGCTTAGCTATATCTCTTGGGGGAATCCCCTTAACACAATTCATACGTTCAGCATTGCATTTATCATATGATATTAAACTTTTGTCTGCTTGAGATAGAGTGTAACCCTGTTGAGGGCAGGTACAGGATCTCCTTGTTCTGCTAGCATAATGCCTGGCTCTTAATAGTTACTCAATAAGTACTTACTGAATAAATGAATGCTATTTTTTGACTTGTAGCACACTCTATTCTGTTGCTATTCTCTGCCTATTTGTTAAAGGTGAAATTTAAATGAAACTAACAACATAGTTGTTATGTGGGTTTGAACAGGGTGGTACTTGCTCTTTAGAGATGAGAAAGTTGAAGCCCAGGAAAGTTGTAACTCACAGAGCCCCTCCTCTGCTACTCCATCACATTGTCACATCTCATTTTTCTCAATAGTTTAGGCTTCCACAGTGTGCTATAAGCTATTTCTCTGTTTCTGTGGGCTTAGTTTTTTCTTATCCATATTATTAGCATTACTAGAAACAAAATTCAAGCTAGCCGAAAATCATTCAGTTTAGTTCAGTCGCTCAGTCGTGTCCGACTCTTTGCGACCCCATGAACCGCAGCATGCCAGGCCTCCCTGTCCATCACCAACTCTTGGAGTCCACCCAAACCCATAGCCATCGAGTCATTATAAGCTCCTAATTGCATTTTTATTTGCTGTCTGTCCTGTTTTGCCCGTCTGTCATAATATAACCAAAGCATCTTTTTGTAGCTTCTCCACTCACAAGAGTCCTTGACAACATAGTTATCCACTCAAGTCCAACAATGGAATGACAAATATAGGCAGGGCATGTTGTCGTTCTTTAGTTGCTAACTCGTGTCTGACTCTTTGAGACTCTATGGACTGTAGGCCGCCAGGCTCCTCTTCCTAGGCAAGATTACTGGGGTGGATTGTCATTTCCTTCTCCAGGGGATCTTCCCTGACTCAGGGATCAGTGTCTCCTGCACTGGCAGGCGGGTTCTGTACTGAGCCACCTGGGAAACCTGAGGCAGGACATATAGGTACTAAATGTATTTTACACAGGCTACATTATTCTCCTTAAAGTGATTCTAAATTCTTTGAGTGCCAGTCATATACACGGAGATGCCCCTAATAGAGCAGAGGGCTTCAGTTGATTTGTGGGTCATTTTTTTCTCATTGGCTTCCATTGCAGCATCAGAACTGCTTCCTGTCAGAAAAATACTTGACCTCTTAAGTCTAGTAAATCTACAATTATGCAGCTTTTAAAATTGCAGAGTAATATAGTAGTAAAATTTTTTACATATTCCAGTACAGAAAACAATTTGAACATACAGAATCTTCAGGAAATGATTTCATATAGATAGCCAAGCTTTTCAACCAACTGATGGTTTATTGCAAGCAAAAAAAAAAAGGGGCTGGAAATCTCAATAGAAAATTTTTGCCTTCTCTTTTAAATTAGTATCTCTGACTAAAAATCTGCTTATTCTTTCATGCTCCCGTAATAGATTAAGGAAACGTTAACCTTGCTGTATTTTCAGTATCAAATTCAAGACCCTATGATTTATGGATTCCTGCACATTAGTGCGTTAAGCACATTAAGTTCACTTATGTTTTTAGTACCTTTTATTAGTGTCCATCTCAATATAGGTGGTTCTGTAAATTATGAAATTATTACAGTGCCTCAGAATTTGGGTTGATTGCTACACCTGAGTCAGGAATCTTCAAGACAACTAGTTCTCATACTAATCACATTATTTGGGTGAGAGTTAGAAGATTACTAGAATAATTCAGTTTACTCTTTCTTTATCCCTCTAACATGGAAAGAGAAAGTCACTCAGTCATGTCTGACTCTTTGTGTCTGCATGGACTATACAGTCCATGAAATTCTCCAGGCCAGAATACTGGAGTGGGTAGCCTTTCCCTTCCTCAGGGGCTCTTCCAAACCCAGGGATCGAACCCAGGTCTCCCACATTGCAAGCGGATTCTTTATCAGCTGAGCCACAAGGGAAGCCCAAGAATACTGGAGAGGGTAGCATATCCCTTCTCTGGAGGGTCTTCCCAACTCAGGAATCAAACCAGGGTCTCCTGCATTACAGGTGGATTCTTTACCAACTGAGCTATCAGGGAAGCCATGGAGGAGAGCTTAATTCAGACTTCTTACTCAGAAGTCATGCTCCTTGTTTTTTTTAATTTTATTTTCTATTTTGACATTTCAGTCTTTCAGAAAAGTTACAGGAATATTAAAAGATTCCATTTATAGCCTTCTCTCAGATTCCCCAAATTCTAATATTTCACCACATATGCCTTATCTCCTTTTCCCCTTTCTTCTTTTTCTTTTTCCACTTTTTCCATCTCCCCTTGCCCTACTCTCTCTCTCTCTCTGCACACACACAAACACACTCACAGGTTTGTTTTTTTTTTCCTGAACCATCTGTAAATTATGTCTTACCCCTAAATACCTCACGGTATTTTTCTTAAAATCAAGGATATTCTGTTATCAGAAGGCATTGTTCACTATCCAAATTAGGAAATTAACATTGCAGCAATACTGTTACCTAATCAGCAACTTTTATCCAGTTTTCATCAGTGTCCTAGTAATGAATTTATCACAAAAGAAAGCTGCAAATCAGTTGTTGCATTCTGTTGTCATTCATTGCTCTCTGGAGTTTTCTGATGTGGAGCAATTGCTTAGTCTTTGTCTCTCATGACACTGTTGAAAAATTATTCTGTAGAATGCCCCTCAGTTTGGGGTTGTAGCAGTTATGTTATTAACCACCTCATTTTATAGGTCTGCCATCCATCATCTGTCGTTCTGTTGGCAGAAGTTTAGCCAGCTTGCCCTGCAGAGACAGCTTTGTTTACTTCAATCATTAAAAACAAAAAACAAAAAAAAACCTTTTTTCTGGTTACAAAAACTATCTATCTATTTTGCAAGCAGGTAGGTATGGTCACTGTTAACCGTTAAATATACATATATATATATATATATGTATATATATATATATCCTTCCATAGTATAAAGAAAATGGGTGTGTGTGTTAGAAACATATATGTAAGCATGTTTATATGTACAATTATTTATTTTTTTACAGATTGAATCTTACTGTTTGTAGATAGCACAGAAGTACTGTTCTGCTAGTTATTCACCTACTCTTTGTTTTTAATGGATCCATGGCATTTTGTTTGTGTGTTCTATAGTATTAATTAATGCCTATTTAGTTTGTATGAAGAGCTTCATCACTTGATGAAGTGTTAATTAGTAGGGTATGTACTGTTAGTGGTGACATTATAGGATCAAAAAGGGGATACAAATACAATAGCGCCCCAGGTGAACATCTGAAATACTTTTTAGTTGTATTCCTGCAGTTGCTATTTGTCCGGTGCTGTGCAAAGGGCTTATCAGGATAATACAATACTTAATTATAGACAAATCTCTCTGTTAAGTAGTCAATAAAAACATTCTCTCCTTTCAAAATTCTCTCAACTACTTCCAAGTAATCATGGACAGTAGTCATCATATCTACTCACTGAAAGATTTGGGAATCTTCTGTTCCTAAGAAGGGCAACTATGCTTGATCACTTAAGGAGCTTTTCATTCAAAAGTACAGGCAACCCTGAATTTACGAATCTACAAATGAAAGAGTTCAGAGCTCCACTTAACAGAGTAGTTCCAGCTCTGGAGGGACAGCCAGCAGACTGCCCAGTCCAACCTTAACACCTGTCAGCCAGGTTTTGTAGACAGAGACCCAGTGGCTGTTAATTCAGGGGTCTAGATCCAAATGGGGTCTAATGTTTGGTGGACTAGCTCAGAAACTCAGAACCCAGTTAGGATTTCAATTACAAAACCTAACTGATTGCAGATGGAGGATGCCCACAGCAAAACTCACTAGCTCAGGAAAGCTGATGTCATTTCTAAGGTAAGCCATACCTGGAATGTCCAGTTTGATTTAGGGTAGGAGTTCCTAACACTGACTTCACATTAGAAATCGCTGTAAAAAGAGATCTTAAAAAAAAAAAAAAACCAATCCCCAGAGATTTGGATTTGGTTGGTCTTATCAGAGTTCAGGGTCACTGATAAGAAGAAGCTTGAGAGCCATGTTTCACCTGAATGTGGTAGGGAGCCAGGTATGATTTGCAGCATCCCTGGAATGCAACTAAATCAAATCATGAAAAATAAACCTTACCTAGGTTTAGGGACCTATTTTTAAATGGTTGAGGTGATGAGTTTGGGTAGTTTCTTGAAAAAAAAAATATATATATATATATTTTGAAGAAGGCAAAAGTAGATGATGGAACTGGAATTGCATTGTGCTACCTCCCTGAGAAAGTAGGAAAGCAGCCATTTTTAAGAGGGTTGGTCAATGTTTTACAGATGGTTAGTATTTTAGACTTTTAGACTTAAGCCACATACAGTCTCTCTAGCTTATTCTTCTTCATTTTGCTTCTTTCAACTCTTTAAAAATGTAAGAATCATCTGAGCTCAAGAGCTGTCCAAAAACAAGGCTGGATTTGGCCTACCAGCCATGTTTTGCCAACCCGTCATAAGCATGTATCCCTTGTTTTTCCCACCAAATAGGTGTGTCTGTAATGTCATCTAACTATGACTTATTTTTGTTTTGTCTTAGTTAACTCATCTGCTTACACTATTTACATGGGAAAGGATAAATATGAAAGTAAGTTTTCAAAAGCATTTGATTTTGAAATTTCCAGCAGGTAAGTGTTAATTGCCTTTTCTCTCCATGGTTTGTTGGATGGGTTTTCAGTTAACTACTATAACCCATTGGAAGGAATTCCAAATGATTAATTTTCTTATCATGTAGTTGCATCAAGTGATAAGAGAGAATTAAACCATTTGTTGCTGATTAGGAACTTACATAGTTTTGTGGTATCATTTGATTTAGGGGTGATAGGAATCAGAAGTTAACCTTTGCTAGTTTTCATCAAATAAAAATAATCTGTGGCTTAGACTTTTGCAAGGATCCTTTTCTGTACATTGTCACCTCATTTGAGAAACATATCTTGGTTTTTTTTAGGCAGAAGATGATTTTTTTTGAGTTGAAATGTGAACAGTATTTTGAAGCTTTCTTGACCACTTTCACACATATATATATATATGTGTGTGTGTATATATATATATCTTTATATATACATACACACACATATCACATAAAATGTATATAACATTAAGAATATGATGTGATAGTTATATAGCAATATAATTATAAATCATATCTATACAACAGTTTTGAAGCCTGCTATAATCATAAGCAGACTCAGTATAAGCAAGACTATCACATCCTAGCCAAGAGAAAAAAACCATATAGCATAACTCATTTTTAAACAGTTTTTTCCTTATAATGAATTTATGCCATTGACTCTGGGTGTGACTTAATGGAGAAGCAGTGTGCAGTGTATTAAAACTGGAGTTTTATATTTCTCCTTGTAATCCATGAATGTCCTGGGTAAATTTTCTCATGGCATCCTCCTGTTGAATGTAACTGAGGATGCTGCTGACACTTCCCTGTATTACACTGAGCAATAAGGCACAGTTATATCTCCCGGAGTTTGCTGAAACTCATGTCCATCAAGTCAGTGATGCCATCCAACCATCTCATCCTCTATTGCCCTCGTCTCCTCCTGCCCTCAAGCTTTCCCAGCGTTAGGGTCTTTTCTAATAAGTTGACTCTTCACAGCAGGTGGCTAAAGTATTGGAGCTTCAGCTTCAGCATCTGTCCTTCCAATGATTATTCAGAGTTGATTTCCTTTAGAATTGACTGGTTTGATCTCCATGCAGTCCAAGGGACTCTGCAAGAGTCTTCTCCAGCACCACAGTTTGAAAGCATCAATTCTTCGGCACTCAGCCTTCATGGTCCAACTCTTACATCCATACGTGACCACTGGAAAAACCATCGCTTTGATTATTCAGACCTTTGTTGGCAGAGTGATGTGTCTGCTTTTTAATATGCTGAGTTTGTCATAGCTTTTCTTCCAAGGAGCAAACATCTTTTAATTTCATGACTGCAGTCACTGTCCCCAGTGATTTTTGATGATGATATCTGTTACTGTTTCCACCTTTTTCCCATCTGTTTGCCATGAAGTGATGGGACCAGAATAGGGGTCAGTTTTTCTTTGAGCCTAAACCTGCTCTGAAAAATAAAGTCTGTTAAACAAAAGCAATGCAAAATGAGATAATATTAACAGCAGACATACAGAGAGTCGATGTGATTAGGGAGAGCAGAGAAGGCTTCTTGGAGGAGTGCATTAAAGTGGACTGGCTATCTTGTGGAATCCTTTAAACCTCCATTGTAGGAATTTCTTTCTATAGATAAAAATCTAGATACAGAGTTTACACCTATGGATGTAAATTTAGATTCTGCCCGGACCCCACTGGAGTGGTGTTTCACTGTTGTTAGAGTATATGTAAGAAAAAAAATCTGTTGTGTGGAACATTTTTTCCCCAGGTACTTTTAGAGTCATCCACTCTCCTAGCCTGCTGTTAACATGGTATTACATTTTTCAGGTGCTATGTTCTCTGCTGTACCTAGCACATCACATTTACTTCTAATAGTCTTGATGACTTCTGACAAAGGACTGGATGGAACAAAAAGGAATTTTAAGTTGGACAGTTTATTTTCACTAAAAAAGCTTTCTGATGTGTTCTTTATTAGCCAGCAGGTGTCACCAGGGAGCCAGACATGGCCCAGATGAAAAGAAGTTTTTATAATTTCCTTTTTCTCATCTTTCTGATTACTTGTTGGAGGTTTGCTTAACTTTTTACTTGCACTTATAGAAAACTCTTCAGAAAACTCAAGGGGTATACATTTGCTTAAAATACCCTCATCAGAGAGAGTACTCTATCATCTTTCTGCTTTTCTGGACAATAAATACCTCACATGACATTATACTTGAGTACATTTTAAATCATCATATGTGAATAAGTTTGTTTACTTTTATCTTTATGTGTTATATCAATTCCAAGTAATGCTTCTGTATTAAACACAATTAGTTATTAATTGGGGAAGGAAATGGCAACCCACTGTAGTATTCTTGCCTGGAGAATCCCATGGACGGAGGAGGCTGGTAGGCTACAGCCCGTGGGGTCGCTAAGAGTTGGACATGACTGAGCGACTTCACTTTCACTTTTCACTTTCATGCATTGGTGAAGAAAATGCAACCCACTCCAGTGTTCTTGCCTGGAGAGTCCCAGGAAGAGAGGAGCCTGGTGGGCTACCGACTATGGGGTCGCACAAAGTCAGACACGACTGAAGCGACTTAGCAGCAGCAGCAGCAGCAGCAGCAGTTACTAATTATTGATATGATTCATTGGAGTTATATATTGAAATAAAATATACACACATTGGAATTCCTTGGCAGTCAGTTGGTTAGGTCTCTGCACTTTGACTGCCGTGGCCCGGGGTTCAATCCCTGGTTGGGGAACTGAGATCCCACAAGCCACGTGGTGTGGCTAAAATTTTTTTTTAAACATACAATTTAAACAAATATTTCACCTTTATTCACTTCTTCACCTTTTGAACAAATGCTTCATGATTATAATTGTCCAGTTGTAAAAACTATTAAAAGTGTTTTTTTTTTAAAAAAAGAAGGTTAAGTGAAATATGCTAAAGTTTACTATAAGTTGGGAAGGGAAAAAAATACCAGTGTTTTCCACAAAACTTTTTCTCTCTCTTAATGAAGAAAAGAGTAATTCAAAGAGGCTTTGATGATGGAAAATTCAAAAAAATTTTCAGAAAACAAAACAGTTTTTGTTTTATTTAAAAATTATTATTTTTTATTGAAGTATAGTTGATTTAAAATATTATTTTAGGGAATTCCCTGGCAGTCCAAGGTTAGGACTCAGCACTTTCATTGCCAGAGCCTGGATTCAGTCGCTGGTTGGGGAACTAAGATCCTGCAAGCTGTATGGCATAGCCAAAAAAAAAAAAAAAAGAACCAAAGAATAATTTTAAAACTGAATTAAGTATTATATTAGTTTCATATGTACAACATAGTGATTAGGTATTTTTACAGATTGTACTCCATTTAAAGTTCTTACAAAGTAATAAAATTTAAAGTTATTAGGCTGTATTTCTCTGTGCTGAACAGTATATCTTGTTGCTTATTTGTTTCCTTTTCTTTGTTCTCTTCTGTCTCTGCAGATGAAGATCTGATAAAGTATGGCTGGCCTGAAGATATTTGGTAGGTAACAAATTTTGGTTCTGCTGTTTACAGGTCATTATTTACTTTCTGAGACTTGGCGAACTACCTGACTCCTGTGATTAAGACTAGAACTCATGGTTTGCCATTTGTTTATGACTGTTCAGTGGTAAAAAGCTGACCACCAACTCCCTTCACTTATAAGTACCACGTTAACTGGGAAGGAGGTCTCAGAGATGGACCTCGGGGCTGACTGCAAAGGTCTTCAGAACATAGGCTTGCTTTTACCGCCTGTATGTCTCCTCAGAGTAGGTAGCTGAGACCACCACACTGATCACTCCACATTGAGATCTCCAGATCTGTCACACAAGAGAAAAGAATGACTCTATCTGTTACGTAGTTACCTGCTGTAAGGTTTGGGGCAGACATACCTGCAGAGAAATGAGTACATATTCAGATGCACTATGAAAGGCAGTTCACAGCAGCCTTTTACCTGACATTAAAAGAAAAAAAGTAAGTGGGAGAGCAATTTCCAATATTCAGCCAACATCTCATGTATTATGACTTGGGTTTTTCATTTCATTAAGGTTGACTCTCTCCTGGAATGCACTTACCGAACTGGTATCTACAGATGCCCAATACCCATTTCAACACTCTTAATAATCTTGAGATTTAATGTCTTGTTGGAAGTGATCGACTAGTGCTTCCAGAAGCTATTTGAGGTCTGATGTGAGCTGGCATAGCCCTAAATTTCAAGACCTGTTCCAGTTCATAACCCATCAATCCTGGAAACATTCCGAGGCATGCGAATAACGAATGAGTTGATCTGCATTCCAGGGCAGATTTTCAACCCAGGTCACCTTGACACAGACTCTGGAACTGAACCTCTGAGAATGTCAACAGCTATCTAAGTTTATACTAGGAAACCTCCTACAGAGCTTAGAAGCACAGAATTTTTCTAGGATTAAATGAGAATGAAACGGAACTCATTTTTTTTTAAGATTTTTTTTTTATTTTCTGATGTGGATCATTTTTAAAGTCTTTATTGAATTTGTTGAAATATGGTTTCTGTTTTATGTTTTTGGTTTTTTTTTTTTTGACTGTGAGGTATGTGGGATCTTAGCTCCCCAGCCAGGAATCAAACCTGCACCCCCTGTATTGGAAGTGCAGAGTCTTACCACAGAAGGCCACCATGAAAGTCCCTAAATTCTTTTTAAACAAAGGAAAATAGAAAAAGGATGCATTTACTGCCTCCAGACTCCCTAATAATATATCCAGAGACCCCACTTGAAGAAGTAAAATTACCCCACTTTGGGTGCTCTGCATCTCTACAGTCTTAAGTCAGGGATGCTCATATATTCAAGTGTCCAGTCTCTGTATTCAGTGAAGGGTAAAAGTGATTAAGGAGGGAGAGGAAAGTAACTGGAAGAAAGAGAACTAGGGAACTAGTGGGCATAATTTAAACTTGGAGTGAGCATTTGGAGCGTTTATTAAGGAAGCTTGCTCCAAATAGTTCACAGAGCTGACTTTTTTGTTGGTTTTGCACTTCAACCAAAGTCTTGACTATCCGTACATTTCCCCTGCCCTTTGTAGAGGTGTATCTACAAGCCTGAAGTTTATGTAGGTCAGCAGAGTGTGTTTTAGTACTTCAACTGCCTACCTGTGAACCCAGTATATATGTATGTTGAACTATTTATGTATTTCTATTGACAAAATTCCACATCAGGGACCTTTAAGGGAAGTCAGAATACAGTCAAGCTACTATGGGTATGTAGAAAAGAGTTGTTGTAAATAGAGAAGTTTAAATTGGAATGGGAGAAGTTTTCTCAATTGAGCTTGCTTACAAATGGGGTCTTTTTCTAACATCCTGAAACAGGGTGTGAGATATAATTTCTAGATTTTCAAGAAGCTTATTTTTTGGCTGGACAGTGCCGAGCAGAAGAAGAAAATCAGCAGGAATCCCTTACATGAGAATGCAAATGAGTAAATGAACCTGAAGAAGAAAAATAAACTAAGATGTTATTCATTTCTAGCTATCAGTATTTGTGAGAAATAAAACCTAGAGTCATCATAGACTGCCAGAAAATGTAAAACTTTTTTGTATTCAAAGTCACTAGCAAGATGCTTAACCTTTTTAAAAAGGGCATTACAAATGGCATAAACTTGACCTTTGTATAGAATCACACTGTCTGCATCTTGGACTGGGTATAAATGTGTAACCATTTCAGTTCTAAAAAATCCTTTAATGCTAATAAAATGTCTAGAGAAATAACATAATGGGTTGTGATGTTGCCCCCTTAAAATTTTAATGAACATTCTTCAGTCTTGAAAGGAAAGGACTAAGGAAGAAAAGAACGTAGTTAACAGAATCAGGAGTGACAGCTGTGTGTTACCAGTGTTTGCTAGCATTCTGAAGTCATCTTTGGGTGTTGGGAAGAGAGATCCAACTCACTTAGTGATTTCTAAAGGTGAATAACTTAAAATCCCTAAATGTTGGGTTAGGTGATAAAAGGACATTTTTAAAAGAGTCAATTAAATTAATGAATGATAGAGCCTTAATGAAAGGTAAATGCAGGACTTTGGGAGTGAGAGGGCATTCTGATATTTTTAGAACAACATCATAAAGGGCAATCACCATGCTTGCCCAGGAATCGAGTATTAGTGTCACTGTTAGATGTAAGGCTAGACGAATTGGGTTTTGGAGGGTTTTTTGGTTTTGTTTTTTCTTTTTAAATTAATTTTTACTGGAGTATAGTTGCTGGATGAATTGCTAGTCTGACCCCTAATGAGAGGTGGTCTGCTTACTGCTTCAGTCCTTACCTGATTCTTCTGTCTCTGATTGCCATTCTCTTTGGATTGTTTTGCCATTGCTTGAAAGTCAGGATGTCCCAAACCAGACCTATCATCTTTCCCAGCTGGCTCCCTGTCCAGCTGTAAGGTGTGTCTGTCAGTGGTCCTGCAGGTTTCCCAGGCTTATAGCTCTGGAGTCTTGATTACTTCTTTCATTCCCTTCTCTTCCCTCCTAAAATTCCTTTCCCCTGTTTGCTATACAGCCATGCTTCAGCCTGGGACCCTCCAAGTCTCAGTTCACCAGTGAATCCTTGGGTCACTGATGGCTCTTTCTCACTTGAAAAATCACACTTCCCCGGGCATTTAATGTTTGTCACCTCCTGTACTCTTGGCACTTAGTCTTGCACAGCTGCAGAACTCTCATGTTTTTCTCACCTCTCCCAGTTGAAAGTGAGCCCTTTGGAGATGGTTGGCTGTGTTTTCTGCTTACTGTGCTCAGCATGCAGTAGGCAACTGAATTTATATTTTTGGATTGGAGTGCTTTCAACGCAGGTGGCCTGAGGAGATGGGTATCTTGTACCTCTTGCTAAAAGTGGTTTTCATTCTTTGTAGGTTTCATGTGGACAAACTCTCTTCGGCTCATGTGTACCTTCGATTGCATAAGGTAACTGGATTTAAACATGGATTCAAAATTTTTTTCTTTAGTGACAAGCATCCTGTCTTGTCCTCTGTCCTTTTTTTTTTTTTTTTAAATAAATTGCTTAGAGTAATAAATATTTACAAAATCTAAAAATTAGCAGATGAAGAGATGTCTTCCCCTCACCTAGGAAATCACTAAGGGCAAATCTGGTAACTTGAGGTTTGGAAGGGGAGCATAGCACATATTTTCCAGCTAGAAGCACTGTCTTGTCCTGCCAGCTGAGGTGTGCTGTGTGTCACCTCTGCTCTCTCTCCCTGTCATTTCAGTTGACACTACTGGACTTCCTGTCTTCTGGGGAGATGGCATTGTGGTTCCTTTTTCTCAGACTGGTGATTCTCCTGTCTTACCAAGGGACACGTACCTGTTACCCAGGGCTGCTTCAGGAGGTTTAAAACAGCATCACCATAGTAAAGGGAAAAGATTCCATGTTCCCTAGTCACATAAAACCATTTTTCTAATCTGTATTTATATCCATATATTTTGTATAGTTGAATCATAGGGTATAGATAATTATTGTGTGTGTTGTCTTTTTATATATTTATTTTGGGATGATTTTGGATTCACAGAAAAGTCGCAAAGGCAGTACAAGTTCCTGTGCTTGCCATGTCCAGTTTCCCCATTGCCGACATCTTACATCACCACGGTAGATTGGTCAGAGCTAAGGAACCACGGGGGCAGCACCATTCACTCACCTCGGGGCTCTGTTTTGATTTCTGCAGTTTTTCCATTAACGTGCTTTTTCTGTTCCAGTATCTGGTCCAGGATCTCACATTGCATTTTAGTTGTCACGTCTGCCTAGTCTCTGGTCTGTGACAGTTTCTTATTCTTTCTCTGTTTGTCATGGCCTTGACAGTTTGAGAAATACCGCTCAGGTAGTTTATGGAGTGGCACTCAGTGTGGGTTTTTCTCCTGACTGGACTGGAGTTACGGGTTTAGGGAAGGAACAGCACAGAGGTGGATTCTCTTATCCCATCATGTCAGGGGTACGTCTCGTCACAGGACTTAGCACTAATGTTGTTAACCTTGGTCTCCTGGCCAGGGTAATGTTTGCCAGGTTTTTCCATCAGAGAGTTGCATTTCTCCCCCATTTCCAAACTTCATTATTTGGAAGCAAGTCACTGAGTCCATCCTGTACTCACTCAGGGAGAGGATGGAATTAAGTCCCATGTCCTAGAATAGGGAGTATCTGCATATATTGTTTGGAATTCTTCTGTAAAGATTCGTCTCTTCTCCCCCATGTATTTAATTTAGTCATTTACTTATATCAGTATGGACTGTGGCATTTTGTGGCTAGAATCGTCCCTGCTTTGACTCTTCCACCTCAGCTCTTATGTTCCTCTGACACGCTCCTGTCGTTTTGATTTTGGACAAAACGACACTCCTAGATGCTCCAGGCTCACGTATCTTCCCTGCTCCAGCTCTAGAATCAGCCATTTCTCCAAAGAACCTTGGTTCTTTTTATTGAGCAATAGTATTTAGAAACCAAGACCTGCACTCTGGGGGTGCTGTTGTTACTGGAGTGTCATTGCTTTTAGGCCCTCTCACATGACAGAGCTAGGAAATATGTGTATATATATTAACCCATGTTAGTAATTTGTATGAATAATTGTTTCTGTACCTACAGTAAGCGAAACATGAACTCCTGCTGATGTCTCTGGTGAATCCATTACTGTGGGGGCCTTTCTCACCTTCCTTCCTTGCTCATCTATTATGACTTCCTTCTTAGACAATGGGAAAGGAGACCTAGCTCCCGCCATCCACCATCATTTGCTTATTTGAATCCAGTCTGTGTGGAAGTGGTTTCAGATTTGGTGACCTATATACCCATAAGAAACAACTTTGTCAACTAAAGTACAGTGTTTATGTGCAATTATTTTTGGTTTCTGCCTTACAGTTTCCATTCAAAATGCTGTTATTCAAAGTTATTTGTAAGCTGCTTTCTCCCCCGTGCCTTTCAGTGATATTTGTCATGCACTTAGATTCTTTCTTCTCAGTTTGCATTCCTCCTTGGCATCCCCTCGTTGTATTATGTGACCTTATTATTTTTATATTTATTGTTTTGACTGGCTGCTTTGAGTTGACAGTATGCCACAGTTAATTTGAAAACTCCCTGTCAGAATATAAGTTGTTTACAGCATTCAGTATTATGAAACCCCAACAAGAAATACTTTTTATGAACTATTTTCTTTCAATTTTTTTTTAAGTGTATTATTAGGTCAAAAGATATAAACATTTTAGTAACTCCTTTTATGCCAGCTTGCCCTTTGAAAATACTGTGTTGGTTTAAAATGCTATCTGATATGTATAGATTTTCCAAAAACATTTTGGGGTTTTATAACTGAAGAGCAACCTTTTGACTGTTTTTAATAAATAAAAAATGATATTCATTATGCTGATAATATTTACTTCTCAGTGTACTAACAAGGTAAAACATGTTACTCCACCTTTACTTATTCTACTTGTGTTTTTGAGAATTGTATTGTAAAAAAGAAAAAAAAAAAAGAAGAAGTTTGTGAACTCTGTGCTGGAACAAAATTCTGAATTTTCCTAGGCAACTTCTTGCCATTCTGAAACTATTTTAAGTTTAGAAAAAATAAAGAATGGTGTTCCCAACTTTCCTTTTGGTTCAGATTAAGTTTTTTCCTTTGGATTCTGCTGTGTCAGAAAATGGAAATAATGGTGATAGTCCCAAGTTCACCTTACCACCAGTTAGTACTTGTCTGAGCAGTTCCATTTCATTTCCTTTTGCAAGCCCATAATTGTGCTGGATAAAAATCTGTGCTCCTAAAGGAACTTCTGCCTGGTTGATCTCCCGCAGTAAAGGCCACCAGTTCAGTTCAGTTCAGTCACTCAGTCATGTCCGACTTTTGGTGACCCCATGGACTGTAGCAAGCCAGGCCTCCCTGTCTATCACCAACTCGCGGAGTTTACTCAAACTCATGTCCATTGGGTTGGTGATGCCATCCAGCCGTCTCATCCTCTGTCATCCCCTTCTCCTCCTGCCTTCAGTCTTTCCCACCATCAGCGTCTTTTCAAATGAGTCAGCTCTTAGCATCAGGTGGCCAAAGTATTGGTGTTTCTGCTTTAACATCAGTCCTTCCAATGAACGTTCAGGACTGATTTCCTTTAGGATGGACTGGTTGGATCTCCTTGCAGTCCAAGGGACTCTCAAAGAGTTTTCTCCAACACCATAGCTCAAAAGCATTAGTTCTTCAGCGTCCAGCTTTCTTTATAGTCCAACTCTCACATCTATACATGACTACTGGAAAAAGTAAAGGCTGTAGCCCTTCGTATTAATTAGTAGGTACCAAGTAAGCGTTGGAGATGCAGTGAGACTAAGTAATTCAAAACCTGGACTCTGGAGCTGGACTGCTGGCTTCAAATCCTGGCTCTGCTCATACCAGCTGTGCACTTCTAAGCAAGTTATTTGGCTGTGCCAATTTCCTCTGTAAAAGGGAGCTCACAGCCCCTGACTTACTGGGTCATTGTAAGGATTAAATGAGCTAGCATGACTGAAGGGTTTTTTTTTTTTTTTGCTACATCATGCAAGATCTTAGTTCCTTAATGAGGGATCGAACCCTTGCTCCCTGCATTCAGAGCTCAGAGTCTTATCCACTGGACCACCAGGGAAGTCCCAACTAAAGCATTTCTAATAGTACCTGGCACTTGCTAAATGCTATGTGTGTTTATTCTTTTTTTTTGTCAAATTCAAGTGAATTCAACCCAGGCTTTAAAGCTTATGGATATTCATCAAGTGTTTGGTTTTTTTCCTACACGTCTTTGATTTTTTTGAAAACCTATAGAAAAATCTCGCTTTTCAAGGGGTTTCTTATCTCATTAACACAGATGGCACAAAGCCTACAGTCAAAATTCTGGCCTTTACCTTAGACTCTCCATGGGTTTTGTTTACTCTGACTTAATGCATAATACTAAGCCAAATGATTTTATTTTATTTGGTCTGCTCATATTATTAGAAATAGCAAAACAAGAAAAGGGGATTGTTTCAGGAATAGCAATAGCTCTAGGTAGTAAAGAGGACAATTGGTACATAACCTGATATTAAGGGCCAAGATAACCTTTCCACAAAAACTCCATAAGCACCGTACTCTGGGGCCAGTTGTTAGAGCATGACTTTAGTCCTGGGTTCATCTCTCAGCTCTGACGTTTATAAGACATGGAGGATCTTGGCCCAGTTAGGGACCCTCACTAAGCTTCATTTTCTTCATTGGTAAAGTGAGCATAATAATACTATCCATTTCATATGGCCATTTACTTAGTGTTCCTAGCATTCAAAAAGTGAATATTCCCTAAGCGGTTCCTAATTTGTTCTTTACTCTTCATTTGATGTATTTAGTGTAGGGTCAGTCAGCTTCTATGAATGTTAGAAGCCCCTGAAGGTATCACCATCACTAATATTGTAGCCTCGTGTAGTGGTTGATATTCATGATGATGACATTGTGTTAATCAACTTGGTAAATTCAGAATCCTGTATTTAAGTGAATAAGTCTATTCACAGGATGAGATAGAGTTTAAGTAGTGACATACTTAAATCACTTATTTTTTTGGTCAAAATTTAGATATTTGAGAGGTTCCCATTTTGAAACATTGAGGGGGACAAAAATAAAAACAATAAATTTAATTTTTCAAATATCTAGGTAGATAAAACGTTTCACTCCTAGATAGAAGTGCTTCTGTAATCCCATGCCTAACAGCCAGTGCTGAGCTGATTTCTACTAGCTCTTGCCTCTGATGTGTTTTTGTTCCTTTGGAATGGCTTTGCTTATTCAGCTTTGACTTTGATACCGTATCTGTAAAGTGAATAAGTCGATATTTTTTTTCTCCCTTATTATGTGTAATACACCAGGAGCTTAGTTCCTGACTAAAGCTGAGGGTAGATGACCTACCAGATGATTGAGACCCAAAACTGTAAGATGCCTCGTGTGTGTGTGTGTGTGTGTGCGTGCGTGTGTTAGTCGCTCAGTCGTGTCTGACTCTTTGTGACCCCATGGACTGTAGTGCACCAGGCTCCTCTGTCCGTGGGATTCTCCAGGCAAGAATACTGGAGTGGGTTGCTATTCTCTTCTCCAGGGATCTTTCCGACCCAGGGATTGAACCCAGGTCTTCTGGATTGCAGGCAGGTTCTTTACTGTCTGAGCCATCAGGGAAGCCCTTGAGAGGGATTCTTTTTGAGAGGGAGATTATAAGGACCTCAGCTAAGAAATCTTCCCATTGCCAAAAACAGACACCACTTTTCCACAAGGTTTCTAAAAGGATGAATAAGAAGAAAGAAGGAAAAAATTACTCAGGCATAAAAACACTTAATATTTTGGTGGTTTTCTTTTCACGCTCTGTTTTTTATTTACCTAGTAAGTATCAGTATTTTCCATATTACTGCCTTCTTTTAAACATTTCCATAACTGACTTTATTTTTCAGTGTCTTGAAATACAATTGAAGAGCCCCTTGCTTTTAGTAAAATTGTGCCTAGTAAGGTAGCAAAGCCCTGTAAAAGTGTTCCAGTATTGCTCAGAAACAAGGTGGTGGGCCATTTGGTTTATTTTTGTGTTTCAGGGAGAGAAAATAGAAGATATTCCAAAGGAGGTGCTGATGGACTGTGCCCATCTTGTGAAGGCCAATAGCATTCAAGGTCAGTTTTCCTAGAGGTGGTTTCAGAACTCACACCACTTTGTGTCTGAAATGGATTACATCTTAGAGAACACGTTACTGACTTGGGCTTGAGTCTAGAGAATAGCATGTATATAATATGCTTTTCCCCTGTTTTGTTTTTGAAGGCGGCGATCTCGCTACCTATCAGAGAACTGAAGACTAATCTCCCCACCCCTCTAATGTTCATGGCCCATCTCAAGTCTTTGTTTTTTCACCCTGTTTTCCTTCCATTGAATAGAAAGTTGTCTAGACTTGCCTTCCCTTAAGGTTATTTGTGAAAAGACTTTTAGAAATTAGGTTATATTAAAAGCCAGGCAGTAGATGTGTCTCGGTCTTTATTTGTAATGTTGTTGGATATCTTTATTTTCGTTATTTGTTACTGTTTTGTTGGCCAAAAAGTTCTTTTGGGGTTTTCCATAAGATGTTATAGAAAAACCCAAACGAACTTTTTGGCCAACTCAGTACATTCTATAATCCAAGTCTCTTATTTGCTCTTTCCTACTTTTTCTTTCTTCTCCCTTTACAAACTTTTTTCTACCTATGAATTTTACAGATATCAAATCCACTGATCTTGTCATCTCCCAGAGAATCTTTTTATTTTTTTTAAATTTTCTTTACTTTATTGGGTTGGTTTTGCCATACAATGACATGAAACTGCCATGGGTTTACATATGCTCCCCCTCCAGAACCCCCCTCCCTCCTCCCTCCCGATTCCCTCCCCCTGGGTCATCTCGGTGCACCAGCCCCGAGCATCAAACCTGGGCTGGCGATTGATTTCACATATGATAATTAACATGTTTCAATGCCATTCTCCCATATCATCCCACCCTTGCCCTCTTCCACAGAGTCCACGAGTCTGTTCTATACATCTGCGTTCCTTTTGCTGTCTCACATGCAGGGTTCTCGTTACCATCTTTCTAAATTCCATACACATGCGTTAGTATACTGTATTGTTGTTTTTCCTTCTGGCTTACTTCACTCTGGATAATAGGCTCCAGTTCCATCCACCTGAGTAGAACTGATTCAAATGAATCTTTTATAATTGGTCTGGGGTGATACGTTAGAATCAGTATTTTTATAGTGCTCTCCAGATGTTTCCAGTATGCAAAAAGTGTTGGGACAATTGGTCTCTGTGTTTTAAGTAGGACCTGTAATACTGGGCTTGGTGCCTGTTGAGTTCTACTGTACAAGATTTAATTTTTCAATGGTCAGTGTAGGTCAAGAAGGACAATTAATGGAGTGGAGGTGGCAGTTATAAAGGAGAGTAGGGAGATGATGTTCTGCTAAGGATGATTGAGCTGATAGACTGGATTTTAGTTGTAGGACATGGATCTAGATAGGGTAGAGGTAAGTTTGTGTTCATTTGAAGTTGAGGGCTGATCCAGAGGGTTAAGAAAAATATGGTTTACATAGAAGATAAGCATGGGGCAGACACAGAGCTGACAGCAGGTCGCAGAGGTCAGTGATTACTGGAGAAGAGCTGGAAAGAGCCCCTCCCCTACCTTTTAGCCTGCAGATTTCATGCAGGCAGCTTCCCTGGGTCAGGGGCCTAGCCAAAGAAACCGGAAGTCTTGTCCTGTAGACCCATTCATCTTCAGCTCCATAAATCATTAAACTGCAATTCATTTTAGGACATTCCATTTTTATGAGTAGAACCAACTTCCTAAGAGTTCCAGTTAAGATCTCTGGTTACTGAAATAAAAATAATAAAAATTGAGACTGTCATCGTCCTCTTTCCTGTGTGTTGCAACCTCTTTCACGTATTCTTGTCCCCTTCCCACGCCTCTGGCTGGCAGAGGCAACTTTGTTAAAAGAGTCTTGGCCTTGTTATTCTTGGCCCAGCCTCTTTCTCCTTAATCCCTTTGTAGTTTACTAGTTCTAGAGAAAACAGAAGAGAGAAGTCATTGAATCACTGAATCGTTAGCCTCTCCTCTTCAGCCTTCCACAGGGATGGCTCACTTAGCAGAGGAAGGAGCTGAGCCCAGGCGTCTCAGTCAGGAATTAATAGCAGAGGATGCTGAGGAGTGGAGAAGATTGTCTTTGCTGTGAGATTTGCCGAGTGCACGCCGTCTGTGTCACTGAGTCCTTAAAATATTTTCCTCCCTGGCTGACCACCTCCCATGCTATTTGTCCTCATGGAATCTGGTCAGCCTCTTCTTTATTCACTTTATAATCTCTTGCCAGATTAAACTGTCTGAAAGCCTGGACACTTTCCATGACACGCTATACCTTGTCTATACAGTTAAGTCCAGACTTCGTAAGCTGGCATTTAAGCATCTTAGATCTGACCACAGACTCTGTTTCCCTTCATGTATTTCACACTCCAAAGCAAATATCTGCTGTTTTCCTACCTTGTGCCTTTGCTTATATTGTTCCCCCTGCCATCGATGTTATACCTCTGTTCAGTCATCACATGTCTGTATCCCAGCTAAGGCTGAGGGTTGACGCAATAGTTATAATAGTAAGAACAGCTAACGTTGAATGTTGATTACATGCCTGGCACTGTGCCAGAAACATTACACGTTATTCATTTGTCAACTCTACTGGATTAAGAATGTTATTTTCATTTTATTGATGAGGAAGCCGAGAGTAAATAATTAAGAATTAAGGAACTTAACCTCTCCTGTGGAATCTTTCCCTTTTTCCATCTTTGAGTGACCTCTGCCCTCTCTGAACTGCCTTAGCGCTTTACCTATATCTTTCTAATATCACTTGACAACATCTCATTTTACTTGAACTTATTTATCTGACTCAATAGAAATGAGATCCAGCAAACTCCAGGAGATAAGTGAATGACAGGGAAACCTGGAGTGCTGCTGTTCATGGAGATGCAAAGAGTCAGACACAACTTAGTGACTTAACAAAAAACAAATGTATTTATCTGGCCTGTTTTCATCTTAGAGGACAGAATCCATTGTCTGAGCCATGTTTCTATCTCCCACAGTGCCTTGCATGTGGAGATCTTTTTAACTTAATTTTGAAAAAAATTTCAAACCTGCAGAAAAGTTACAAGAAAAATACAGCTCTCATCTGCCTTTCATTTAGAGTCAAAAGAGTTTCTCCATATTTGTTTGCTCTCTCCTTATGATATACTCAATGTTTTTTTTTTTTCATCTGAACAATTTGAAAGAAAATCATAGCCATCATGACCATTCAGTATGTCCTAAGAAGGACATTGCCTAAAGTAACGGTGTTACAGTGGTTAAATTCAGAAGGTGTCACATGGGGAGAATACCATTACCTGGTATAGAGACCATATGTAAGTTCTGTCAGCAGTCCCACTTCTCTCACTTTATAGCATCTCTTTTTCCTGATGCAGGACCCTGTATTCTATTCACTTGTCATGTCTCTCTGATCGCCCTTAATCTGGACACTTCTTTGCCTTTCAGGACTTTGACACTTTTAGAGTGGAGGCCACTTTGGGTTGGTCTGATGCTTCCTGTTCAGTAGGATCAAATTTTCTGGCAGGAATACTATGCACATGAAGCCTCGTGCGTTACAGTCAGGAGGCACCTGCTGCCAGTTTGCCTCGTTTTTGGTGATGTTAACATTGATTGTTTAAATAGGGTTGTGTTCCCCACATTTCCCCAGTGTATGTGGTCATTGAATATAAACACTAACGTGTATCACCATCAAATTCAGAAGGGCCTTAGGGAGCACTGGGCCAGTGATTAAACTGGGATTCTTAGAGCTGCCTGGGAGGCTGTTGGCGTGGAGGGGCACATGAAGTAGGGGGAGCGGTGAGGGCATCGGCGGCGTGAACAGGGTTCCTGACACCCCTTTTATCCAGGGCATCTTTGCTTTGACTACTTTGACATGTTTTCCTTGGTGAAAGACGTTCCACTGCTAAAAGAAACAAACAACAGGAACGCTACTAAACGAGTCCAGTTTCCTCATATTTCAGACAAGATTCCAGGAGCCATGGGGACTTTCCCAAAGTGAACCAGCTGGTTTGTGGTAATGCTGGGTAGGATCCTGTCTGTCTCCTGAATTCCTTTATCTTACTGCATAATCTTCATTAGGTCAAGGGCTCCTTTGAGAATCTGAGAAAACCTGTTTGGCCCTTTTCTCTTTAAAAACACGTACAGTAAATGTTGTTCAACTTTAGAAAGCCTCAGAGTCCCTGAAGCTGATCTCTAGACCCCTGCTTTCCATTGGAATACTTTAGTTTGAATTGTTTGTGGGCTTTACCATTTGTCTTTGTAGGGAGCTTCTGTTTTAAAAAGACAAAATATTTTGTGGTTTGAAACGCTCAGTGGCATGTTCATTCTCAGCCTTCTGCCCTATTGGATTGTGGTGACTGAATCATGGGTGTGGGCACGCATTGCTCAGTGTCCTCCTGCCCACATGCTGAGGACAGTCTCTCTTGGCAGGCTGCAAGATGAACAACGTGAACGTGGTGTACACCCCGTGGTCTAACCTGAAAAAGACGGCCGACATGGACGTGGGCCAGATTGGCTTTCACAGGCAGAAGGATGTGAGTGCGACATCATCAGAAGAGGTGGCGCCCTCATGCAGAGGGGTGACTTGGTGCTGAGGGGTGTCTGTCTCTGTTGTCGAGGGCTCCGCCTGTCTGTTTCCTAAGGGGAATCCACCTGGGTGGCAGAAGAAAGCTTCTGCCCTATTCTGAGGGGGAGGGGAAAACCATAAAGATTAAGTGTCTTTTTTCCTACATCTCCCTCAAAGGTGAAAATTGTGACAGTAGAGAAGAAAGTGAATGAGATCCTGAACCGATTAGAAAAGACCAAAATGGAGCGGTTCCCAGACCTAGAGGCAGAGAAAGAATGCAGAGACCGTGAAGAGAGAAATGAGAAAAAAGCCCAGATTCAGGAAATGAAAAGGAGAGAAAAGGAAGAGATGAAAAAGAAGAGGGAGATGGACGAACTTAGGTATGCTGGAGCTAAGACACTCACACTGACCTTGGACAAGTCCTCGCTGCTGACTTAATTGGGAATTAACCCTTAGGAATGGTAGATTTAATTTGTGATACATGTACCAAAAAAGTTACTGATTACTTTGGGACAGGTATCGGATCAATATGAGCTGTCTTGCCTTGTCCTGACCTGGTTTCCTTGGAATACTCTGGACTATTAGCAAGATTATTTGGCCAGAGTGGATTTATTATGATCAAGTGCTGATATTTATTTGTTATTGACATGCGCATGTCCTTGTTGGGAGTTCTGTTAAAAATAGGTCGCATGGTCTCATTCACAATACAGTATTCAAGTGGAGAACTCTGGAAGTGTTACCCCAAGTTATAACCTGCCAGCATGAGACAGACCATTGCAGAGACTTAAACATTCAATTTGATATAGAATTGTGCATCCCTCTTGTGTTGTGAACGAAAGAACAGCTAGCAACACCATTGGTTTAAAAAATGTGTGGAAATTTGAGTGATGCATGAGTTAGGCTAGTTTATTCTTTTTGTTTTCAATGTGCAGTGGGGAAAAAAATTGAAAACAACCTTTTTGTTGTTGTTTACCATAATTTTGTTTAGAAACATAATACTATATGTTAGAAATACGAAAAAAAAAAGTCAAAGTGTTAGCTGCTCAGTCGTTTCCGACTCTTTGCCACCCCATGGACTGTAGGGACCCCACGGAGAATCCAAGCAAGAATACTGGAGTGGGTTGCCATTCCCTTCTCCCAGGGATCAAACCTGAGTCTTCTGCATTGCAGGCAGATTCTTTACCATCTGAGCAACCAGGGAAGCTCCCTTGATAATGTCACTTTATTTACTTATAATATTTAGTAAGAAAGGTTAGCTAACATCTTTGGATACTTGTCATCTTCCTGACACTGTATTGTGATTTACTGCATTATCTCATTTAACCCTAACAAAAACCACGTGAGGCAAATATTTTTTTATCATCTGCATTTTGTAGAAGAGGAAAAGGAGAGACTGAGTAACTCACCCAGAGACATGCAGCTCATCTTAGTCTGCTTCCCAATCTCACACACACTGTTTCCACTCTCTTCTGCCCTCTGTTCATTCTGTTTCAGAGCTTTAGGGAAACTCCAGCAACAAGCACTAAGCTCTGATTTGTTTTATAACCCGGCAGCGCTAGTATCACTTTAATTTCTGTCTTTGACCCTGACCCAAGAGATCGAATGCTGTGCCTACAAAGTCTTCTCATTCTAAAGCCTTTCACTTGCCTTTCTGACATGGAAAATACCATTAAATTTCACCAACAGTCAAGTCGTTTATTTGGACCATCTGCTAAGAAACGTCTAGTTTAATTGCTGTGATAGCTGAAGAAACTGATGTTTGAATCTTTGGGGAATTCTGCAGATAAAGTGAGAAGACATTCTCACCTTAGACAGTATCCGCAGTACTTCCAGACAGTTTCAGGGAGGAAGTCCTTCACAGCCTCATATCTTGGTGATGCCCAACTTTTTCCCAATTCTAATGCCATTATTTAGACTCTAAACTCCCTTTTTCAGCTTTCTGAACAAGAATGGCAATCAACTTTTCATTTCTATCAGGAGAATAAAAAAGGATGGAATTGCCATCATAAAGTCCAGGTTCTTTAAGCTCTAGTTAGTAGTCTCTAGCTCAGAACAGAGCAGAACCCATGACACAGAAGGCACCAGCTTCCTTCTCAGATGAAACAAGCAGCAGTCCCTGAAGACAGAGCTCCATCTTGTTCTCACAAATAAGTGCTTTACCTACCCTATCCTCAGTGTGCAGAAATTCCAGTGATCTGATACTCTGAATAGGTCTACATAAAGATCATCCTTTGAGGTAGTGTTCTTAAGGAAATATTTAGATTGCTGGGAGAATGTTGAACTGTGAAGGCTAAGTGATAGCAGTATATTTTGTTGTTGATCATTTGGTAAGTCATCTCTCTATGATCCCATGGACTGCAGCACACCAGGCCTCCCTGTCCATCACCAACTCCCAGAGTTTACCCAAACTCATGTCCATTGAGTCAGTGGTGCCATCCAACCATCTCGTCCTCTGTTGTCCCCTTCTCTTCCTGCCTTCAGTCTTTTCCAGCATCAGGGTCTTTTCCAGTGAGTCGGCTCTTTGCATCAGGTGACCAAAGTATCGGAGCTTCAGCATCATTCTTTCTATTAACCATTTTATTCATCTACACAATAATGAAAAATTCTCCTTATTTAGACTCCACATATTAATTCTCACTAACCATCTTGTTCATTAGCTCTTTAGACAGTTTTTTTGCTCACACTTGCCCTGTAGCTTAGTATCTAATTGGATTTTTGTGTCGAGAATCTTTGTGTAGGGTTACCTGTAGAGAGGAAGCCTTGAGTGACATGTTCCTTCCTTACCTGCTGTGCTGTAAGCCACACATAGAGTAAGGATGCAGCAGAAGAAACAACATAGGTTCTGAAAGTAGTCGGAGCCTTAGAAGTGACCTTGCTTGGAAAGTGAGAGAGGCAGAACAGCTCCTGCTCAATTTCATGTGGATTTTGGAGAGGGCCTTCAAACAGGTACTTGTGAGTCTCCCAGGGGACACCATCGTTTATTGACACACACTGGAGTGGAGTGTCTGTAGTTTCCCTTCAGTATGTCCGAGTCAGTGTCATCTCTTTAGTTGGATTCCTGGTCATAGCCTGCTCACCTGCTCTGTTAGAACCATGCATAACTCACTTGGCTTTTGTGATATTGTAACAAACTTTCATTAACATTGAAATCTAGCTCACAGTGTAAGCATTGAAACTGGAAGGAATAAGCAGCAATCAGAAAAGGAGTCAGCAGAGGAGAAGTGTGTAACAGATCAGAAAAGACCAAAGGTAGGGCCTCAGTCTGCCTAAGGTGGGGATGTTTCAGAGTTGGCAGTTTGGGAGATCAGAGTTGAACCCCAAGATTCAGGTGATTGAAGCTAGAAAAGAGCAAGACTCAGGTGAGATGACAAGTCACAGCAGAGATGCTGTTTTCTTCAGAAGGCCCTCAGCATTGCTAGATACTTGGTAAATGTTCATGAAATACTTGCCAGCCAGAAAATCTTACTTAAAATGTGTTTGTGTTTTTTCTTCTAGGAGCTATTCTTCACTAATGAAAGTTGAGAATATGTCTTCAAATCAGGTACATTCAAGTTATTCACTCTAATTTTGTGCCTTAGTTTCTGGCCAGTGTTGGTTAACATGTCGCGGATGGCTTGACAGTGGCTTGGCAATGACTGAACACTCAGGTGGACTCTCAGTCACTGCCCACCTTCCCTGTGGACTTTGTCACGTGTTTGTTTTCAAGACCTTTTTCATTCCCTGTTTCTCTCTTTTCTGGCAGGCATGCCAAAAATGCCTTTATTTATTAATGTTCTATAGTAATGTGACTGCAGATTCTATGTTTTAACCGAGTAAGGACAAAATTTATCACCTTCAGTTAAATTAAATGAAAGATCTTAACTGTAGTCTAAGCACCAACATTAGTTGTCTTCATTTTCCTCAGGACCTAAGATAAAGAGAGATGCTGATCCGCGTTATAGTGTAGAAGGGGTCATCTTAGCATCAGCAAGCACATCATTATTTTATTGGAACTGTGGCAAGAACTTACTGTCTACAAGTGCTGTCTTGCCCCAAATTTATTTTGAAGTGGCTGGAGATAGCATAGTTAGGCCATCATTAAACAGTCTATGCAAAAAAACGAAATTAGATAGGTGAATTTGCTGCTGTGTTGAGTGTTTATAGTATAGCAAATGATGCTTTAGATGTATTGTCCAGTGCAGTGGGCCCTCTTTGCATGTGGCTATTTAAATTACATTTAATTTGATTTAATTTAAAAATTCAGTGTCTTAGTCGCACTAGCCACGGGTCTAGTGGCTATGTTATTGGATGGTGTAGAAGTAGGTCATTTCCATCACAGCAAAAAATCCTATTAAGCAACACTGCTTTAGATGCTTAGAAATAACAGAACTTAAATTTCCTTAAAGGTTACCTTGCCAAACTCCATACTCAGTGCATGAATTGTAATTGATAATAGGATTTTGCATCTTGTTCATCTGTAAATGTCCTTCTAAAAATTGATAAGAACAGTATTCTTATTCTTGTCCCTTTGGATAACTAAAGTTACGGGGCTCCTTTATGAGTCAGAGATGTACCTTTATAATTTATTCTTGAAAAATTCCAGAGTAGTGTTAGGTAATTGAATAGAACCTTGACTTTGAAGTTCTGAGGCTTAAACTGCCGTTTACTGATTGGATAAGACTAATAAAGTTACTTAACCTCTCCAAGGGAGTATTCATCAGCAGTAAAGAGACATATTATCTCATGGGACTGTTCTAGAATTTAAACAGAGTCATGTGTATGAAAGTTCCTCCTTGACTTAGACACTCTGAATATAAACGGTCATTATTATTTCTTATCCATATAGTCCTTGGTAGTTATTTATCCACGGAGCATCAGTATCAAGAGATGAGGTGTATTTAATCCCTTGTGGAAACTACTCTGAGAAAACAGTTTAACAGTTGAGCAGAAGTTGTTAACATAACCCAGGTCTGATGTCTTCACTGTGGTTGTTGTTGCTATTGAAGTTTTCCGTTATTTGGAGACAACTTCCCAGCAGAAATCTGGCATATATATTGTGTTATGACCTTAGGTATTTTAATTATGGATTTTCAAAGTTTGGATGTTGTTTTGGAATTAAGAAACACACATATACACACGCAAATATACATCTGTGTACAGACACTGCCTGATTAGTGACATGTTAAAAGTTCCCAGGATTAGAAAGTCAGGTTTGTAGACCAAAGGATTATTAACCTTCCTGCCTTTCCTCTCCCTCCGTCACTGCTGCTGCTGTTCCCATGCCCATGTTGGAACCAGGTTCGAATTTCTGAGGAAGTTTTGTGCTGGGTGTTTCTGTTCTTTCACAGTGCAAGGACTTTCATAGCTCTTCCTCCTTCTTCAAAAGAATGGACTTTCATTCTCCTTGTAACCATCTTCTGTTAAGAGAACACAGACCTTTTTGAATCCACAGCTTGGTCAGTTGATTTTCAGCCAAAGACTGGTATTTACCTAAGGTACAACTTAATTTTTAACTTAGCTTACACAAGTTTATCAGGAAAAATATTAGTCTTCCTTCCACTCTGAGGTTGGTTTTAATTTTGAGTTTTTGCTCTCCTGTTTAGAATAATTATCTTCCATCTATCATTTCTTTCTAATTTCTAAATTTGGTATCAGGAGCCATGAACCGTTTCTTGTGATGTTTTATTTGCTTATCACTTTCTAAGTGGATGACGAGAAACCTGTTTTACTACACTGAAAAGCATGTTGACTCTTATTTAGTCATTAAATTGTGTCTGCTCTTTTGTGACCCCATGGACTGTAGCCCACCAGGCTCCTCTGCCTATGGGATTTCCCATGTAAGAATGCTGGAGTAGGTAGCCATTTGCTTCTCCAGGAAATCTTCCCAAAAAATATTTTGACTCTTAAAGGGAATCTAAAATACAGAAATTGTCCAAATCAAATCTTGGATTGCAGCTATATATTTAAAAGTTACTGTAATCCCAAAAAAACACAGATCCCCTGACACATGGGAACTCTGAAGATCTAACTCATAGGTTTTGTAGGGAGTAATTCACTTTGATTGGCACCAAGCCACATTATCTTAGTGAGTTTTGGGGACACAAACATCCTCAGTGTTTGGGATCTCAAGCTGACCTTCGAAGATAGATATAGGATGACTCTTTAAGCATCTCTGGCACTATTATTTCAGTGTAGAACTCTTGGGCAGTCAGAGTTCGCGTGCGTGGACAGACTACAAACAATAGTTTGGATTTTGTACAATTATCCAACACATTTTCACTGTGGCCTCAATTTGTTGTGCTAATTGAAGAGAAACACAGAGAAGCCCGCTGAATGGAAATCAAGCCAGACTTCCCAGAAACCACTGTTTCTACCTTTTCCCCTGTTTCCCTGCCCATGTTTGACACAAGCTGTTAAGGAGGAAAGCATGTAGCATATCTGTAAGTCTAAGTCCTCTCCCTCTGTCTCAAGGCAGGTGTAAAGCATGGTAAAAAGGGAGAAGCCAAAACAATATTGTCTTCAGGTTACGACATTTTCACACAAATGTACCAGAACTCACAGTGTTAATGAATGTTGGCGTCCAGAGCAGTTGTCTTAGGGTATGCAGTAGATCAGAAAGAACTTCACAGTGAAAGTCGCTCAGCTGTGTCCACTCTTTGCGTTGCTCTAGACTTAATGGAGCTGTCAGGCTCCTCTGTCCATAGAACACCCCAGGCAAGAATACTGGAGTGGATTGCCATTCCCTTCTCCAAGGGATCTTCCTGACTCAGGGATCGAACCCAGGCCATCTGCGTTATTGCAGGCAGATTCTTTCCCGTCTGAACCACCAGGGAAGCCCAGAAAGGAGCTTTGGGGTTCACTTTAGTGCTTGGTCTCCAGGGCTTGTTTACATACAATAAAATCAGTTCTTAAATAGATACCACTGCCATGTGAGGATTTTTTTTTTTTTAATCAAAAACTTGGCAAGCCACCTAAGTGGTAACTAGCCTGTAGCTTCTGGATGACTTTCACCTTGTAAAATAAATATATGATACCCCAAGGCTCAAAATACTGGAATTTAGATCAGAAATATTTTTGCATATTTATAGCTTTGATGGCATTAAAACATGGAGGCAGTATTTGTTTTGTTTCTTATTGTGGTCTGTTTATTGAAGCAGGAGTCGTGTTTTCTATACCCTACAGTAAGTCATTGGGCCTCACTTCACAGTTTTGGACTCATTGGTCTCTCATTGCCGGGCAATCCAGGCCATGTAGTGATGACACCTTAGAGAACACAGCTGCTCTTGTCACCATTCTAAACAATTAACAATTTAAGATAGAGAAGAAATGACTGAGTTGAATTATTTTATTTTTTAATTGAATTCTATAATTCATCATAAGGAAGCTTGTTCCTTAATACTCACTGTAAAGTTTTTAAATTGAGTTACTTATTTTGAAGACTTTTATGGTTTCACTGTTTTGTCTCCTACAGGATGGCAATGATTCAGACGAATTCATGTGAATGGAGAAAAGGACCTTTTAAAGATGTGAATTTGGGGCAGTGTGCAGAAGTTTTCGTTTCATCTATGTTCTGAGTCACAAAAAAACAACCAACCAAAATTCTGCCTTCATAATATTCTACAAATATTACCAACTTTGGAGTTTAAAAAAAGTGTTCCCTTTTTTGCTGTCAGAAAAGGATCAGATGAATATATATGTATATATAAATGTGTATACAGTATAGTTGGACTTTAAGACAGCATATAACTTTAGGAAAGTGAAAATATTTTTGCCAGAACATGCCTTGGAACCTCACGAAAGTTGGCCACCCCTCTTCTTGGAATAGACTCTAGAACGAACCAACTCTGAAAAGTATTTCTATTACTGCTGTCTGTCCCTGAAAACAGATGTCTTGAAAAGCTCCTCATATTCTTAAAATAGTCTCAGTTCTGTTAAGAAGAACATGTTGATGAGCAATATAAGCAAATGTTCCTCTCACCTCTGTCTTCCTGATTAAGGGAAAAAAAGGATATGGGTTTTGAAAGTGATAGTGATATTTTCAGAAGATAACTGGCTTCAGTGGTCGTGTCCCATAGTGCCATCCGAGTTTGTTAATGGGTCTGCCCTCATCTCTTGGCTTCTCCAAGCTTCCACCTGCTACATCCTTCCTTTTCCCATTGAGAGCCTCCACCCAGGCACCATTAGACTTAAGAAAAAGCATAGTCGGTGTTAATCCGGGTTGGGCCTTATGGCAGTTTTTACCTGAGCCCCAAGTTGTATATTACAGCTTCTGGCTCCAGAGTCATTTCTCAGCATTGAGGAAAGAAACAGGAAGGAGTGCTCTGTGAATTCCTTTGAAGATGTAGGTTACCTGATTTCTGTCTTGGGATGTAGCATAAAGCCCAAGTCTACTTGACAATTATGGTTTAGAAAAACTTAAGCATTTCACTTGCCAGCCGAGTAGTTTGTTATTTCCTTTGAAATAATATTTATTTTGAGTGGTAATCCCAGAGTTCAGATTCCTCAGTTGTAGACTCAGTAACTTACTAGATAACAGTCCTGCTTATCTGAACCACCTGCCTTCCAGGGTGATTCTGAATAGAAGAGAGATCTCTCTGACAACCTGTAAAGCAACCATTATGGAAAGAGACAAAACAATGAAAAGGAAAGACACGAAGTCTGCGGGTCAGAAGGCAGAGAGGTTCACACTTTAACCACACCTAGAAGTCTTCAGCTGTCTGTTACAACCCAGCAAAAGCGCCTCCTCCGACAGATATTCCACCTGTAATAGTACTTTGGAACAGTGGGTTAAACCATAAGACTTCAGTGTTTCTGTTTATCCCAAGTTGGTGGAACTGGAAAACGTTTTGGGCCAAATTCTGAGAGAGGTGCAGAAGATGACTGCATAGGTTAGTGATTATCTGTGTATATATGTCTCATCATAGCCCGGGATTCTGTGAGCTGGAAATGTAACAATAAAGACTCATGTTTTATTTGGGAGGACACTAATCTCTGACTTCTTAGAATTTGCTCGTTAGTTCCCTCGGCAAGCTGGTTCTTAGGGTGATCAGGCTGTGAAACCCTTCTCTGTCGTGTGGGCTTAATCTAACAGGTTCTCCGGGGGTGATCTTGCTCCCTCACTGACAGACGTGTCCGTCCCAGATGCCCATGGGGGCCAAAGTGGACAACCTTCCTCAGACACCTTCTTGACTGAGTAGAAGTCAGCAACTGTGCTTCTTCAGTCAGATAGCCCTCCGACCTGGTTACGGTAAATGAACTGCTGCAGATGTCTAGAGTGGGGAGACTGCCTCTGGCATTTCCTGTGTAACCTCACCTCTCTGCCCCACGTTATAGCATATACAGGGAAAACTTTGGAAGAATACCTCTATCTTTAGTGTGAGAGATCCTGGGGTCCACGTGGTAAACTCTTAGCTGACACTGGTTTCAAATCCCTAGCCCTCGTCCCTTCCCATCTGCTCTTTGCTGCTCGCCCCCCTTCCCTCTCTTTCTGTGTGATGGACGGGGTATTTGACCAGCTCCCATGGCCCCAGAGGAAGCATCGTCCTTTTCTTCTGAGAACATTGGCTCAGTGCTGACAGGTCAAACTTGGCATTGAAGTCATCTCATTTCTGGCTATTGGCATGTTTCCTCAACCTTTTACAGGAAAATTCCAGATTGTTGGCCTTTTTATGGGCTGTGCCCTTGATCAAATCACACACCATGAGCATTTCTCATTTCTACTCCGCCTCCAGTTTCCCTACTCTGATCTGTGTGCAGGTGAGGGTCACGTGATTGTTTACTTAACAAAGTGTAGCTTGAGAATTTATTTCTTATCCACCTTTTTTGACCTGGAGTCACAGTCTTATGGGCAAGGGAAGTTTGTCACAGTGCATGGGGTAGAACAGACTTCAGGAAGCTTACCAAAATAGGGACGGTTTTGACCTTTGCAAAGTAGGCGCTCAGCTGTAGCGGAACCCCTTCAGTATCTTTTTTTGTTGCTGTGCTGTTAAAGCCCAGATTTTGGTGAACCTTTGAACTGGTCCACGACAGTGGGTTTCCTCAACTTGGGAAGGACGGTGTGAGCCACACATGGAGCAAGAATAGAGAGGGAAGTACGTTCTGGCCTCTTGTTTAAGACCAAAGCTGTTCCTCCCACATTTGTATCCATCAGAGACAGGAAGCTCTCGTCTTCCAGGCTGGAACAGGTTATGGGAAAAACGGAGCAGGATGGAGAGATGGAACACTTTCCAATTTTTCCTGACCTGTGGTCTTGAGGCCTGCTTTTCTCTGTTTGATTTGAAGGACAGCGTTGTGAATAATAAATCCCACACTCAGAATGATCACAGTAGAGTGAGTGGGCAACGTCTTGATTCTGAAGTAGGCTGGGAAACAGTCCAGCTGTACTCAGCAGTGTAAAATTAGAAGCTTCAGTTCCAAGCTAAATGTCCATCTCGACCTATCTAACTCCAGGGAGTGTGTGAGAAATGAGGACAGCACATCCAGTGCCCCAGCAGGCCACCGTTCAAGGTGGGCTTCGTGAGAGCTCTTTCCTGCCTGGCACGTGTGGGCCCAGCACAGGGCAAGTGACTTGTGTGCATCATGTCATTTCACATTCAATATGAACGATGCCACCCATATACTCGTCATGTTCTGGATGAATGACATAGAATAAAAGCTTATAGTTTGAGAAGAACCAAGTGTGTGTGGGCTTTCACTTTCTTTTCCTCCTTCGTGACGCAGTCTCATTGATGGGCTGTGTACTTTAGGCAAGTGGGAAGAAGGAGGCTCTTGGCTACATGGGATGATGCCCTTCAAACAGTCAATTTTGCTCTTTAGCAGGAAGAAAAGAACAACTTAGAGCAAAGGGGAGATGCCCAGGGATTTCAGGAAGAGAACTGAAGACCTCATACTCTCAGGGCTGTGATCGCCGTGCACTAGAATGGGAAGTCTACGATTCAGTTCCCCACCCCTCAATAGAGTTCCTAGGGGTCTGCCTGAGACCCTGACCCCTGGATAAGGTATGAATATGCAGACTTGCCAGAATGGTATCCTTGATGAATGTGGTAGCTCAGGGCCAGTGTGTTGGTGGGAGGTATCAGGGTAGAAGGAATCACAGAAACAGACTTCTTCTCTCCCAGCTATAAAAAGCATATTTGACTTCTTAAATGTTTATTAGAGCAGGGGCCCCCACTGAGGAAGCCCGAGCACAGACTGGAGAAGAATTTCCAGACACACAGCATTTCAGAAGGGAGTGAAGTTTATTAAAACAAAGAGCAGAGGTAATGTGGGCTCTGTGAGTGCAGTCGGCTGACCTCCTGACAGACCAGGGAGAGCTGTCACTTTTCATGGGTTGGTGACCAATTTTTATAGCCTCAAGACAAAATCCCTGCTGGAAGGGTGGCATTAGGTGATTGTTTAAAGTGCTGTGGATGACTACTGGGGTGGGCATTTTTGCTTAATTTGGAGTCAGGAAGCCTGTTAATGGTGATCACGGGCTTTTGGCAATGATTACAAAGGGGCTTAGTCAGCTTTGGAGGTGACCTTGGTTCTGGGCTCCACTTCTCTGGCCTTGGTGCAAACCTTTGCACCTGTGTCCTTGGGGCTGGACTCAACAGCCCCCAACCCATGGGATCTAATGCCTGGTGATCTGAGGTAGAACTGATATAATAGAAATAAGTGAGGGGCTTCCCTTGTGGCTCAGCTGGGAAAGACTCTGCCTGCAATGCGGGAGACCTGGGTTTGATCCCTGGGTTGGGAAGATTCCCTGGAGAAGGGAAAGGCTACCCACTCCAGTATTCTGGCCTGGAGAATTCCATGAACTGTAAATAGACGGCACAGTAAATGTAATGTGCTTGAATCATCCCTAAACTATCCCCCCCACCCCATCCCAGTCCAAGGAAAAATTGTCTTCCATGAAACCAGTCCCTGGTGCCAAAAAAAGGTCAAGGACCACTTATGGGGTTCTGTTTCTCACTAGTCAAGGCAAACCTGCATTCTTTTGGTTTTACCTGCCTTAGCTACTAGAATTCTGGGGTTTAAGTATTTGAGTCAATCAGCCTATCTGGGGAATATAGAGATTCATGTATATTCTTACTGGACTCAAGCGTGCACAGAATACCAATACCTGTCTAATGCTGTCTATTAACCACGGCTTACCATAGAATATACACACCCCTGTTTTTCTGTCTCACAACTGATTGGCTTCGTTTTGTCTTGCTGAATTCACGGTATCAGTTGTTGGAGGGATGCCAAGTTCTCCACCTTAGTGATGGTAACCACAGCTCTGCACTCTGCCGGATGAAATAAGAAACAGGTCTCTGTGTTGGCAAGCGCCAATAGGCCCTAACTGGGCATTTTCTGCCTTTGTTGACAGCCAAGGAATGGAGGCTGGGAAATGAATGCTCACCCTGGGATACCATGTAGCATTTGCTAGTTCCCAACCCTGGTGGATGGGTGTCAGTATTTAAGGCTTAAAAAAAATGGCGGGGGAAGGAATTCTCTAAATTCAGTATTGTTTTTTCAATCCCACATCAACCCCATCCTTTGTAACCACTGTATTAAAAATATAAGATTAATGACCTGACATTTTACATCCTGCCTAGATGAAGCCTTAGCTGTCTGCGTACTTGCTGGTATTTTGGTTTCTGCCTCAGCAGTTTGCCTTGTAAAAAGAAGATCAACATTTGCTTATGATTTCTGGGATATGCTTATGAGAACAGGATCTTCCAGGTGTTGAGGGCTAGTCTGTTGATCTTGAACCATTTTAGCTCTTAGTCAAAATGCAGGGTCAACAGGTTAAAATTACAGACTGAGAAATATAAAGGGAAAATATTATTCAAGGCAACGGTCTTTTATCCAGCTCGACCTTACCAGAATTGTCTTCAGTTATGAAGCCCATTGCTTCATTATATTATTCAATACATCCCTCAGAACTCTGAAATTTTTGTTTTTGGTTAACATACTCAGCACTCAATAAGGTTTACATAGCTTATTTCAACAATAGAATGGGAAAGACTAGAGATCTCTTCCAGAAAATTAGAGATACCAAGGGAATATTTCATGCACAAATGGGCACAATAAAGGACAAAAATGGTATGGACCTAACAGAAGCAGAAGATATTAAGAAAAAGTGGCAAGAATACACAGAAGAACTATAAAAAAAGATCTTCACGACCCAGATAATCATGACGGTATGATCATTCACCTAGAGCCAGACATTCTGGAATGCAAAGTCAAGTGGGCCTTAGGAAGCTTCACTACGAACAAAGCTAGTGGAGGTGATGGAATTCCAGTCGAGCTATTTCAAATCCTAAAAGATGATGTGAAAGTGCTGCACTAAATATGCCAGAAAATTTGGAAAACTCAGCAGTGGCCAAGGACTGAGAAAGGTCAGTTTTCATTCCAATCCCAAAGAAAGACAATTCCAAAGATTGCTCAAACTACTGCACAGTTGTACTCATCTCACACGCTAGTAAAGTTATGCTCAAAATTCTCCAAGCCAGGCTCAACAGTACGTGAACCGTGACCTTCCAGATGTTCAAGCTGGATTTAGAAAAGGCAGAGGAATGTGAGATCAAATTGACAACATCCATTGGATCATCAAAAAAGCAAGAGAGTTCCAGAAAAACATCTATTTTGCTTTATTGACTATGCCAAAGCCTTTGACTGTGTGGATCACAACAAACTGTGGAAAATTCTTAAAGAGATGGGAATACCAGACCACCTGACCTGCCTCCTGAGAAATCTGTAGGCAAGTCAGGAAGCAACAGCTAGAACTGAACATGGAGCAACAGACTGGTTCCAAATAGGAAAAGGAGTACGTCAAGGCTCTATATTGTCACCCTGCTTATTTAACTTATATGCAGAATACATCCTGAGAAACGCTGGGCTGAATGGAGCATGAACTGAGATCAAGATTGTTGAGAGAAATATCAGTAACCTCAGATATGTAGATGACACCACCCTTTATGGCAGGAAGCAAAGAAGAACTAAAGAGCCTCTTGATGAAAGTGAAAGAGGAGAGTGAAAAAATTGGCTTAAAACTCAGCATTCAGAAAATTAAGATCATGGCAAAATAGATGGATAACAGTGGAAGCAGTGACAGACGTTATTTTTTTGGGCTCCAGAGTCAATGTAGATGGTGATTGCAGCCATGAAATTAAAAGATGCTTACTCCTTGAAAGAAAAGTTATGACCAACCTAGACAGCATATTAAAGCAGAGACATTACTTTGCCAACAAAGGTCCATCTAGTCAAAGCTCCGGTTTTTCCAGTAGTCATGTATGGATGTGAGATTTGGACTATAAAGAAAGCTGAATTCTGAAAAATCGATGCTTTTGAACTGTGGTGTTGGAGAAAACTCTTGAGAGTCCCTCGGACTGTAAGAAGATCCAACCGGTCCATCCTGAAGGAGATCAGTCCTGAATAGTCACTGGAGGGACTGATGCTAAAGCTGAAACTCCAATACTTGGGCCACCTGATGTGAAGAACTGACTCATTTGAAAAGACCCTGATACTGAGAAGGATTGGGGGTGGGAGGAGAAGGGGACGACAGAGGATGAGATGTTTGGATGGCATCACCAACTCAATGGGCATGAGTTTGAGTGAACTCTGGGAGTTGGTGATGGACAGGGAGGCCTGGCGTGCTGCAGTCCAAGGGGTCGCAGGGTCGAACATGACCGAGTGACTGAACTGAACTGACTGAACTTATTGCAAAACTAGCATCAACCTTAGAAGAGTCTTTGGAAAAGGTCTGAAATAGACATGGATTAAATTTAATCATAGAAAAAGCAGGGATTTCCCTGGTAGTCCAGTGGTTAAGACTCCATGCTCCCAATACAGGGTGGCCAGGTTTGAAACTTGGTCTGGTAACTAAGATTCTGGTAATCTAAGATTCTTGGCTTGCCATGTGGCATAGCCAAGAAATAAAAATAAATTAAGAGCTATGGAATAATTTTTTCTTTTCTAAGATGTACTGGTGCCGATGGTTGGAAAACATTTCCTTTTTCAACAAGAAGGGAACTGGCAGTCCGTGTTCCTGCTTCCAACCCACTAGGTGAGACCCTGCATGGTCCTCCTCCTGCCTTGGGGAAAAGTGTTCAGGTGCCATGGTTAAATCCAGTTATTGATTAGGATTTTGTAGTATTAAAACCTTGGTGAACAATACATCTGTTACCTGGACCATTTTTCTCCCTCATGTCTGTCCAGACAGCCACTCATATATCAAGGATTAAAGAAGGAAATTAAAAGATGCTTGTCATTGGAAGAAAAGCTATGACAAATGTAGACAGCATATTAAAAAGCAGAGACATCACTCTGCCAACAAAAGTCTGTATAGTCAAAACTATGGTTTTTCCAGTAGTCATGTACAAATGTGAGAGTTGGACATGAAGGCTGAGAACTGAAGGACTGATGCTTTCAAATTGTGGTGCTGGAGAAGACTCTTGAGAGACCCTTACTCAGTAAGGAGATCAAACCAGTCATTCCTAAAGAAAATCAACCCTGAATATTCATTGGAAGGACTGATGCTGAAGCTCCAGTAATTTGTTCACCTGATGCCAAGAGCCAACTCATTGGAGAAGACCCTGATGCTGGGCAAAATTGAGGGCAGGAGGAGAATGGGACAACAGAAGATGAGATGATTGGAGAGCATCACAAACTCAATGGACATGAGTTTGAGCAAACTCCAAGATATGGTGAAGGACAGAGAAGTCTGGCATGCTGTAGTCCATGGGGTTGCAAAGAATTAGACATGACTGAGCGATTGAACAACAACAACAAAGAGGGTAAAGGAAACATACAGACCCTGCCTCACTTCAGCACACCCTCTCCTCCCTCCAAGCAGCTGTGAATTCCATGGATCCCCCAGGATGCTGAGTTGGGAAGAATATTTAAAATGTTTTCTTTGATGTGAGTAAAAATCCAGAATTTTAAAGGAAAAGGGCACAGGTGTTTTAGGGCAGTGAAACTCTTTGGATAGTACTCTGATGGTGGATATACATCTTTATATGTTTGTCCAAACTCAGAATGTCCAGCCCCTAGTGAATCCCAGAGTGAACCCAACTGTAAACTGTAGACTGTGGGTGATAATGACAAGTCCTGTAGGCCCATCAACTGTAGCAAATGTACCCTCTGGTGTGGGAAGGTGTTGATAGTGGGGGAGGCTTTGTGTATGTGTGGGGGCAGGAAATACATGGAAAATCTCTGTACCTTCTCAGTTTTGCAGTGAACCTGAAACTGCTCTAAAAACTAAAGTCTATTTAAAAGAGAAAAAGGGTATAGAGTGATGAATGTTCCCTGTTCCCCTTCTTGGAGGCAATGAGTAGTAGGTTTTTTTTTAATTAAAGGCAAATGTCTAGACCTGGACCTAGCTCAGTCTGCCTGCTTCTTGGACTGGATGCAGCAGGGGCTCAGCGAAAGGTGGTGTGTGTATTTGGTGTGTATGTGTGTAGGGGTGTGTGTGTGGGCAGGGGTGCTTCCCTATGCTTTTGCCTCCTAGGGCATTTAATCCAAAAGAAAATGCCCAACCCATTCCCAGACTCACCCCTGGCTGGGGCCAAGGGAATGGTCAGGAGCTCAGAAATGGAGAGGAACAAGAGGGTGGGCAGTGTCCTGGTGTCCCCACCCATGAAACAACCTCTGCCAGGACAAGGAGGTACAGGACGGGTCCTCTCAGTGAACTCCCGTGTTCTAATTAAAATCTGCCCTTAGTGGAGCACAAAGAACAAGAAGAAAGCTGCTTCATCTCGGTTTATGCTTGGGGGTGGGGAGGAGGTAGGAGCAGGACTGACCTCCGGCATCTTAGGATGTCAGCGCCCCAGCCCCCACTTTGGTTCTCTCTCAGGCCCTCAGCTTAATACCTTAGCCACCCGACGCCCCAGTGCCTCTGCTTACTGCTGCAGAAAGGATGGCGGGGAAGATCTAGTGTGGGTGAAGGAGGGGGAGCTGTTCACCCTTTTCATCCTAGGTCTTAGTTCTAGGAGTGTGAGTTTTAGGATATAACTCAGTTCCTTTTCTGTGTGACTCACGGTAAGGCATGTGTCCCCTCTGGGCCTTATGGTGTCCAGAGGAAAAGGAATAGGGGCAAAGGAAGGACTCCAAATCCTAGCACTGTGGGGGGCAGGCAAGTGATGGGACTGAGGGCCGCTGGGGTGGGGTGGGGTGGGCAAGAGTGTGCACAGCACATGTGGGTAGCCCTTCTAAATCGGGGGGCTGCTGCTCAGCCCCACCTGAGAGTTGTCACGGGGAAATTGAGTTCCTTAAGATAAGCCAGTGAGTAACCAACTCATTGAAGGGGTTGAACTTGACAGTGTAGGGAAAAAGAAAGGACTTTTTTTTCCCCCCTCAAGATTTTGGTGGGTTTTTTTGACATGGATCATTTTTAAAGTCTTTATTGAATTTGGTACAATAGTGCTTCTGTTTTATGGTTTGGTTTTTTGGCCACGAGCCATGTGGGCTCCAATCAGGAAGCCCTCCAATCAGGAAATGAACCCACACCCCTCTACACTGGAAGGCGGAACCGCTTAACCCCCCCACCAGGGAAGTCCCAGGGCTTTTATCTTCATTGTTTTCAACAATGGTTTGATTTCCCTACCCTTGGTTGATACTTCAGATGAATAGGCCAGATTCTGTGATTTCTGGCCCACTTCCCAGAGTAGGAACAGTTCCATCTTTAAATGGCAGTTTCCTTTTATGTATTAAAAACTCCAGTCTTACATAGAATGGATAAGCAACAAGGTTCTACCACATAGCACAGGGAACTAAATTCAATATCCTTTGATTAAACCATAAAATGAAAAAATATGAAAAAGAATGTATAGATACATATAACTTACTCTCTTGGCTGTACAGCAGTAATTAATACAACATTGTAATTCAACTCTACTTCAATAAAAAAATTTAATTCCAGCCTCATTTTAATCCAAACTTTAATTACAAATAGGACTCCAAACTTCAACCCACCTTCTGGTTCACGTCTGTTTCTTCCCTCTGCCTCTTCCAACTGCTGCATGCTTCCCTTGCCACCAGCAGCCAGCTCCTCTAAGGGTGGGACTGAGGCTAGAAAGACATTTTAGGAGGCTTTCTTACCGCTTGGTCTTCCTCTATAGTAGCCAAGGGAAAAGGTTTCTGGGAATAAGCACCATTGTAATCTGGTTGTTGGAGTGTCTTGCAACTAGAAGGTGGATGCACTCAACTACTTACTGCTCTCAGTTTTGAGACTTCACGAATATCCAATAGCAAATGACATTACAAATCTCATTTTCAGTCAAATTTCCAGATGTGTCTATGAGAGCTCAAAATTATTCACCACTGCTGGAGCCAGTCAGGCCTATCCATCATCCATGGGCTATCAGTTTGAAGGCTTTGGGTTAGCAGAGTTCTAAGGTCTCTTCCAGCCCTCATCATCTGTGAATTTATGCTTTTCCTAGATTTAGTAAGAGGCACTGGAAGTCATCCAAGCTTTTCCCCTTATAGGAAGGGTCCCTCCCCAGAAGGAATTCTGGGTATCACGTGGACACCTCCAACAACCCGAAGAGCAGAAGCTGAAGGGAAGGGCCAGCAGGTGGCAGGAGAGAAGAGCACAGGTCCCAGCTTTTGTCCATCAGTTGTGATTCCGGGGGTCACTCTGAGACCCTCTTGTGTTCTTGCAGCTGGATGGGAGGTTGACACAGAACCTCAGGAATCTCTCCAGCACCAAGAACTGTGAAGCACATCTGGAAAAGTGATGTGTCTGTTGGTGGGGATAGGGTCTCAAAGCCCTTGGTCGTTGAAATATGAGAAATGCAAGGTACTCATACCATTTATTGATTTTAAAAGAAATTATCTGTCAACCAGGAACTACTGTATAGCACAGGGAACTCTGCTCTGTGTTACGTGGCAGCCTTGATGGGAGGGGAGTTTGAGGGAGAATGGATACATGCATACATATGGCTGAATCTCTGTGCTGTCTGCCTGAAACTATCACAACATTGTTAATCGGCTCTACCCCAATACAAAATAAAAAATTTTTAAAGTCATGGAATTAAAAAAAAAATGGAAGTGGTTGTCAAAACATAAGGCTTATATTTGAAAATAAATCTATCTTATTTTAGAATCAGCCTCTCACTTACCTTCTCAGGCATAATACACAAGCCTCAAAGAATCATGGACCTGCATAGAGTAGCAAGGACCTGAAAGGTTGTTTAAACCAATCACACTCTTCAATGTCCTTTCCAGCTACCTGTTAACAGAACCCCGCCAGGCTCCACATGAATGTGTCCAGAGATGGGAAGCTCATGACCTTTCAAAGCCATCTCACTATTAGAAAGTTACTTGACGGAGCCTCACAGTGGCTTCTTCACCATTTTGTCTTCTGGAGCCTACCTGGGCAAGTTGAATTCCTCTTCCATGTAACAGCTTGAAAGGTTTGAAGACAGCTGTCAACTACACTCGTGACTCCTCCTCAACTCCTGTTAGCAGGAAAAGCAGGCATCTGAGGACAGACAATGACTCTTCACATCTCCTGGGTCAAATTCCCTTCCTCCCAGGGGAAGAGCAGCTCCTCGACTGTGCACGGTCCTTGGCCAGGACCCAGGTCAGTGGCTCTTGATTACGAGTCTTTGACTTCCATTATTAACTAAGCCCCCTAACTCTTCCATACATCACATTGATTAGACTATTGGAACTTTGGGGTATTTTTTTAGACCAGAGGACTGTAGACTTATTCCTTTCAAAAAAATTATTTTTAATGTAAAATGTAACAAACACTCAAAAGAATGCATTCATTTGCAAAGATAATATAAATACTGTGTTTCATCACCAAGGTCTTCCCAGTTGGCACTAGTGGTAAAGAACCCACTTGCCAATGCAAGAGGCATAACAGACATGGGTTTGACCCCTGGGAATATCCCCTAGAGAAGGGCATCCCAACCCACTCCAGGATTCTAGCCTGGAGAATCCGATGAACAGAGGAGGCTGTTGGGCTACAGTCCATTGGGTCGCAGAGAGTCAGACACGACTGAATCAACTTAACACTCCATCTCCCAAGGTAAGAAATTACAAAGTATCCCCTAGAGGCCCTTAGTTCCTTTCCCTGATCACATCCCTTCTTCCCTTCCAACTTTCCCAGCTTCTCTGATGATCATTCCATTGCTTTTCTTCATGGTTTTTATCTCCTACATGTGTTCCCCAAAACACTACACTGGTAAGTTCCACCTATTGTCAACTATATATAGATGGAATCTTATTGTGATTTTTTTCCTGTGACTTGTTTCTTTCACTCAATATTATATGTTTAATTTTCCCTATTAAACATATTTTGTTATTGTCCAGTTAATTCTGGCTTTAATTATTTCCTCTAACATAATTCCCTTTATAGATATTATATACCTATTTGTAAGTATTCCTTCTATATTATCATCCAAAAAATCTGGGGTAATATTGAATGGGTAAGTCTCAGGGTAGTACCTTCAGCAAACTTCTGGAAACATACTTTCTGACTGAGATGAATCCATTATTTAATACTCTTTGAGTGTACTCACCCAGTAATGAATTCTCCTAGTTTTACTTTAATTCAGACTTTCTTTTTCTATTTGCTCAGATGATTATCAAAAAACACCTTGCTACTATATATAAAATAACCAAAAAGAACCTACTATAAAGCACAGGAAGCTATATTCTGGGAAAGAATATATGTAAATATGGATGAATGACTTTGCTGTACACAGTGAAATATGTTTCACTAGTTTCACAGGGCGGAACTAATACAACATAAATCAACTATATCTTAGATCTTAGTTTAAAAAAAAAAACTTGCTTGAAATCCAGATAAACTATATTTATGGCATTTTCCTGACCTACCGGTTCAGCAACCTCATCAAAATGTCTATTGGTTCCAAGTAATTGCTCTACTGCTTTCTAAATGGCATGAAACAGTCTTGATTTTTATGTTTTTGTATGAGATTGAGAAATCTCATATGCAGGTCATGAAGCAACAGTTAGAACTGAACATGGAACAACAGACTGATTCTAAATAGGGAAAGGAGTACGTCAAGGCTATATATTGTCACCCTGCTTATTTAACTTATATGCAGAGTACCTCATGAGAAACGCTGGACTGGAGGAAGCACAAGCTGGAATCAAGATTGCCGGGAGAAATATCAATAACCTCAGATATGCAGATAACACCACCCTTATGGCAGAAAGTGAAGAACTAAAGAGCCTCTTGATGAAAGTGAAAGAGGAGAGTGACAAAGTTGGCTTAAAACATTCAGAAAACTAAGATCATGGCATCTGGTCCCATTACTTCATGGCAAATAGATGGGGAAACAGTGGAAATAGTGACTAACTTTTTTTGAGGGGGGCTCAAAAATCACTGCAGCCATGAAACTAAAAGACTTGGAAGGAAAGTTATGATCAACCCAGACAGCATATTAAAAAGCAGAGACATTACTTTACCAACAAAGGTTCATCTAGTCAAGGCTATGGTTTTTCCAGTGATCATGTATGGATGTGAGAGTTGGACTATAAAGAAAGCTGAATGCTGAAGAATTGATGCTTTTGAACTGTGGTGTTGGAGAAAACTCTTGAGAGTCCCTTGGACTGTAAGGAGATCCAACCAGTCCATCCTAAAGGAGATCAGTCCTGAATATTCATTGGAAGGACTGATGCTGAAGCTGAAAGTCCAATACTTTGGCTACCTGATGTGAAGAACTGACTCATTTGAAAAGACCCTGATGTTGGAAAAGATTGAAGGCGGGAGGAGAAGGGGACAACAGAGAATGAGATGGTTGGATGGCATCACCGACTCAATGGACATTGTTATGGCCCTTTAATGGGCCGGGGCTTGGGGGTGCAGAGTCGATGATAAGAAAATAAAGGAGGAGAGAAAGGAGAGAAAGAGAGAAATGAATAGAGACGTGGGAACCAAGACTCAGATGGATTAAAGGCGTTTATTCAATGTAATGTTGGTATATATGTGCTGTCTTAGGACCAAGAATCTTACAACACATTCAGGAAACATAAAGTTAGAATCTGTCTCTAAGAGAGGGGGTTGTAAGACTCATTTTCCATAACAGAAAGGGAGGAAGGCCGTAATTAGTTACTTTTGTTTTAAGAATGTATGCATTCCTTTTGTCCCCAGGAGAGGTATGCCTCTCCACTCATCTCTGAATATTCAGGGATTAGTAAGGGACATCAGGAAACAGCACACAGGAAGCCTCCTGCCAAATGTTCCCTGACAGGACATGAATTTGAATAAACTCTGGGAGTTGGTGATGGACGAGGAGGCCTGGCATGCTACACTCCATCGGGTCGCAGAGTCGGACAGGACTGAACGACTGAACTGAACTGAACTGATGAGATTGAAGGCAAGGTCACCAAACCTATACTTGTAGGAAATTGCCTTCAACCTTTGAAAAACCAGACTTATGCTTTCTGGTCTCGAAGTCCACAAACAGCACCAGGAGACCTCCCCTCACACGTTTTCAGTACCCGGAGCGCTTTTGACCTGGACCAGGAAGTTAGACTTGGAGGGACTCAGAGGCAGCTAATCCCCTGAGATAAGGAAGGCATGTTTACTGCAAAGAAGGAAAGAAGACAAAGCTCTTAAAGACTGGCTTCCAGAAAGTGGTAGATGAAGTGATTTTAAGAAATTGGTAGTAGGAGAGAGAGATATTAAGAATTTGAAGGTGAAAGGCCAAGGTTGAGATAGTCCCTAGGGTAATCAAAAGCATGTTTTTGCGGGAAAGGGATCAGATTGTGGAAAGGAAGTGGCAGAGTTAAAATGATTTTGTGGCTGGTCCATTTAGCATGGAATGATAGCTTTCCAAGGGCCAGGAGAGGAGAGAAAGAAGACAGGACAGTTCGGGGCTGAGGGACACATTGAGATGAGTTAAGGCTGTTGGCAAGGACTCCGTCCAAAATGCTGGCACCATCCAAAAGGCTGACACCATCCAAAAGGCTCCAGTGCCCAGGGGAAGGAAATCAGATGGCATGAAGGTGGTGTGGCTGGGTTGGGGGTGGGGGGAGATGGGACAGGTGGTATGACTGGGAGTCTGAGGAGAGGTGAGTGGGTTGTGGTTATGGTAGGAAAGGGAAGCCACTGAGGGACCAGGCGGATGGACACACTGAGGAGAGTGATGAGATGGTCTGCAGAAGGGGTGCTTCTTGCTGCTGAGGTTCACCCCAGGGAGTGACATCAGGAGGGCAGTAGCAGGCTCAGGTGAGGCCTCCCCAGACAAGTGAGCATCATGGACTAGATCAGGGCACACGGCCCATGTTAGGTGCCAGAGCCACTGGAGGTAAAGGACAGAAATAGATGGCGTAAACTTCAGAGAAGGAGCAGAGGACGGTTATGGGCCTGGAGGCTGCCGTACGGGTGGAGGCCGAGTTCCCTACACCGCCACAGAGAGGGATGGGAGTGGAAGAAGCCCCCAGGGGGCAGGGGAGAGCCACTTTGGCTAAGGAGGAGGGTGACGGAAAGGAAGGGTTTGAGAGTGAATGAAAATTCATTCTCGGTGGCAAAGCTGGAAGGTCATGCTTGTTGACAGCAGTTCTGGGAGTCAGCTTTTTAGGAGTCGGGTGGGACCCATTGGTGAGTTGAGGCTGTGACAGTGGAGCTGGTGGGTTGTTTCTCAAGGAGAGCTCTGGATCATATTGAAGGCATCAATAGTTGGGAGGTCTGTGTGAGGACCAGGAGTGATGCTGCTAAAGCCTTAAACGCCCCTATGGGATAGTCCACGAATAGGATCTTTCTTCTAGAGATGTGGAGGCCCAGGGTAAGTGTGAGCAAAAACAATGAGGGCTCTGCATCCAGGGCCTGTCTGGGTCTTCATTCAATTTCATGTCCACAGAACACCTGCCTCAATGGGTGGCGGTCATTATCAGGGAAGGTCACTCATTCAGCACAATTCCTCCAACTTTTCCAGAGCAGACAAAAATGTAAGAGACCTTTGAAAACATGGATGGGTGGGACTTCCTTAGCGGTCCAGTGGTTAAGACTTCGCCTTCCTGTGCAGGGGCCAGGTTCAATCTCTGATTTGGGAGCTAAGATCCCACATGCCTAGCAGCCAAAATACCAAAACAGAAAACAGAAGCAATGTTATAACAAATTCAATAAAGACTTTAGGTCTTTATTGGTCCACATCAAAAAAAAGTCCTTAAAAAAATAAAAAGCACGGATGGGCTTCCAAATCCAAATAGAAACCAGCACACGAATACATGTTTAATTGATGTCTACAAATGTAATGCTAGTTGCTATCCTTATGCTTAGATATAGCATATAAACATTTCGTTTCAAACTCCTAAGTTAGCAGTGCACCTTGATTACTGAGAAATCACACTCAGCTGCAAACTATTTGAGTTAATCAAAGCCAAACAGCATCTGAATCATGCCTGAATTGAGATTTGAGCTCCAGAGTCCTGAGTGTGCTGGTAAGACCCCCAGTCTTGCTGACTTTTATGATCAGAGGCCACCACTGATCCAGTTGTCTTTCATCCATCATTACCAAAGGTCAAAACTGACTGCCAAACCCCAGGGACTTTATATGCAATGAACCAGCCCCAGTCCCAGTCCCATCTTTGGGGGCTTCTTAGATGCTGCTAGTGGTAAAGAATCTGCTTGCCATTGCAGGAGACACAAGAGACATGGATTCGATCCCTGGGTTGGGAAGATCTTCTAGAGTAGGAAATGACTACCCACTCCAGTATTCTTGCCTGGAAAACCCCATGGACAGAAGAGCCTGGTGGGCTACAGTCCAGAAGGTCACAAAGAGTGACATGACTGAAGTAACTTGGCATGCACACATCCCCATCTTTGCTTTATTTTTAAATTGTTTTCCTTTTTTTCTTTTAAATCTCTTGCTTTATTTTTCTCCATAGCACTTACCACCATGTGCCACAATATCTAATTTTTGTATCTGATTGTTGGGTTCCTTTCCACATAGGTGTGATATAGTCAAGGGTTTTTGTTAACTCTGTACCCTAATATCTAGGACAGTTCCTGACTCCTCATGGCCTCGCAGTACATATGTGCTCAATGAATGACATTTCCCAAAGTGAAGAAAACACTTCACTTTGTAAAAAAAAACTTCCAAATTTTACACAACCAAATATATATTTAATGGGTTTTTTTTTTTTTATATGGAGTTTTTTTTTTTTTTATTTCTTTTTTTTTTTTTTTAATTATTGTTTTAGCCATATTTAATGGGTTTATGTTCAATTAAATGGGCTTCTCTGGTGGCTCACTTGCTAAAGAATCAGCCTGAAATGCAGGAGACCCATGTTGGATCCCTGGGGCAAGAAGATCCCTGGGTATATGAAACAGCAACTCACTCCAATATTCTTGCCTGGGAAATCCCGTGGATAGAGGAGCCTGGTGGGCTACAGCCCATGGAGTCACAAGAGTCAGACATGACTTAGCAATTAACCACTGCCACCAGCATGTTTAATTAAATACATTTATTTAATGTGAGATGGACTAGAGTTTCCAAGAAAGAGAACAAGGGCTTGGTTGATTTTTCAATGGCCTTGTTCCTGAAATGGTGAAGGAATAAAGCTGGAAAGTACCTTAGAGATCAGCCAGAACAGAGTTATGCCCTGATCGGATTATTCAGGGCAGAGACTGGACTAGAATCAGGGTCCTAGGCTTAAACTTAACTCTTTCTGCAACCCCACCCCCACCCCACCCCACCCCATCACACCCCACCCCACAGTGAGGAGAGGATGCGGCATGTGTCTTAGCAGAGAAAGGCTCACCATAAAACCAGTGTTGTGTAGGATCAACTCACTTGCACAGAGCCCCTTCCAAGGTCTGTGTCAATTTTTGCATTTGTAAGGTTATGTTCTTCCTGAAGAGGGCCTTCTGGTATCAGCTTCAGACTGCCTCAAACTGAGATCTACTAGTCGTAGGCACAGACAGAATGGCCTAAGCTCATCTCCTACTCCTCCCCCGTACGCACATCCAGACATGATTGAACTGCCTCCCAGGCCTCCCAGGCCCTGCACTTGGAGAACAATATAAGATTTCCAACCATAGCTTAGAAAGGACCTGCAAGGACCTGACCGGAGAGGTTGAAACTAGGCCTGTTTGGGGGAGGAGGGGCAGAAATCTCTCCCCTTCCCAGAGGAAGGGGTGACAACCTTTGGCATTGCTGGAGAGATCCAGGAAGGAGCAGGCCCTGACTAGCGCTGGGATTAAAACAGGAGGGAACTGGGCAGGGCACAACTTATAAAAGAATGATGTAGTCCTGAGGATATGACATAAACTGGTGAGAACCACTGAGGCCCCAAGTGCTGGAAGATTCAACGTCCAGGAGACCTTGAGCCTCATTATATACTTATTGCAATATATTAGCATATGCTAAGTGGCACACCCAAGGGCGCTATGACAGTTCCAAGACTGACAATAGGAGGCCAAAAAGTGGGTGGTGGCCCAGTTCCTGGAGATCCTCCTCCCTTCCCCAAGGTGGCTGGCGTAATCCTCCCACTTGTTAGCCTATGAAATTACCCAGCCCGTAAAAACTAACCACCCTGTGTTTGGGGCCATTGTCACCTTCTGAGATGGCCCATGCTCAGATGGAGCATGTATATCTTGCTCAATCAATCTTTTTACAAACAGACTTACTAGGGTCTACCGTAAGCGATAAATGTTACATAATGGTGAAATATCCGATATATATGGGGAGGGCTTCCCTCGTGGCTTAGTCATTAGGATTCTGCCTGCCAAAGATTTGATCCCTGGTCAGGGAATTCAGATACCACATGCCTCAGAGGAAATAAGCCTGTGCACCACTATTGAGCCTGCGCCCTGGAGCCCAAGAACTGCAACTGCTGAGCCCATGTGGCACAGCTGCTGAATCCCAAGCACTCAGTGAGAGCCTGTGCTCTGCAAGGAGAAGCCTCCACACTGAGGAACCCTCATAATGCACCTGGAGAGTAGCCCCTGGTCGCCCCAGCTAGAGAAGAGCCTGTTCAGCAACAAGGACCCAGGACAGCCAAAAATAAATAAATAAATAAAATTATTTCTTAAATTTACACATATATATTGGTAGATATTGGCTAGTTCTTCTCCAAAGACATTGTATGGTTTTTGTGGCCTTTCAATCCTTTTCTATGAAAAGGACTGACTTTTGGGACCTCTCTCCTCTCTCTTCCAGCCATCCTGTTCTTTCTGCCAAAAATTATTACCAACTGAAATCTCTTTTTTCCTTCTAGAAGGGTATTAATTGCTCAGTTGTGTCCAACTGTTTGTGACTCCATGGACTATAGCCCACCAGGCTCCTTTGTCCACAGAATTCTCCAGGCAAGCATACAGGAGTGGGTTGTCATTTCCATTTCTCCCTCTAATTATCCCTAAGATGCAACAAAAAAAAAAAAAAAAGAAAAGAAACTAACAAGCATAATATACAACTGCATTTTGAGTTGAAGGTTTAACCACGCTGAAAGTAATTACTTTAAACTACCTAAAACACAGTAATTTGACTGTACACACTTAATGGGAAATACCTTAGGATAAAAAGAACTCACTTCATGGCAAACAGAAGGGGAAAAAGTGGAAGCAGTGACAGATTTTATTTTCTTGGGCCCCAAATGACTGCAGACAGTGACTGCAGCCATGAAATTAGAAGACGCTTGCTCCTTGGAAGGAAAGCTGAGACAAACCTAGACAGCGTATTAAAAAGCAGAGACATCACTTGGCCGACAAAGGTCCATACAGTTAAAGCTATACGGAATATTGGCTACCCAACTCCAATACTCTTGCCTGCAAAATCCCCATGGACAGAGGAGGCTGGTGGACTGCAGTCCATGGGATCGCAGAGTCAGACAGGACTGAAGTGACTTAGCACAGCACAGCATAGCACAACCCAATAAATACATAAAGAGGGCTTGTGAGGCTCAAATGTCTGAGAAAATATATACGAAAGAGCCTGTATGTAGAAAATGATATGCAAATGTAAGGCAAGCTTGTTTTTATTTTCAAACCCTTCTCCTAAATGAAATTTTTCTTGGCCCCAAGCTATAAGAATGTAGGGAAAATGAGTATGATGGGATTACTCAAGCTTAAGAGAAGTCTCTTTTTGATTTTCTGCAGCCACATACCACTGAACTTTCTGACCCAGGGATCTTGATATCTGTGTCCTAGGGTGGACTGCCTGGACCAGTCCATCCACCGCCGGCAGGGAGAGAGGTCTGGAGGGAGGGAAGGAAGGAGAAGTTGGGGATGGGATCTTGTCCAAGTGATGAAATGTATGAGTCAGAGTTGGCTGGAACCAGGCATCAACACCAGATTGGCCACCCAAATGCCAGCTGGGTTGTCTGGCTCCAGTCCTGTGCCAACATTCCATGCCTCTGGGCACATTTTGGAGAGCATTTTGGGAAGCCAGGCCGCGGCCCACCTGACACAGACCCCTGCGTTGCTCCTCTGGGTCTGGGGGAATCCTAGGGTGGGCAGGTGCCTCTGAGCTGGACTCCATGGGACTTGAAGCACCGGCTGCCCCAGCCCTGAATCTCAACCTGTCCAATGAGGTACATGGTTGAAGCTTCCTGGACCCAATGGGGTACATCGGAGAGAAAACCTGGGTGGCCCAAGGGGATATGTGGAGGCCACAGTACTGAGGACAGGAGGCTGGTCACTTACTCCTCCGGGAGCCCCAGGCACTCTAGGTCTTGAGTCGGACCCAGAAACCTTTTGCGAAATCTTCTCAGTGACTCTGATCTTCACACAGGTTAGAAACCATGCACTTGAGGCTATATTGGTGGTCCAGTGACTGACTCCACGCTCCCAATACAGGGGGCCCAGGTTCAATCCCTAGTCAGGGAACTAGATTCCATATGCAGCAGCTAGCATTTCGCATGCCACAATTAAAGATCCCTCACGCCAAAACCTAAAAAAAAAAGATCTCATGTGCTTGGATCAGGAAGATTCCCTGGAAGGGAAATGGCAACCCACTCCAGTATTCTTGCCTTGGAAATTGGACAGAGGCTCCTGGCGTGCTGCAGTGCACAAGGCTGCAAAAGAGTTGGACATGATTTAGCAACTAAACAACAACAAAAACAAACCATGTGTCACAGCTAAGAGCTCACACAGTGAAACTAAAAGTCTCACATGCCACAATGAAGACCAAAGATCCCAGGTTCTGCAACTGTTACTAAGACCTGGCACAGCCAAATAAATACATAAATGTTTTTAAAAAGAGAAAGAAACCACATACTCCTCCAAATGGTCACTAAATTATTTCACTTTGGTTTTTGGAGTCTGTTCCTGCCTGATCTGCTTTTCTCTGAACTATGTTCATTTAATTAAAAAAACCCAAAACATCCATATATATGGGAAATGCTTATTCAAGTAGAGGAAGAAAGGAAAACTGACATTTCTTGAGGAGGTAGTCTATACTGGGTGCTTGACCAAGGTCACCTGTGTGTGGCCTGCCAGGAGGACAACTGTGGACTCTAGATGAACTTTCAAGTAACTTGCCTTTCTCGCTTTTCCTGACTCTGAAACGCAAGGGGCCACTCTGTTAGGGATCTCCTCACACTCTAAGAGAGGGAAATGAGATGGAAACTTACATTAATTTTTTGGCTTTTTTGTTTACATTGAATTTTTTAAAGCTAAAAGTAAAGTATAAAAGGAATATCTGTGTGTGTTTTTAAAGTCTGTAAGTGAAAAATAGTGAAAGTTTACCTCTCACCACATTCTAAAAATTGTCCCCCTACCCATCACCCACATAACCACCTTTAGTCTCTTCTTTTCACATTTATCTCTATACTATGAAGATTATATGTTTATACTGCTTTCTCTCAGTTTTAGACATGGTGTATTTATTGATTTTTCTGTTATGATAATATATGAGCATGAGCTTTCTTCCCACCACCTCTCTTGTCTCTCCCTTCTCTCGATATAGATGAATCACTATTTTTTATTTTATGGCAGTAATCAGGGTTTACATCATTAAGACCTTATAAATTTTGTTTATGACAAAGTCAAGTGGCACACTGCGATTGCATTCTTTTTCCAATATAGTTTTTTTTTTTCCTGGAGTTAATAATTGCTCTTCTTTTACTAGCATAATTTCCCATACGTTCTTTTTTATTTGGCTAGGCTGGGTCTCAGTTGCAGCATGTGGGATCTAGTTCCCTGACTAGGGATCGAACCTGGGCCCCCTGCACTGGGAGCATAGAGTCTTAACCACTGGGCCAGCCAGGAAGTCCTTCCACACTTCTAAGAGCTCCATCATATAATTACCAGTATTGTTTATGTTATTGAATCTAGATATTTTCTAGAGAGCTCCTTTTCAGAGCCCTTTGTCCTTCTCCAGTCTGGATAGGTCACTCCCTAGGTCTGCTGTTAAAGTATCCTTTTAGATGTCTCTTCACTATTCCTCTGAGTTGCGACTCCATTTCTGGGAACTTGTGACTGATTCTGTCTGAGTTTACCTTTTCTGCTTTGCTGGTACCTATTCTCCCATAGTTTCCCAAGACAATGTGATGGAACGGAATTTTCTGAGTCTTTGCATGTTTAGAAAACATTTCTGGTCTCACACTTGGCTGATTGATTAACTGGGTACAGAAGCATAGACTGAAAATAATTTTATCTCATAATTTCAAGATATCAATACGTTTGATCAGGAGAAGCCGAATGTCATTCTTATTCCTTTGTATGTAATTTTTTTTACTTTATTCTGTCTCTAGAAGTTTTAAAATTCTTGGCTTTATGCTTGGCGTTCTGAAATTTTGGGATCAAAGACCTAGGTTTAGGTCTTTCAAAATTTGTTGTTCTTGTCCCTTGGCAGATTCTTTTAATCCTATGAATATACTCCTTAATTCTTGGAACATTTTTCTATATTGTTTATTTGATAATTTCTTCTTTTGCATTTTCTGTCTCTCTATCTGGAATTTCTGTTAGTCTTTGAACATCTTAGGTTGATCCCCTGATGTTCTTATCTTTTCTCTCTTATTTCTTATTCCTATGTTCTGTTTTCTGAGGAATGTCCTCAATATTATCTTGTAACCCTTTAACTGAACGTTTTATTTTATGTTGATTTCCAAGAGCTCATTCCTGTTAAACAATCATTCCTTTGTTCTTATTGTATAGCCTCTCATGTTTCTATGAACATATGAGATTGGTTGTTCATATTTAACAATAAAAACCCACAAAAGTTGATTGGAAACTCTGTGTTGCTTATCACTTTAAAGTGACTGCATTGAGACTTTGCCATTTCTTTGGAAGACTGCTCCCCCTGAATATTAGTACCTGGAAGCTCTTTTCTTGAGGACTATTCAGTTTCTCTAAAGAATCCTGTTTTCGTGTGTGTGTGTGTGTGTGTGTGTGTGCGTGTGTGTGCACTCAGTCATGTTCAGTTCTCTGTGACTCCATGGACTCTAGCCCGCCAGATTCTTCTGTGCTTGGAATTTTCTAGGCAAAAATACTGGAGTGGGTTGCCATTTCCTACTGCAGAAGATCCTCCCAACCCAGGGATTGAACCCGCATCACCTACATCTCCTGCATTGGCAGGCAGATTCTTTACCACTGTTCTCCCTGGAGAAAAGATTCCCATCAGACTGTCAACTAAATCTCACCCCTACAATTTGGTGCCTGGAGTCCCCAAGTTCATAACCTCTTCTGTTCTCTTTCTCCTAAGAATAAATCCTGTCTCATGCCTAAGGAGTAAGAATCTGGTTGCTCGTGTTCTGAATGTAGGTAGGTTTTCTACTTATGTCCCCCTTTTTCTCTCATACCTCACCTTACCCTCCTTCTTCAAGCTCTGAGCTTCTCCAGGGCCTATGAAATGAACTGGCTCTTTTCTCATAGATTCTCAACTAGAACATTTCTCCTCCTCCTTGGTGCTAAAATAGTCATCACACCTCTCAACATCCAGCCTCCTCTTCTCCTGCAAGATCTGTTCAGTGCCCCAGTTCCGCTGCTTCTTCCCCTCATGACCTCCCACACCTCCCTGCTTTCTTTCCCCTTCTCTGTATTACCACCAGCACTAATCTCAGCTGCTCCTGCCTGGGTCTGCCAAGGTCCTGTCGTGGCCTCCTACCAGCCAAGGGCCTGTGATAAAGGACAGCAGCCCCAGAAGGAGGCAGTTGGTGTCATCCTTGTTCAGTCTCAGGCTCCTTAGACCCACCTTCCTTCCCTCCTCGACCCACCTCAGCAGTCATTTTCTCTACCTCTGGTACCCTGAGGGACTTAGACCGTGAGGATTTTCATGGCAGTGGGGGTTGGGTGGGGGGTGGAATGTGCAATTGGGAAGCACGAGGGAGGCAGCCTCCTGGCACTGTCACTAACCCCTCCCTTAAGGAGCAGAGGTGTGGGTTCCATTTTGGCCCAATTCAGAGGATACCGCCCTCTGGGGAGCAGTCCGGGGCTGAAAGTTCAGATTATTTTGCAGCTTTGTCAGCAAACATCCACTCAGAACACATGATGTCACCAAAGATGGCTTGATTAGCCCGTAGGGTGCTGGCAGCAAAGACACCCCACTCCCATGTCCAGCATGTCTTCCCTCAGTGGGGAGACAAAAACATTCATTTCAAAGCAGGAAAGGAGCTTCCGAAGGGAGTTGGCCCAGTGTCTTGTGTGTGTGTGTGTGTGTGTGAAAGAGAGAGAGACCCAGAAACCAGAGATGGGAAACAAACCCCATGCTGGGGCTGTTAAAGGCATGGATGAACAATCTGCAGCTATAACCACAGCCAATTCATGAAGCTTCCCCCTAGTCCAGCTCAGCCCAGACCCAGAAAGTGAAGGGGCCCCTGGCTAATATTTCTTCTGCTCCCCTAATGCCTTACTCTCTGCGAACCTAGCACGGAGCCTCAGGAATCTGCGAGGGGAATGTGAACTCTTCATGTCCAGACACTTTGGCGCTTCCCAGGTGGTGTGAGCGGTAAAGAATCCACCTACCAATGCAGAAAATGCAAGAGATGCAGGTTCGATCCCTAAGTGGAGAAGATCCCCTGGAGGAAGAAATGGCAACCTGCTCCAGTATTCTTGCCTGGAAAATCCCTGGTGCAGAGGAGCCTGGCCACACATTTTCCCTTTCTCCCTTCCTTCATTCATTCCTTCTCTTTGTCCTTCGATTCTTTCCTCATTCTGCATACTCCTCTTCCTTTTTCTTTTCCTTGGCTGCTTCTTCCCATCTCTTTCTCATGTTAAACTAGTAACATCTAACATTTATTCATCTGTGAGGAAGGGCCGGCCCCTCATTTTGCTAAACATCTTATGGGTAGTGTGTCACTTAACAAAAGTTTTTCTTTAAATGTTTTAACGGAGTAATCCTTGTTTGTTAAAAAAAAAAAAAAAAAAGAAAGAAAGAAAGAAAAAAGAATGCACTGGTGGACTAAAACCAAACAAAAAACAACAACAAAAACTTGAAGTTCCCCTCCATAATCATGTCTTTGACATGGTGGTGTATGTTCTCCCAGATTTTGCTGTAAGAGCGTGTGTATGTACGTGTGTGCACACACAGTCGTGTCTGACTCTTCACAACCCCGTGGACTGTAGCCCACCAGGCTCCTCTGTCCTTGGGATTCTCCAGGGAAGAATACTGGAGTGGGTTGCCGTTTCCTCCTCCAGGGGATCTTCCCAACCCAGGGATTGAATCCTCATCTCTTGTGTCTCCTGCATTGCCAGGTGGATTCTTTACTATTTCCGACACCTGGGAAGCCCACTCTAAGAATGGACCCTTCCAGATCTACTAGGAGATTCTTTAGAAGTGAGGAATCTGCAGCCAAAGCTCGGCCTTGAGTGAATCGCAGCCCCTTGGCCTTCTGTTGGGGGCGCTGAGCGTCCGCAGGCTGTACCTGCATCTCGGGAAGAGGCCTGGCCCTGCCCGTTGGTACCACACCCAGGTCAAGAAACCAGATAGTCTCTCAAGAAAGCTCCATCCTGTTCCTTTAGCCACCATCCCGAGGATCAGACCCAGATGCCTGGCGTGGCCATACACCTCCTCTGATCCCCTCGAGCCACCCTGACTTCTTGGCTTTTGCTCTTTCTGCCAAGCCCTTGGCAACAGCAGGGCTCCTGTGTTCCCTCCACCTGCGCCAACAGGCGGAAAGTGCTGGGCCAGCACTGTGTCCACGTGCTCAGCATCCTCTGCCAGGCCCAGGTGCCCCATGGATCAAGTGCCCCCGGGAGGCCCCTCTTTGGGTGGCTCGGGGCTGTCTGTTCCCTGGCGTGTTACCGCCAAGTTTCCATGGCCCTGCGTGCGGGGACCAGGGGCCAGGCCTGTGGGTGTGGGCAGCCTTGGGTTCCACGTGGGTTCTGGACAGGAAGAGCTTTCATGTGGATGCCAGCTGGACTCCTGAGCCCTGGCGGGGCCCGGAGGAGGGAGAGCTATGGCGAGAAAAACACTGTGTTTGGGAGTCGTTTGATGGGAAGAAAGGATGGAGAGGCAAAGCGTTTGTCCAGACCGAGAGGACAGAGACCAGTGGGAAATGAGAGTCTCTTTCACTGAAGAAGCGGCCTTGGCAGAGACGCGGGGAAGGAACATCTCCTGGGTGGGGATTTTCAAGCCTGCCTTTGCAGTCTCCTTTTCACTGAGCCTAATCAGGTCAAGCGTCCAGCTCCCGCTGCCAGACAGGGTGGCATTGTTTCAATCCGCTACTCACACCCCTTCTCCCCTCCACTGAGAACTGAGTTCTGACAAAGGAGGCCCTGAAGAGCGGGCCTGGGAGAGCAGAGCCCAAGGTCTGGGGAGGCGGGTCACTCCCTCGGTCTCCCTCCTCCCTACCCCTGGTTATTTTTCTCCTCCGGGGACTTAAGGAGGAAAACAAGCCTGCCTCTGGAAGACCTGAAGGCTGTTTTTGTTGACATAAAGGCGCTTTCTGAGCGAACTGCTCCCTGAAAGGTCAGCCCTCATCCCAGGCAGCCTGGGACTCAGGGCGGGTTTGGGAGGTGTGGCGAGAGAGGAAACCGCCGGCCACTTGGGGTCAGATGACTTCACTGGAGCGGGGAGGGGAGCTTCCTGGAGACAGGGCCCTGGGAGACTCTCGAGGCTCCTTAAAACTTAAATAAGACTTGTTTATCTGCCTTCCAGAACACCCCACAGCATGGCAGAGAGGCCAGAGCTGTGGGCAGGATGCAAGTGAACCTGGCATCTGGGTCTGTATCCACTGCCTCTGGCTTCACCTCTCGGGGCCTCAGTTTGAATGAGGGCACCAAGTTGAAAAACCTTGAGGGACTTCCCTGGTGGTCCAGTGGCTAAGACTCTACGCTCCAAATGCAGGGGGTCTGGGTTTGATCCCTGGTCAGGGAACTAGATCTCACAATGCCGCAACTAAAGATCCTGCCTGCTGCAGCGAAGACCCAGCACAGCCAAATAAATAAAAAACAAATATTAAAAACAAGAAGAACCTTGAGATCCCCTCAACCCAAACCTTCCAAGTGTTCAGTGAAAGTTTTCTGAGCGTACACCCTTATGCCTGGTATAAAGCTAAACCCAAGGTCCCAGGTAAAGTGATCATGAGACCTGGTTTGCCTGGGATTTTCTCAGTTTTAGTACTGAACACCTGGAGGTTTGGTCAGGCTAGCCCCACACCTCAAGCAGCTTATGATCTGGAAACAATGACAGTTGTATAATGGCATGTGACGAGGGGCCAAAGGAAGGACATACAGAGGCACGCAACTTGGTGGAGGCACAGGCTAGCTCTTAGGACCAGAGCTGGGAAATTTTACCATGATGACACCTGTGAGCGGTTAGGAGCTATGGGAAGACTTCTGCTTTTAATCAACTGTTTTGAGGTATAATTTATACACAACACAATGCACATACTTCAATGCACAGTTCAACCAGTTTTAACAAATATATATATTTTAACATATATATATAACAAATATATATCCATATATTTATATATCCATATATTTATATATCCATATTTATATCCATATGTATATATGGGCTTCCTTGATGACCCAGCAGTTAAAGAATCTGCCCACAATGCAGGAGACATGGCAACCCACTCCAGTATTCTTGCCTGGAGAATCCCATGGACAGAGAAGCATGGTGGGCTATATCCATACAGTAAGAGTTAGTCATTTAGTTGTGTCCAGCTCTTTTGCAACCCAATGGACTGTAGCCCGCCAGGCTCCTCTGTGGGATTCTCCAGGCAAGAATTTTGGAGTGGGCAGCCATTCCCTTCTCCAGGGGTTCTTCCCAACCCAGGGATCAAACCTGAGTCTCCTGCACTGCAGGCAAATTCTTTCATCTGAGCCACAAGGGAAGCCCTACCCATATATAAATCCATGTAACTGTGACACCTGTCAGATATTTACATTACTCCAGAAATTTCCCTGGTGCTCCTTTGCAGTCAATCCCATTCTTTCCATCCCATCTCAGGTAAGCATTTACCTGACTCCTAACCACAGATTAGTTTTACCTGTTCTAGAACTTCGTATAAAAGGAGTCACGCTCTTTATTGTTTTTATTTTCTTGGCTCTGCTGTGCAGCATGTGGGATCTTACTTCCCCGACTAGGGATTGAACCTGCTTCCACTGCAGGGGAGCGTTTAGAGTCTCAACCACTGGACTGCCAGGGAAGTCCCAGGAGTCACACTCTTTGAGTTTGACTTCCTTTGTTCAACATCATGTTTTTGAGCTTCACTCAATGGATATACCACAATTTGTTTATCCATTTACTAACTGATGAACATCTGAGTCCTTTCTAGTTTTCTTGTTATGATGAATAATGCCATTATGAATATTACATACAAGTCTTTGTGTCTCTTAGGTAAATACCTACTAGTAGAACTGCTGGATCATTTGTTAACTACATGTTCCTATCTATAGGAATTCTCCCAATATAGTCTTTAAAGTGGTTGTACTATTTTACATTCACACTGTCGACATCTGAGATTCCCAGTTACTACACAACCAACATTTGGCTTTGTAAGTTTAAAAATTGTAAGCCATTCTAACAATATCTCATCATAGTTTAATTTGCATTTCTCTGGTGATTAGCGAAGCTGAGTACTTTTCATGTACACCTATGTCATTTATCTATCTTATTTTGCAAAATGTCTGTTCAAGTCTTTTCTCCCTTTTCAAACCAGGCTGTAAGTCTTTTAAAAATTGAATTGTAGAGTTATCATATATCCTGAGTGCTAATCCTTTGTCTGATACATCTATTGCAAGTACTACCTCCTGGTCTGTGGTTTGGCTTTTTTTTTTTTTTTTAAGGTTTATTTTGAAGAAGACAAGGCTTTAATTTTAATTTTTTTATACCTAAGAAGTCTTTGCTTACCACAAGATCATGAAAATTATCTCTCATGCTTTCTTTTAGAAGTTTTATAGATTTAGTTCCAAAATTTAGCTTTGTGGTCAATATTAGATAAATTTTTGTGGAAAAAAATCATTTGCTGAAAAGACTTCTCTTTACTTATTGCAATTCCTTGGTGCCTTTGATGAAAATCAATTGATAATATATAAGTGGCTCTATTTCTGCATTCTCTATTTGATTTATTTAATGTATATATTTATCTTTACACCATTATCACAATGTCTTGATTACTGTTACTTTAGTCTTGAAATCAAGACTACAACTTCACTCTCCTTCAAAATTCTGTTGGCTTTTTAGGTTCTTTGCAATTTATACACACATTTTTTAGCATCAGTTTATCAATTTCTACCAAGACATCTGATGGAATTGTGTTGGGAATGTATAGAATCAGAGGGAGAATAGACATCTTAATAATACTGAGTCTTCTTATATATGAACATAATATATATGTATCCACTTGTAAAGATCCTATACAGTTTCTCTCAGAAATATTTCATCATTTTCAGCATAAAGATCATACACATCTTTTATACATTTTGCCTTAGGTATTTTATGACTTTATACTATTACTGGATCATTTTTAAATTTTTATTTTTCCAATTATTTTGCTCCTAGTTATAGAAATGCAATGACTATACATTGGCCTTCTATGTTTTGACACTGATAAATCCAATTATTAATAATTGTTTTCATTTGATTCCTTATGATTTTCTATACAAGCAACCATGCTGTTTATGAATAAAGACAACTTTTACATTTCTGTTTCCAGTATTTATCTTTTCATTTGAATAGAGGTGTAGGTCTTCTAACTTCATAGGCCTCAGCCTCTGAACTCCTGTCTCTTAGACATTGTTTCAGAGCTTGGCTTTAGTCTTTTGTTTTTCAGGGTGGAACTATGATAGGCCTTAGGCTTCCCTGGTGGCTTAGATGGTAAAGAATCTGTCTGCAATGCAGAAGACCTGGGTTCAAACCCTGCATCAGAAAGTTCCCCTGGGGGAGATCTCCAGTTATAGCCTTGCCCTCTGGTGATCTGATCCTGCTGGAACCTGAAGTGACAAACACATATGTTTAATTCCTTTGGGTCAGCGTTACCTCCTGGCAGTTCATAAACAGGTACAAATCTCTCTCTTCGAGACCCTCTTGCGTTACTCCTACGTGTCAAATTCACAAATTAGATCCTGGGTAACCTGTACTGGCCATATTAGGGAGATAAGCTTCTTAGTGATGGAGGCTCCATTTACCTCTTATTCCCACACATCCCTCCCTTTCTCCTTCTGAGCTGCTCATTTTCTCAACCATCTGCTCATGCCTTTCTTATTCTGCATGTGTTTTTCCAGTCTCTATTTCTTTTTTAGATTAATTTTTATTGTGTATAGTTGCTTTATAGTCTTGTGTTAGTTCCTGCTGTAGAGCAAAGTGAATCAGCAGTACATACATGTACATCCCCTCTCTTCTGGATTTCCTCCCCATCTAGGTCACCACCGAGCGCTGAGTAGAGCTCCCTGTGCTACACAGTAGGTACTCAGTAGCTATCTATCTTATATATAGTAGTATATATATTTGGGCTTCCCTGGTGGCTCAGACAGTAAAGAATCTGCCTGCAATGTGGAAGACCTGGGTTTGATCCCTGGGTTGGGAAGATCCCCTGGAGGAGGAAATGGCAACCCACTCCAGTATTCTTCCCTGGAGAATCCCCATGGACAGAGGAGATTGGCAGGCTATAGTCCAGGGGGTTGCAAAGAGTCAGACACCACTGAGCAACCAAGCACAGCACAGTATATATAATGATAAGTTGGTCTCAGTCTCCCAATTCATCCAAACCCCACCTTCCATCCCCAGGGATCTATATGTCTGTTCTCTATTTCTGTTTTGCAAATAAATTCATCTGTATCGTTTTTCTAGATTCCACATATAAGCAATCTTATATGATATTTGTTTTTCTCTTTCTGACGCTTTATTCTGTATGACAGTCTCTAGGTTCTCTATTTCTTATTAAATATTCTTTCTTGGGTCATATGAACATGTATATATCTTTGTGTAAATCCATTTCCATGTACTTATACAGATAAATTCATATACATATATGTGATTTACACACATCTGATGGGAGATGTTTGTGCTTCTGTTAGTGAGAACATGTGTGGCATAATTTCTGAGGAATGAAGTTGGCAAAGTGAGGTTGGAGAACATCCAAAGGCAGAGAACTATTATTTACTCAGCACTGACTCTGAGTCAAGGCACTAAAATAGACCCTTTACATACAAAGTTAATTTAAACCTCATTACTACTCTATGAAGTAAGTATTCGTAATACTTATTTTTCAAAAGGAAAGCTGAAGCTCAATGAGGTAAATTTAACTTGCTCCAAGATGCAGCTGGCAATTAACAGAGCAAGGATTCAAAGCAACATCTCTCTGGCTCAAATCTGGGTTCTTTTCACTATACAATACTTTCTCCCTAGAAAGATGTCTCAAGGACTTCCCTGGTGGCTCAGTGGTAAAGAATCCGCCTGCCAATGCAGGAGACACAGGTTCAATCCCTGATCCAGAAAAATCTCACATGCCCCTGGAGCAGCTAAGCCTGTGTGCCACAAATTCTGAGCCTGCAGTCTAGAGCATGGGAGCTTCAACTACTGAGCCCACGAGCTGCAGCTTCTGAAGCCCTCACACCCTTGAGCCTGTGCTCCGCAACAAGAGAAGCCACCGCAAGGAGAGGTCCATGCATCGCAGCTGGTCAGTAGCCCCCACTCTCCGCAGCTAGAGAAAAGCTGACATAGCAACGAAGACCCAGCACAGCCAAAAATATAAATAAATAGTTTTTTAATTTAGAAAGATGTCTTAAATGATCAAAGGGCATATATGGTTCCCTGACCCTTGGGGATGGAATGAAGGGAAGAAGATACACAGGAAATAGACCTGTGGTCCAGCATTGCCCTGATGGAAATGGTCAGAATGTAGGGGTCCCCTCTAATAATCTCCCACTGGAACCTGAGTGATCTTTGAGGGTTTGTGATCAGACACAGGAGAGCAAGGAGGGTAGGAGAACTTAGCCGAGGCAATCAGAGATTTAAGTAATGGAAAACTGCAGGAAAGGAATCATAGGACTCACAAAGAAATGGGTCCAAAATCTAAGAGGAGAAAGGATTGAGGATGAGGTCAGAAGGAGAACAGAACCTCGGGTAACCTAAAGGTCATCTGATATTGAAATTTACACGAATCCACGGAGGCAGGATTAATGGAGCAGGCAGACAGCCTTCCCAGAAGTCACTCACACGAGGACAGACGGGAACTGGGTGAGCGCAACCAGTCTTTCCTGGTCTCAGCAAGGGTGCCAGCATAATTTATAATCAGGATGAAACAAGAGGTCTGGTTAGAAATGTTAGCATGTCATGAAAGTCTAAGGAAATGAAGCATAATGTCCTGATGAGTGCAAGAAGAAGGGAAGGAGTTAGTTTGAAAAAGAGAAGAAACTAAAGTAAAGTAAGAATAGCTCAGATATTCTGCTGTTCTGGTCAGGGGAGCCTGAACTGGGAGGTTCGAACATGGGGTGGCTAGAAAGCTGTATTCTGAAGAGTTCTGGTGATTTGCTAAGCTCTCCACAGTCTAGAGAGGATGAAATGATTGGAGGGCATTACCGACTCAATGCACATGAGTTTGAGCAAACTCTGGGAGATGGTGAAGGACAGGGAAGCTTGGTGTGCTGCAGTCCATGGGGTCACAACGAGTCGGACACGACTAAGTGACTGAACAAAAACCCCAGTCACAATTAAATGTAAATACTCTTCACTTTGGAAAGGCAGCCTAACATCTTTACTTTTTCATATTTTAAATTAAAAATAACTGCTTAACACATGCAGAAGATCCAAAAGGTGCAAAAGAATAAACAGAAACATAGGTCTCCCAGCTACCTCTGTCCCCCGCTTCCCTGGCCCTCTTTTCAGAGGAACTGCTATTATCAGACTTTTTTGGATCCTTGCAAAGAGATTTGCAGCGTTTAAACACTGCTATGTAGATATTGACATTTTTCATATAAACAATAGCACACTGTACATGTTTTTCAACTTTGCTTTTTACAAATTATAACTCTTTGATTTTTTAAAAAAAATTATTCCTTAGTTGCAGCATGTGGGATCTAGGCCCTGACCAGGTATTGAACCCAGGCCCTCTGCAATGGGAGCGGGGAGTCTTAGCCACTGGACCACCAGGGAAGTCCCTGAAAATTATTCCTTACCAGTTCATAGAAAACTGCCTTTTTACTTCTTAAAAGCCACATAATTGTCTGTCTTCTAGATGTATCATGGTTTAACTAGTTTCCTATTATTGGGAATCCAGGTTAATTTCCAATCTTTTGCTATTATATACTGCATACTGGGCAGTAAATATCCTTGAGCATCCATCACTCTGTGTGTGTGCGTATATATGTGTGTGTGTCTGATAGGTATGTCTGATGTGTGTGTGAGGGAATGGGGAGGACCTAAGAGTGGAGGTGCAAGATCAGAGGATATGTCTGTTTTGAAATATGGAGAATGTTTGTTCCCTCCTTGAGATGCATGCTGGCTGCTCACTTGTGAAGCCATCTGAGTGATGGGAGAAAACAGATCAGAGGTACCAGTATATTAAACTATGCCTTTTGTTTCAGCTCTTCCAACAACCCTGTGAGGTGCGGAGGCAAGTCTGTTCCTATATTTTGTCCAAGAAAGTGGAGCTCAGCAAGGTGCCAGCAATCCCATAGTAACCCAGAAACTTCAGATCAGTCTCTCGGGTACCCTGGCACTGGAAAAGGTTGCAAGTCTCTGGAGAAGGGATAGAGATACTGGGGCTTTAGAACTATGCATGCTTCATGATAAATAACCTAAATCAGCTTTCTGGTCCAAAGTGGTCTTAGGCATGGGCGGGGGTCATCCGCGGGGTCCAGCTCAGCTTGAGCAAAGCTAAGAGAGCACACACTGGGTCTGCTCCTGCCCCACCAGGTTCTGTGATATCTTGGGGTCCTGAGATGACCTCAAGGCCGGGTCACCCCCAAACACAGGATTCCCCAGATTCTAGAGCATTTGGGTGTCTTTTGAGTGTCCAAATACCCACATCCAAACGCGAGAGGACTTTTGTTCTTTTTTTTTTTTTAATATTTATTGGAGTATAGTTGCTTTACGATGCTGTGTTAGTTTCCACTCTACAGCAAAGTGAATCAGCTGTAGGTATACATACATCTCCTCTCTTTTGGATGAGGACTTTTGTTCTGAAACGGGGTCTTAGGAAGCCTGCCTTAGCCAGGAGAACCCCTCCTCTGCAGTGTGGGGAGAGGAGTTATGGACAAGATTCGGCTCATCGCTTTGGGTCTCGTGGTTTGCTTTGGAACCACCACGGGAATAATCAGACTTTTAATGGGCAGCCCCATTTCACTTCAGTGTTCCTAGGGAGTTTCTGTCCCTACCCTGGCTTACAGCCCTTTCCTTCTTAGCTTTCCAGATTTTGAGGAAACAAAAGCTGTTCCCAGTGTCTCCCCACATCAACCCCTTGCCTGGAACTGGGGGGAGGGGGGCATCTGAAGGCACCCCAAGCCCACAGAGTGTCTCCCCTAGATACCATCAGAACTCATTTACCATATTTCTCGCTCAGCAATTTCTAGTTGCCTGGGCACACTGCTTTTAGACACTGTTTCTGATTTCAATCTTTTCTGACTGGCCGGTTTGGTCCTAAAGTTTTCAGAGTATTTCCCCATGGAATTCCAGGTTCTAAGGAAGGGCCTCGGGGCTGCCAAGGAAAGCCTCTTAAACTACAGAGTTCCCCACACCTCTTTTTAAAAACTTGTGAACTATACCATACATTCAGACAAGTACAAAAGCATACAGATACAACTTAAAACTAAAATTAAAACCAACACCCACGGAACCTTCCCCAGGCAAAGACATACAATATTACCAGTGCTCCAGAAGCCCCCCTTGTGGCTCCCCCTTATCTATATCATGTGTGGAAATTCAGGTAAGCACTTTCTTCCTAAACAAGCCTGAGAAACACTGTTGTTTTTCCAGAATGCCCCCTCTCCCCATACTCACAGCATACAATCACACATGGTCCTCTTGCAAGATGTTGAAGCTCCAGAACTGGCTCTTTTCCGACCCTGCCTCCTAGTCCACTGATGGATTAGGAAGAAGTGTTTACAGGTAAGAAAAAACAAAAGCTTCACAAATAGAATGTATGGTGAGGGAGAAGTGGTTTTCTATGGTAAATCTTCCCTGTGCATTTTTTTGAAAGTATTTTTGATTGATCTATTTGTTTTTGGCCATATGGAAGACTTTGACAGTTTTTTTCCCTTTATCCTGTGTCTTTTCTCTCCCTTTCCTTCCCTCCTTCCTTGTCATATGTCATCACTGACCATCAGCCGTCAGGAGCACAACACGACATCCACTCTTGTAGATAGAAATAATTTTAGAGTGCAAACCACACATAGGTCACTGATTACAGATACAGTGACTGGTCACAGAATCCCGTTCTGGCCATCATTTTTATTTAGAATTCCTGAAGGACAGGGACATTCAATAAATATTTTTAAATGAATGAAAGTTTCCTGAGTTGCTGTATCATTCGGGATGCACTCAGAAGCAGAAATCACGCCGGTTATTCAGATAGAATTTAATATAAGGAAATGTGGACTGGTATAAAGTGGTCCATCAGAGAAAAGGCAAGGAGGGAACCCAAAAGTGTCATGAGGTAGTAACTTCAGAGAGCAGGGCTGGTGGAACAAAGGGTTGAGACTGAATTACTGAAACTCATAAACTTAGCAGAGAGGTCCATGAGGCTGAAACTCAGATATCTGAAGAGAGAGCAGGAGGCTTGGCTCAGCTAACCTGATATCTCCGAGCTCAGAGCAAAGGATCAAATCTGTGAGAAGGGTCACTAGTTCTGGTACCAGTGTTTCCAGCAGGAGAGGGGAGGGGAATGCAATCACACTATTTCTGTGTTGGACAGACTTTGAACTGGATTCAGCTGCTGTTACTGGTGAAGAAGGGAGATTCAAGAATGAAAGCTCACAGGAAGCAGATGGGGAGGAGAGAGTCTTTTCTCCTTCTCCAGACTTTCGTTTCTGTCTAGTGGCCCCTCTCCCTGGGCAGAGTATAACTGGAAATCAGGTGAGGAAGGGAGTTCTGGCATTACACAGCAGGCACTGAGCAGAGAGCAGAGTTTGAAACAAAAAGACAACAGCTTTAATAATTGACCCAGTAGGTCTGACAGTAACTCAGAACTGACTCCCCTGAGACCACTGCGTGATGATTTAGTCACTCAGTCATGTTGGACTCTTTTCGACCCCATGAACTGTAGCCTGCTAGGCTCCTCTGTCCATGGGATTTCCCAGGCAAGAATGCTGGAGTGGATTGCCATTCCTTTCTCCAGAGGATCTTCCCAACCCAGGGATGGAATCTGGGCCTTCTGTATTGCAGTCTCTTGCCCTTTCCCCCACCCCATTCTCTCTCCTTCTTTTTCTTCCTCCTTTCCCAGAAAAAAGGTGCTTTGTTCATTAATATGCAGAAAAATTGTGGGAGAAACTGCTTTGCAGAGAGGCAGTGTGGCTCTATTCAGGGATTATGACATTGAGATCAGACTCTGAGTCTCTGCTGCCTTAGGATGGCTTCTTTCCTAGAAAGGATCTTCTTAGATTTTCAGGCAAATGGCCCCAGCCACTCCAGGCTCTTTAGTCTTCTGACCTTGCTACCCCATAAAGAGAAAGTGCCTCTTTTCTCATATGTCCAGCAAAAGTCTGGGTGCTGATGCTGTTTGGTGAATAAGCCCTGCTTGAGTAACATGCCCATTCCTGCAGAGGGTGTGTCCAGAGTAGTGGTATTCTCACTGGTCACACCTGAGTCTGCTCTAGGGGAACCAGGGTGGTGTGGTCAACCCTATTTGAACCACATGGAGTGATTAAAGGTGTTTATCCAAAGGAAAATAAGGGTGTTGTTACCTGAACAAGAGGCAGTGGATGCTCGGTAAACTAGCACAACAGATCTGTGCTCTAGGCAGCAGGGGTGCTGAATTAGCAGGTTGAAGCCTGCAGAGACCAGCAGGAAAGGAATTCTGGAAGAGATGGTAACAGCATCAGCCTTGGAGGTGGACTGGAGACCGTTTATCTAGCAGCCTGGGCCTCCGTGATGGCTCATGAGGCCCCATGATGTCCAAGGAGGAGAAGGCCTCTTGCCCTCTGTATTCTTTTTAAAATAACATTTTCATCATCATCACCATCACCATCCCCATTATTTGACTTTTAAGTTTTTTTTTGTTTTGTTTTTATTATTTTTTTATTTTTTTATTGTTTTTGCCATACATTGTCATGATATCACCATGGGTTTACATATGCTTCCCCTCCGGAACCCCCCTCCCTCCTCCCTCCCCCCCGGGAAATCTCGCTGCACCAGTCCCTAGCATCAATCCTGGGCTGGCGATTGATTAGACACATGACAATTAACATGCTTCAATGCCCTTCTCCCATATCATCCCACCTTTACCCTCATCCACAAAGTCCACGAGTCTATTCTATACATCTGCGTTCCTTTTGTTGTCTCCCATGTTGGGTTCTCGTTACCGTCTTTCTAAATTCCATATATATGCGTTAATATACTGTATTGTTGTTTTTGCTTCTGGCTTACTTCACTCTGGATAATGGGCTCCAGTTTCGTCCATCTGAGTAGAATTGCTTCAAATGAATTTTTTTTTAATGCTGAGTAATATTCCATTGTGTATATGTACCACAGCTTTCTTATCCGACTTTTAAGTTTTTATTAGCAAAGATTCTCTATTACTCAGCTGTAAAAAAAAAAAGAAGGAAATAATGCCATTTGCAGCAACATGGATGGACGTAGAGATTATCATACCCAAGTAAAGTAAGTCAGACAGAGAAAGACAGATATCATATGGTATTGCTTATATATGGAATCCAAAAACATAATACAGATGAACTTATTTACAAAACGCAAATAGACTCATAGATGTAGAAAGCAAACTCATGGTTCCTGGAGGGGAACTGGCATAGGGGGAGGCATAAATTAGGAGTCTGAGGTTAAAATATGCACCTTGCTATATATAAAATAGGTGATCAACAAGGACCTACTGTGCAGCATGGGGAACTATACTCAATATCTTGTACTAACCTATAATGGAAAAGAATCTTAAAAAAGATTTATATGTGTGTATAATTTTAACTGACTCATTTTGCTATATACCTGAAACTAACGCAACATTGGAAATCAACACTATTTCAAGCAAAAAAATTTTAAAAATTGAAAAAATAGAAAATTTCCAACATGCACAAAGGTAAAGTGACTGAATAGTGAACTCCATGTTCCCATCACCCAGTTCTCCAATTTTCCAGCATTCTTCCAATAGTGTTTTGTCACAGTCTTTGTGGACTGGGACCTGGGGACTGGAGTCGACGAGAAGAGGGATGCAGGGGACCCAAGGCTTGAGTGAAACAAGGGTGCTTTATTTGCAGAAACACATGTTTCTATATCTTCATACAAGGCAGCTTTAGGCAGTAAAAAAATTGAGCAAAAACAAAGCCAAGCAAATAACAATCTTTAAAGGGCCAGAAAGCATTCCATATCCTGAGTAAGAGGGGCATAACTGAAGAGATTACCTTTAAGTAAAAGGTCACTGAAGGGAGTCACTGAAAGGAATCCAAGCAGGTGCCCCTTCTCATGATCTCAGTCCTGAGAACTGTGTGCAGCTCTGCTCATTCCTGTTTTCCAGGAACTGATAAGGAATAGAGAGTCCTTGAGAAACGGCACACAAAAGAAGAGAATAACATATTGGATCCCTTCAAGTTGAATGTCCCCTGACAGTGTTTGATTTGTCATATCCCATGGAGTATTTTAAAAACTTGTTTATTTATTTGTTTGGCTGCTCCAGGTCTTAGTTGCAGCACACAAAATCTTCAGTCTTCATTGGGACATAAGACTCTTTGTTGGAGCATGTGGGATCCAGTTCCCTAGCCAGGGATCGAACCCAGGCCCCCTGCGTTGGGAGCATGGAGTCTTAGCTACTGGACCAAAGGGAAGGCCCTCACATGGAGTATTTTAAAGCAAATCCCAGACATCAGATCATTTCACCTCTAAATATTTCAGATGTGTACCCCTGAAGAAAACCATAATCACAATCATAATTACTTGTGATAATATATTATCACAAGTAATAATTTCTTAAATGGTCTAATCATCAATCTGTCTTCAAATTTCTATGTGTTTTTTCAAAAATGTCTTTATAAGTTGGTTAGTTTGAATTAAAATCTGAACTCCACACATTGCATTTGGTTGATATGTATCTTGAGTTTCTCTTTTCATTACACTTTAACTTGAAGATGAATTTTAAGTCTTTTTAAATGTGTAACATTCCCTCTTTGCTTTACTTTTCTTGAGCAATTTGTTGAAGAAGCTGAGTCATTCTGGCTTTGACTGGCTTGACATCTCGAGATGACGCAGATGATATTAACATGTGCCTTTAGAGCTATTGTATGTAATGTGGGAGATGGACCTAAAGGCTTGATTTTAATAAGGGTCAATTCCTTTTCTTTCTTCCTTTCTCTCTCTCTCTCTCTCTCTCTCTCTTTTTTGGCAAGCTTACTTAGTAGGTGGAACTATGTACTTTCTATCTCATATCAGGAGGTATGTAATGTCTGATTCTCTTCAAGGGAATAATTTCTCTTATTACATTTTTATTGGAGTATAGTTGATTTACAATGTCGTATTAGTTTCAAGTGTACAGCACAGTGAATCAGTTGAACATATATTAAAGGGAATAATTTCAGTGCATCTTTATGAAAGATTTTGCTGCAGGCTTTTTGGTAGTATCTACTTTTTGGGGGTAGTACTATATTTTAGGTATAAAAGTTCTCTTTTATTCCTAGTTTGATAAGATTTCTTAAGTCAGGAATGGATGCTTAATTTACTAAATGCTTTTTCTGCATCTGTTTATCTATGTTCTTTTCTGGTTTTGGTAACAAGATTTTCTTTCCTCCTAGGATAAGTTGGGGAATTCTCCCTATTTTTTTCTGTTCTCTGTAAGAGTTTGTGTTGGATTAAAATTGCATGTTCTTGGAATGTTTTCACTGAATTTGCCTCTAAGTCTTCCTGTGTGGGCTAAGTGTTTTCTTTGGGAGGGGGGGAGGTATTTTAAACCACTGATTCAATTTCTTTAATGGTTTCTGAATATTCAGGCTTTTGACTTCATAAGTCAGTTTTGGTGAGTTGCACTTTTCTATGAATTTGTTTGTTCCATCTAAGTTTTCAAATTTATTGACATCAAATGTTCATAATATTTCCTCTTTATGTCACCTTCTTCTTTCCTAATATTCTTTATGTCTTCTTCCATTTTCCTTGATCAATATTGCCTAGGGTTTATCAATTTAATTAGTCTTTTAGAAGATCTTCACTATTCAACTGTCTCTTTGCCATTTTATTAATTATTACCCTTTATTATTTCTTTCTTTCAGGTGGCAAAAGTGATAAAGAACCTACCTGCCAATGCAGCAGACGCAAGAGATGTGGGTTTGATCCCTGGGTTGGGAAGATCCCCTGGAGGAAGAAATGGCAACCCACTCCAGTATTCTTGCCTGGAGAATCCCATGGACAGAAGAGCCTGGCTGGCTACAGTTCATGGGGTTGCAAAGAGTTGGACACAACTGAGCATATAACACATTCTTTGTATGTATTTCTGTGTACTTCCTCAAAGTTTTTAAATTGGACACCTGACTCATTAATTTTAGCCTGTCTATTTTGCTATTTTTAATATATGTTTAAGACAATTCATTTTCTTCCCAAGTATGCCTCAGCTACACTCCTCAACTTCTGAGACCTGGTATTTTAATTATAAAATAATTTAAAAATAGTTTCTTTATTTCAGCCCAATCTTTATTATAACTTCTTTTTTTGACTCATGGAAGTGAATTTCTATTTTTCATGATTTTTTAAAAAATGAGTGTCAATTTACAGTCAGTGAAAAGCACAGACCATGTGCTTTACCCTAAGTTTTTTATCTTAAAACTTTTACCTTTTTACTTTTTACCCTAAAACTTTTACCTTTTACCCTAAAACTTTACCATAAGTTTTACCAAATGCATAAATGTGTATGGATCACACATCTATCAATATGTAGACCATGGCCACGACAGCAGAAAGTTGCCTTATGCTTTTTGCATCAATCCGTGCTCTTCCTGTACATGACATAAGGCAGCAACTCTTCTCATCTTTAGCATCATACAGCAGCTTTACCTCTTCTAAAATTTACTATAAATGAAATTACACTGTATGCATTTTTTTATGTCTAGCTTTTTTCTTCAATATAGCTTTTTTTTAGTGTTCCTATGATGTTGCTTGTAGCTTTTTGTTTAGCTCTCCTTTCCTCCTCCTCTTAATCCTCATTCCACGCCCTCTCCCCACTCCTTTTGAGTGGTTCATATTCCATCGCACGAAAATACCACAATTTATTTATCCATTCCCCTGTCGATGGATATCTGGGCTGTTTCTAGTTTTCAGCAATTATGATGAAGGCTGCTATGGATGTTTTTGTGGAATATGTTTTTATTTCTCTTGGGTAAATATCTAGACATGGAGGTGTTGAGTCATAGAGTTAAGTGCTTGTTTGCCCTTACAGGAAACTGCCAGTTTCCCAGAGATGTTCTTCCATGTTCGCACTCCCATCAGCTTTAAGTCTTTGTATTTTTAAAATTTATTATTTATTTATATATTTGGCGGCACTGTCTTCATTGCTGCATGTAGGCTTCCTCTGGTTGTAGCGAGTGGTGGCTACTCTTTGTTGTGGTGCTTGGGCTTCTCACTGCAGTGGCTTCTCTTTTCGCCAATCACAGGCTCTAGGGTGCCAGCGCTCAGTAGTTGTGGCACACAGGTTAGTTGCAATGCAGCATGTGGAATCTTCCCAGACCAGGGATCGAACCCGTGTCTCCTGCATCGACAGGCAGATTCTTATCCACTGTACCACTAGGGAAGTCCCAGGCTTTTTAATTTTAATTATTTTAGTGAGCAAGGTGTGGTATTCTAGGTTTTTTTTTAATTCAGTTTTACTGATGTATGATTTACATACAATTAAATGCATACATTTTTAAGTATATAATTTGATGTGTTTTGACAAATGTCTACAACTGTATCACCACCAACCCTAATTAAGATATACAATATTTCCATCACCTCACAAAATTCCTTCATGCTCCTTTTCAGCCAATTACATTCTGTTTCTTCTCCAGATAACGCTGCACTGATTCCTCTAGCCCGCCAGGTTCCTCTGTCTGTGGAATTCTCCAGACAAGAATACTGGAGTGGATAGCCATTCCCTTCTCCAGGGGATCTTCCCCACCCAGGGGTCTAGCCGGGGTCTCCTGATTTGCAGGCAGATCTTTTATCATCTGAGCCACCAGGGAAGCCCCAAGCTTATTCCTACCACTTTTGAATTCTAGAATTTCAGATAAATGGACTCATACATGAGATACTCTCCCTCTCTTTTTTGGTATGGCTTCTTTCACCCAGCATAATTGTTTTCTTTTTTTAATTGCTGAATGGTATTCCTTTGTATGGATGAACCACAACTTGTTTATCCAGTCTCCTGAGAGTGGATATTTGGTTTGTTTCTACTTTTTGCCCATCATGAATAAACCCTTTTATGAATGTTCTTGTGCAAATATTTTTTGGATATATGTTTTTATTTCTCTTGGATAAATTCCTAGGAGTGGAATGACTGTACCATACAATAGGTATATGTTTAACCTTTTAAGGAACTACCAAACTGCGTTTCAAAGAGATTGCATCATTTTACGTTGCCATCCTAACCCTTGACATGGTCTGTCTTTTTCATTTTAGCTATTCTAATAGGCATTTAGTAGTATCTCATGGTGGTTTTACTTTGTTTTTTCCTAATCACTAATCATGTTGATCATCTTTTCATGCACTAATGTCTTTTGTGAAATGTCTGTTCAAGCATTTCACCTATTTGTATGGGTTGTTTATCTTCTTGTTACTGAGTTACAAGAGATATGCATGTATTTATAAATTATTTGTCAAACATTTTCTTCCAACATGTAACATGCCTTATTATTTACTTAACTGGCTCTCTTAATGTGAGATTTTAACTTTATGAAATCTACTTTATTAGATTTTTCTTTTATGGTTAACATAATTCTTTGGCACTCCAAGATCATGTAGGTTATTCTCCTACATTTTATTCTAGAAACTCTGTAATTTTAGTTTTGATCTTTAGATCTTGATCCTCTTGAATTAAGTTTTATGTGTAATATGAAGTAACAGTGAAGATGCATATTTTTTTCCATTTAGACATTCAATTGTTCCAGCACCATTGTTGAAGAATCTTTCTTTTTCTCATTGATTTCTTTTGGTGCCTTTGCAAAAAAAAAAAACCAGTTGACCATTTAATATTGAACTTTTTTCTGACTACTCTTGTTCCATTTGTCTGTCTATCTTTGTGCCAATACCATACTGTTTTTATTACTACATGTTCATAGTAACCACTGAAATGTAAGCCCTCCAAATTAGTTTTTATTTTCAATAAATTTTTTCTCTTCTTTTTTGCTATTCTGTTATTTATATTTTCTTGTATCTTTTAGCATCAGCTGCTAATTTGTTTGGGATTGCATTGACTATATATCAATTTGGGAAGAATGTATGATATTGAGTCTTACAATCTGTGAACATGTAATCTCTACATTTATTCTGGTCTTTTAAAATTTCTGTGAGCCACATTTTGCAATTTTATATGTAGATATTTTATACAAATTTTGTTCAATTTATTCCCAAATATTTTGTGTTCTTTCATGCTCTCATAAGAGATTTGTTAAATATCACTTTTCAATTTTTTGTAACTAGTCTATAGAGATACAACTGATTTTATATATATTGATCTTGTATACTGTGCCCTGATAAACTTTTTTCAGTAAAAGTAAAGTTTTTTTTTGGTAAATTCCTTAGGCATTTCTATAGATAGCATTGTTATGCTTATAAACAGAGACAATTTTGCTTCTTTTCTAATCTTTATATTTCCTTTGCTTATCTTATTTCACTGTCTAGGGCATTCAATTAAATGTTGAATGTAAGTGGTGAAGGTTTACACTCATATCTTGTTTTTGATTTTAGAGAGAAAGCATTTGGTCTTTCACCTCTATGTATGTTATTGGTTGACGTATTTCCATAAGACTTAATTAAAGTTTGAAGTTTCTTTTGAGTCCTATTCTGCCAAGGTTTTTACTTTTAAATTGTTTTTAAAACAATTTCAACAATTGTTTTTGCATCCACTAAGATGATCAAATGAACTATATTAGTAAATTTTCAAATGTTGAACTTATTAGCATTACTGTGATAAACTCCACTTAGTCATGATAAATTATCTTCTTTATATATGACTAGATTTGATTTTCTAATACTGCTAGTTCATTTAAAAATTTTTGCATTTAAATTCATTAAATAAATGAGAATTATTGGTCTATGATTTCATCTCTTCTTACAATACTTTATTGCTTCCCTCCTCTTTTGAAAAAGTCCATGTAAGATTGATATTTATTCCTTAAATGTTTGAAATAAATACAGAAGAAACCATCTAAGCCCAGAGTTTTCTTTAGATAAAATTTTAAACTATGAATTAATTTTTAAAAATATACATAGTGCAATGGAGAATTTTTTTATTATTTTATATTAGTTTCTATGGTTTTTGTCTTTCAAAGGATTCTTCCATTTCACCTAGACTGTTGAATTTAGTGGTATAACCATGCTCAAAATATTCCTTTATTATCCTTCACTATCTGTAGGATCCTTAGTACAGCCCCTTTTTCATTTCTAAAACTGTTAGTGTATATTTTTCCATTTGTTTTTCTTCATCATGTTAACTAAGAGTTTATCAATTTTATTTATATTTCAAAGAGACAATGTTTGACCATGTCGATTTTCCTTATTGTTTGTTTCATATTTTATTGATTTTGACTTTAATCTTCATTGTTTTCCTGAACTGTCCTGTGCTTTTTGCATTTCTTTTTCTAGCCTCTTAGGCCAGAGACATAAATCAGTGATTTAAAAAGCTTTTTCTCTATCTTAACACACTAATTTAAAGCTCTGAATTTCCTTCTAAGCACTGCTTTATCTGCATCCAACAAATGTTGGTATGTTTGTGATTATAATATCAGTTCAGGGTGAATTTTCATGGGTGGTTGGCTGCAGTGCTCTCATGTCATTGGGTCCAACTGGTGGATGAAAAGTGAAAATGAAAGTCACTCAGTCATGTCCAACTCTTTGCGACCCCATGGACTACACAGTCCATGGAATTCTCCAGGCCAGAATACTGGAGTGGGTAGCCTTTCCCTTCTCCAAGGGAGCTTCCCAACCCAGGAATCGAGCTGGAGTCTCCTGCATTGCAGGTGGATTCTACACCAACTAAGCTATGAGTAGTATTGTTCAAATCTTCTATATTCTTACTGCTTTTCTGCTTATTCTTTTAGGGAATGTTAAAAGAGAATAGAATAAGAGTAAAAGCTTATTCTTTTAGGCATTGGTGCTGTGTCTCTAAAGTGAGCTTACAGTCAGCCTACAGATGCCCATGGATTATTACCATGTGTATTCCAACCAACCACTGTGCAGATTTCTAGGGCTCCTTCTCAGCTCAGCTACCTCCTGCCCAGTACTCCTGCCTGGTACCCAACTCCAAGCTGCCTTGACAAAACCAAATCCTAACTTCTGTATTCCTCCACCCTATGGGACCACTGCTGTCTGTTCGGGCCTTCTTCCTTGAGGGGTGGTTTGGGAAGCATTCTGGACAGGAAGCCTCAGTGAATCTGCAGCTCACCGTCCTGTACTGCCCATAGTTCGTGCAAGTAAGTAAGTGCTAGCAAGTACAAACAGCTAGCAGCAGCTTGGAAATGTTGAATGAGTGAACAAATTCAGTGGGATGCCTGCCCACTCTGCCAATTCAGTTTCTAAATGTTTCTATGTCTGGAAGAAGGTTGCTCTGTAAAGCTGAAGTAAGAACAAGAGGGATGATGGGGAGCCAGGAAGTTCCAGATTATAAACTTTGGGGTCAGGCTTTTTGGGGGGCATTTAGAGGTTTTGACAGTTTAGAAAAAGAAGCAACTGTCAGGTTATAAATCTGGATACAATTATCACGAACAGATTCTTTCTTCCTTTCATTTATGAGAGCTCTGCCTCATCACAAGGAATAATTTCAGAAACAATAGAGTTGGCTTAGGGCAATGGTGTTCAAGTATTTTGATCATACCCACCATTAATTTAAAAAAATATTGGAGGATTATTTCTTTGATCTCCTAATATATGTAAATTTATTTATGAATTATTTTCCATGTTTCTATTATTGGTTAATGTCTCAAAGTAAAATTGCACTTAAAATGATGTTTATCATTTAGGCTAATAAAGTTAAATTTATTTTCAAGTCATATCTTTGATCATTTCACACTTTTTTTTTAATCAAATCTGATTGTGTGAAAACAAAGTGTGACCTTGAATGAATAAAACACAAGAAGAAGATGGTTTAATATTTAAAAGTTTGTTCCTCTCCCCCGGCAGAATTTGGCTGGGCTCCCATTTTGGAGACCTTGGGTTTAGGGGAAAGGCCATAGGGAGGTTTCTGTGGATCTCTGCTTTCTCAGGCCCCACTGAAGTCCCAATTTCACCATTCTATAAGAAGTAGCTCTGAGACAGGCTGGGACCTGGGTCCCTTTCCTGCAGTCCTTGTACATGGACAAACATCTGCTCGAGCAACAAAAATACAAAGAAATTATAAGGGACTAAAAATTACTGCATGCATGCACCGTTAGGGCAAATTCTGGACAAAAAGATACAAAAAGATGAAAAAAATCCAACTTGCTTCCCCAGTGGCTCAGCAGTAAAGAATTTGCCTGCAATGCAGGAGCTGCAGGAGACACTGATTCAGTCCCTGGGTTGGGAAGATCCCCTGGAGAAGGAAATGGCTACCCACTCCAGTATTCTTTCCTGGAGAATTTCATGGACAGAGGAGCCTGGCAGGCTACAGTCCATGGGGTCATAAAGAGTTAGACACGACTGAAGCAACTTAGCACTCATGCACACCACTTCTGAAGAGCCAGGAGCAAAAAACAGGGTTTTGGGAGCAAAAGCCAGTCATTACAAATGTCCCTGGCACTCAACACCACCTGAGGGGTGGGCAAACCACCTAAACCACTCCTCTGGCCTGACCCCTGGACACATTTCTATCCTTGCTGCATATGAGAAACCAGCTCACCTTCCTTGGGGAGTGAGCAAGGGAAACTGTTGTTTGATCTTGCTCCCTACAGCTGCAGCAGGGCCCTAATAAAGTCTTGCCTGAATTTCTTGTCTGGCCTCTTATCTATTTCAATTGCTTGGGGGAAGGCCAAGAACCTTGGTTGATTCTATTGCTTGGGGGAAGGCCAAGAACCTTGGTTGATATCAGCTTGGCATAGCTGGCTTCCATTCATCCTGGGTTAGGATTCATATTACATTTCTGTGGCACTGAGCAACTTACTTTTTGAGGCTGGTTTTCTGACCTATTAAATGTAAATACATTTAGTTCCTGAGGATTAAATGAGGTCCTGTAGTCGACTTTGGAAAAGACCCTGATGCTGGGAAAGATTGGGGGCAGGAGGAGAAAGGAGCGACAGAGGATGAGATGTTTGGAGAGCACCACCGACTCGATGGACATACGTTTGTGAAAATTCTGGGAGATGGTAGAAAAAGAAGCAACTGTCAGGTCATAAATCTGGATACAATTATCATGTGCAGATTCTTTTTTCCTTTCATTTAAGGGAGCTCTGCCTTGTCACAAGGAACAACTTCAGGAACAATAGAGTTGATCTAGGGTAAAGGACAGGGAAACCTGGAATGCTGCGGTCCATGGGGTTGCTGACTGCTAAGAGCAACAAATGCGTAAATAAAAACATTTTTTCCCTTTCTTTACCTCTTACATTCCTGGTTCTCAAGTTTTATATAGGGGCATCGGAATGCCCTAGAGACTTCTCCCCCTCATTCCTCCTATCCCACCCCATCTCTGTGGTCTTGAAGCAATGGATCTGGGGTGCAGGCCCGCAGTCTGCATTTTCACTGGCTCCCAGGTGGTTGTCCCCACTAAGCACACCGCACCAGCCTTTATGTCTCTCTCATCCCATCAGACACAGAGCCTTGCCCTTTGAAGCGTTCAAGAGAAAAAAGGACTGGACAGGTGCAGGCAAGGAAAATAAATGCCCAGGGAGTCTGCTCAGCGCACCGCCTGCCTATGCGTCCAGGCAGCTCCTTGCCAGCTGGGCCCGCCCTGCTGGAAAGTACTGTATGGTCAGATCGTGTTTGTCAGCTCTCCACTCTCCTTTCCTGTGGCTCTGTTTTGACAGGTGTGCCCAGAGCTGGCATGGGAGATGTTGCCAGCTTAGCCCCGGCTGGGGATAAAGAGCAGGAGGAAGGCCCCAAGGTTCTGCCCAGACCCTTGTGCTGCCCCAGCTGGAGGGGCACCTGCCAGGGAGAAAGGTGGGCCAGGCTGGGGTTTTTAGAGGTGCTTAAGGATGTGTCCCAGGCCTGTGGCCTCCAGAAAGCCTCTTGTTCTACTTAGAAAAAGGCCCAGAGTTCCTCAAGGTTTTGTACCTCTGGTGCAGATGAAAACAACTCAATGGTGAAGGCCATGATTCTAGCCCATTGACTGCATCCCACTGCCGTCACCTCCAAGTCCGTATTCAGATTTTCCTGCCTTGGCCTTGGCCTTGGCTAATCCTAGGAGAGCAACCATGCAGGGCAGGAGGGAGAGCCCTTGGTCAGAGTTGTAGGACAGGAATCGGGCCACATCTGGTGACTCCCAGATGGAGTCGAGCCCAGGACGCCCTCTTTGTTTCCGGATCGAGAAACTGGAGGTCAGAGAGGGCAGTGCTGGGCTGACAGTCCCCTGATACATGGAGGACCCAGCAGAGAACAAACACAACCCACTCCCATTCCACGTTCACTGAGGGGCTCTATCATGAAGCACCACCCCCTCATCACCCCACTGGATGTGAGTAGATCCATTTCCCAAAGTTTACACACAGAACAACATATTGATTCACAGTGGTTGTAGCAAACCTTTATGATTCTGATTGCCAGCCGTACCAGCCCCTGTGGTCAGCTCTTAGGATTTTTAGCAAAATTTACAATGGTCCAGATGCCCTGAGGAGAGTGAAAAAGTTGGCTTAAAACTCAGCATTCAGAAAACTAAGATCATGGTATCCGGTCCAATCACTTCATGGCAAATAGATGGGGAAACAATGGAAACAGTGACAGACTTTATTTTTGGGGGCTCCAAACTCACTGCAAATGGTGACTTGCAGCCACAAAATTAAAAGACACTTGCTCCTTGAAAGAAAAGCTATGATCAACCTAGACAGCATATTAAAAAGTAGAGACATCACTTTGCCAACAAAGGTCCATCTTATCAAAGCTATGGTTTTTCCAGTAGTCATGTATGGATGTGAGAGTTGGACTATAAAGAAAGCTGAGCACTGAAGAACTGATATTTTTGAACTGTGGTGTTGGTGAAGACCCTTGAAAGTCCCTTGGACTGCAAGGAGATCCAACCAGTCCATCCGAAAGGAGATCAGTCCTGAATATTCATTGGGAGGCCTGATGCTGAAGCTGAAACTCCAATACTTTGGCTACCTGATGCAACGAGCTGACTCATTTGAAAAGACCCTGATGCTGGGAAAGATTGAAGACAGGAAAAGGGATGAGATGGTTGGATGGCATCACTGACTCGATGGACATGAGTCTGAGCAAGCTCCAAGAGTTGGTGGTGGACAAGGAAGTCTGGCGTGCTGCAGTCTATGGGGTTGCAAAGAGTTGGACACGACTGAGAGGCTGAACTGAACTGAACTGAAATGAGATGCTCTGAAGGCCCATGTTAGTGTGGAGGGGGGCGGTGGGGAATGCTGTTTGAGGAAATGAGACAGAGAGAGGGATTGTGTGTGTGTGTGTGTGTGTGTGTGTGTGTGTGTGTGTGTGTGT